>CM053548.1:11872381-11890587 GCA_028646465.1 Rhinoceros unicornis
TTTTTACACGTTGGAGAATAATTGTGGGCTTGTAGATTATGGATATGTTCCAATTTCCTAGGAAATGCAGGTGGAGGAGTGTGGGAATCGAGTGTCTCACTGTCGCACACGTGTGTTTATTCCACGTCATTTCCAGCACTTGGAGTAACTGACTTGTGTCCATCTCGAGTGTGAAGCGGGGTCTCCTGGGGTTCCACGTTGGTTTGTACTGATTCCCATTGGGGTTGAGCATTTCTCGTGAGGCATTTCATCTCCCATCAGAGATTTCAGCCATGTCCTCCCCTCTAATTCATTTGTGTGTTACTGATTTCTTATGTTTTCTTTCCATGGTCTGGACAGTCATCCTTTTTCATTTCTAGGTATTGCAAATATCTTCTCCCAGATCGTGGTGTATAATTTCTCCCTATTCTGCACTTTGATGGACTCATCTTAATTTAATAGACTGGAATATCTCAGTCTCTTCTTTATGTCATTAAGATGTTTTCTGTAACTCTTCAGTGTCCTCCTTTCGTCTCTCACAGGTGAATCTGTACTGAGTTTGTTACTTTACATGAGGTTGCTATTCCCCTCTAGATAACCAGTCATCACTGCCTGACGTGTCAAAGTGTCACCATCTCTACCGTTGCCCAGCACAGCCTGCTCTGGGGCAGATCCACTGGCCAACATCACGGGGGCCTGGTTCAGGTGGTCTGGTTTTTCCGTTGGTGTCTTCGTCCATCCCTGTGATAACGCCATCCTGTCCTAATCACTGTACTTTATTTTATTTGTTTATTTATTTTTTTGGTGAGGAAGATTGTCGCTGAGCTAACATCTGTGCCAATCTCCTCTACTTTGCATGCGGGATGCTGCCGCAGTATGGCTTGACAAGTGGTGTGTAGGTCTGTGCCCGGGATTGAAGCCCACGAACCCAGGACCCTGAAGCAGAACGTGTGAACTTAACCACTATGCCACGGGGCTGGTCCCAAATCACTGTGGTTTAAAAAGCTTTGTCGTCTGTTAGGGAAAAATCCCACCTCCTTGTTCTATGGAAACGTCAGCTCATCTTACAATTTGCCTGCCATTTCAGTTTTCAGAAGTTTTTGTTACGTTCAAACAGAAACAAAAGCCAACAAACCCCCAAACAAGGCTAATTTTAGATTTAATGGAATTTTCTTGAAAGTCTTGACCTGTTGGGGAGAGGTGACATCATGGTCTCCTCTCTGAGGACGTGTGCCATCTCTCCATTCATTTCACTCCACTCAGGTGTAATTCAGTAATGTTTTGGGGTTTTTCCATGAAATAATTTTATATCCTTCATTAGACGTATTTTAGGACTTAAGGAAAATTAGTTGTAACAGCAATTAATTTTAAAAGTCCATGTTTATTTTATTTTATTTTTTTTGTGAGGAAGATCAGTCCTGAGCTAACATCTGCCAATCTGCCTCTTTTTGCCGAGGAAGACTGGCCCTGGGCTAACATCCGTGCCCATCTTCCTCCACTTTATATGGGACGCCGCCACAGCATGGCTTGACAAGCGGTGCGTGAGTGCGCGCCCGGGATCCCAACCGGCGAACCCTGGGCTGCCGCAGCGGAGTACGCGCACTTAACCGCTTGTGCCACCAGGCCGGCCTAAAAGTCTATTTTAAAAATTTACTTCTTTTGGGCCGGCCCCGTGGCTTAGCGGTTAAGTGCGCGCGCTCCACTGCTGGCGGCCCGGGTTCGGATCCCGGGCGCGCACTGATGCACCGCTTCTCCGGCCATGCTGAGGCCGCGTCCCACATACAGCAACTAGAAGGATGTGCAGCTGTGACATACAACTATCCACTGGGGCTTTTGGGGGATAAAATAAAAAAAAAAATAAAAATTTACTTTTCAATCGCTTGTTTCAAGTGATTCAGAATACACTGAGATTTATTTTTGTGAGAGTGCATTCTGGAAACTTACTAAAAATCTGTTCTCTGATGATCTTCATAGTCTTTTTTTTTGGGTGTGATATACGGCATCATTGTGCTATGAATAAAGGGAAATGATTTTTTTTTTTTTTTTTTTTTTTTGTGAGGAGGACCAGCCCTGAGCTAACATCTGCCAATCCTCCCCTTTTTTGCTGAGGAAGACTGGCCCTGGGCTAACATCCGTGCCCATCTTCCTCTACTTTATATGGGACGCCGCCACAGCATGGCTCGACAAGCAGTACGTCGGTGCGCGCCCGGGATCCGAACCAGCGAACCCCGGGCCGCCGCAGTGGAGCGCGCTCACTTAACCGCTTGCGCCACCGGGCCGGCCCCGGGAAGTGATTTTTGTTGCAATATTTTTCCTGGGGAGCTCCCCGGGTGTAATCTGCAACCAGCCCCTGTACACGAGGGCAGGAGACAGGGAAGAAAGAGGCTGACCCTCCAGATTGGCAGGAGGCAGTGTTAATGAGCAAGGGACCTTACTGAGGAGGCCGTCTTGGTGCAAGACGAGGAGTGTCTGGTGCCCACCTGCCAGTCCTCAAGTTTATGTAGAGGCCTTAACTGGGCTGAGTCACGTCCACAGTCCAGGTGGTCTCAAGGCTGTGTCCTTGGCAGCTTCTGTCCTGGAGAAGCAAGCTGAACACACATTCCAAGCCCAGGGGAGGGGGTGGAGCCTCCAGTTACCTGCGTCCTGCCCAGGGGTCAAGTGGCCATCTCGTCCTCTGGATGACCCCCTGCAACACTCCACCCCCCTGAGCAGCGCTTACAATCCCTCAGGCCCCCTTTTCTGCAGTGTGCCCTGAGCAGTCAGAAAGGGGTTTCACTAGCCTGGAGGTGGCCCCTTGGGTGGCTGTCTGGCTGCATTGGTGGCAGATGTCACAGCAACAAGACAGGTACATGCAGGAGGGAACACGGATTAAGACAGTGATTCCCAAAGTCAGTGAAGCTTTCTCCACCACGAGCCCCGTGATCTGAGCCGCTGATGTCTCAGGTCCCCTGGGCCAGCTTTGGAGCACTCAAGTGTGTCCTCGTGTGGTTTAGTGACGATGACACGTCAGCTCCCCCGGGGATGAACACAGAGCCTTCTGTTTGGATAACGGCACAGGGGCCTCCTGTGAGGCAGGGGTGATGTCAAAGTCACCCTGTTTTGGAGGATAGCCCTTCTGATTAGAGGTGTTTCCGTGTTCTGTAAGGACGGGCTTCCTTGGCTGTCATTTAAGCTTGCTGGGTGACTTTACTAAGGACTCCTCTATGTGCTGTAACCTCCTCCAGGCCAACGGAGGGGACAGACGGTGGCCAAACGATGGTCCCAGTGGGAAGACGATGTGCCCACCTGGCCTTGAGGAGGCGGAGGTTGGCAGCTTCGGGGACTCGACCTGGCTGTGCACAGCACACGTGTTGGCCGGGGAGGCAGCACTGTCAGGGGTGAGGAGACGGATGGGGGCGGGATCTGCCAGCCCAGGACCCACCTCCTCCCCTCTCTCCGTGTGCGTCCATTCCAGGTGGAGTGCGTTTCCACAGGCCCAGCTTGCAGCAGGACAGCAGGATCCTGGTGGAGACTGAGTAGTCCCCTCCCCCTGGGCGTGAAGTAACTCACCCAACCCATCCCGGGGGCCGTCCCACTGCTCGTTCCATAGATGAGGCCTCCCCCAGGCACGAGGGGCTTGGTGTTCATAGCACGTTGACCCACAGTGAGAGTCGGGACCGTGGCTGCGTCCCTTGACTTCTGTGCCTTTACAGTGTTGGGTGTCTCAGTGGGGGTCCCCAGTCTGGACATGGGGCCACTGGCCCCACTGGTGGATGAGTCAAGTCTATTAAAGCCTGGGACAGTCCTTCAGTCCACCCGGCTGAAGTGGTTCTGTCTGTTAATAATTGAATCTGGTGCTTGAATTTCCTACTTTTCCTTTGTCCCCACCCTGCTGCGTGCGGGTTACAGGGGAACGGGCCCTCCATTCAGTGTCGTGTTCGTCTGCCCAGTCTTACACATCATCACCTTTGAGATGTGACTCCCCGATCACTATTCAACCAGGGCATCTGCACATGTACTCTGCTTCTCTAACCCCTAGGTGTGGCTGCCCGGTTTGCATGGTAACCAGGGGAAAGCTTGGGTTAGGCGAGACACAGTGTCCACACAAACCAGGGCATATTTAGAGCCCTCACTTGGGAGGGGGCCAATAGAATTGATGTGCCCATCCCTCACTGGTGGGAACTCTGGTGAATGGCACCAGATTTCTCTGGCAGCTGCCTTGGTGTTCATTTATTTATTTATTATTATTTTTTTGTGTGAGGGAGATCAGCCCTGAGCTAGCATCCGTGCTAATCCTCCTCTTTTTGCTGAGGAAGACAGGCTCTCAGCTAACATCTATTGCCAATCTTTCTCCTTTTTTTCCTCCCCAAAGCCCCAGTAGATAGTTGTGTCATAGCTGCACATCCTTCTAGTTGCTGTATGTGGGACGCGGCCTCAGCATGGCCGGAGAAGCGGTGCGTCGGTGCGCGCCCGGGATCCGAACCCGGGCCGCCAGTAGCGGAGCGCGCGCACTTAACCGCTAAGCCACAGGGCCAGCCCTGCCTTGGTGTTTAGAACACACACAACATGCTGTGGCTGCTTTAACTGAGTCGCTGTATTTGAAGGCCACCTGGCGTCCTTGGCAATAGCACCCCATCCGGCACAGTGGTGGCTGCTCTTCCTGTGCCCCCAATCTGCTGTGTCTGCTGAAGGGGCAGCTGCCAGGGCTGTACTGGGGCTGGGGCACCAGCTTCCTGATTGCCGGGGGTGGGGGGGCAGTGCCTTGGGAGCCGGGATGTGGAAGACAGCACCACCCCAGGCTCTCACAGGTGAACCCAAATGCCCCCCACATTCTGACCCCACAAGGGCCCAATCATGATCATCCACGCTCGGCTTCCCGTTGTCCAAGCCACAGGTTTATCCCTTGAGAACAGCCCACTGTCAATGCAGAGGGTGGACGTCCAGGGCTCATGAGTGATCTCCAGCCAGACGGCTCTGAGTCCAGCCCACTGGCTCCTGTGAGAGGCTCTACCTGGAGGAGCTCTGTGGACTCTGCTGGGAGCTGTTCCTCTCTCCTCCTGTGCTGCCAGCGGGCCTGCCCCGTGTCCTCCAGAGTCACAGACCCGTCATCTCCTGCTTGGGGGACGCACAGAGCTCTCATCTGATTCATTAGTGTCTTTGCCTCTCAGGGGCGGCTTGCTGCCCTGACCCCCTGCCCCACAGCTCCCTTTTGTTACCGGGTGGTTTCAGAGGCGGAGGCTCCGTGCCAGGAGGGGGATGCACATTCTCCAAACCCCGGCACCCCTCCAAGGCTGCCCCCCTCACGTGCTCAGTTGGACAGGCTTGCCCTTGCTCAGTCACGGCTCCTGGGACAACTCACATCTTACCCCACTCCCCAGACCTGACTGCGGCCTGGACCGTGAGTTTTCTGTGGGCGCGCCTCCCGCCTCCCTCAGGATGACCCGGCAGAGCCTGAAGAGTGTCCTGCAGCAGAGGCGAGTCTCCGTGTGGCAGCACTGTCTCCTCAATGTCATGGGCCCGTTTTACTGCCTGGGGAAGGAGAAGTCTTGGGCTTGCGTCCCACGCCAGCTGGTGAGGCTGTGCAGGGAGCCTTGGGAAAGCACTGGAAAGGTGCATGTTGCCCCTGGCACGTGAAAGGCCAATGGATGTTGTGGCTCGGTGGCCGGGGGTCCTGAAGAAAGCGTTTGCTAAGTCCAGCACAGCGTGGTGCACTCCCAGGACCATGGCCAAGGTCTCCAGATGGTGGCTCTGTTGGGCACAGCCGCGTGGCTGGGCTACCACCTTGTCTAACTCCGCCATGAGCTCTCTCACGGGCCATCCCAGGCTGTTGAAGACACTGTGGGCGGGGTGTACAGTACCCACTTGGTGCAGTTCTGGATGGTTCCTCTACCTCCTGATGCCCCAGGTCATTTTTCTTGTTTGAGTTACCCCTCGTCACGGGGGTGACAGGCTTACTGCTTCCGGTGTCCACTAGGGCCGTCACCTTCTGTTTCTTTCTGGAGGACCAGTGAATGGTGAGCCCCACCTAGGGCCTCACCTGGGGGCGATCTGGGCCTGCATCCTCTACCCAGGGCGTGGGAGGCACCCACCCCGACAGGACTGTACCCCTGTGGCCTCGGCTGGGGCAGGGGGGCATAGGGACGGCAGGGCTGGTGGGGCGGGTCTGAACTGTTGACTTTCAAAGGCTTTCCACGGGCCGGCCAACACAAGGTGGGGGTGTCCGTTTCTCTGTTCAGATGGGGTCCCCACAGCACTAAGGCCAAACCACATTTGCTCCGGTTACTGTTACCAGACCCTTTCCAGCCGGTGGGGACAGCGCCGTCTTCATCTCAGGTCTTTCCCATAGCCCATATCTTTCTCAGGCTTTGTCAGTTTCCCCCAGGCCAGCAGCGGGCCGCGACACCGACACCGTAAATATTTTGTCCCACCACTGGGCTCAGCGTGGCTGTCAGGTCTGGTAGTAGGTGTGGGGGGTGGATTGGAGTATCTTGACTTTCCTCCCTGCAGAGAACGTGGCCTGATCAGGGCCTTCAGAGACAGCGGCGCAGATGGCCTGTCCCATTCCAGCTCCCCAAGGATGGTTGTGCATCTTGCACAGTCCAGTCTGGGAGGGAGTGAGTCCTGGAACCCCCGAGCGCCGTGCAGGTGCCACCAGAGGGCGGGGTGTGTGCTGAGGGTGCTCATTTCTCTGCCCCGCCGGTCAGAGAGATGCCATCGCCGCGGGTCCACAGCCACACTAACTGTGTGGACACTCCCTGGCCTCCTGCTGGAACGTGGCGGCTGTGCATGGGCTCAGCGGGAGGGCATCTTCTCACCGTGGACTGCCCTCCACTAGGGCCACCCCCGGCTGGGCTGTTGCTGCGCTTTGCTCTCCTTGGTGTCAGGGGTCGGAGGGCATGAGGCGCTCCTCTGTTTCTTTATCGGGGATAGGGGAAGGGACAGGAGACTGGGGTGTGGGAGAGAGAGCAAGAGGGTCATCTGTTAACATCTGGTCACTGTCTGAATCCACTGGGGCAGGCAGGCCACTGACAGCTGCACTTTCTTCCCTGTCTGCTGCCTCAGTGTGGAAGGTCGGGGTTCACCTGCTGGAAGCTAGAAGGTCTACAGAGTGCTGACTTCTCAGCCTCTGTAAGGGCTCAATGGGAAACAGACTCTGAACACAATTGTCGCTGTTTGCCTTTGTTCGTAAAAGCAAGAATTCTCTTGGGATTTCTGTTAGCTAAAACAGGAACTAGTGTAGGTGTCTCATAAAAGCAAAGTGGAGGAAAGGAAACTTTTAGAGAGTGGGGGAAACTTGTACTTGAGAAGACCCTCTGGAAAGAAACAGGACTTGAAATGTGGTTTTATGTTGATCCATTTACAAGACCTCAGTGATCAAACAACTGAAAATACGGAAGAGAAGATAATAGGAATTTTTTTTTTTTTTTGGTGAGGAAGATCGGCCCTGAGCTAACATCGGCCAATCCTCCTCTTTTTTTTGCTGAGGAAGACTGGCCCTGGGCTAACATCCATGCCCATCTTCCTCCACTTTATATGGGATGCCGCCACAGCATGGCTTGCCAAGCGGTGCGTCAGTGCATGCCCAGGATCCGAACTGGCGAACTTCGGGCCGCCGCGGCGGAGCACGTGCACTTAGCCGCTTGCACCACTGGGCTGGCCCCAATAGGAATTTCTTTTTTTTTCTTTAGTACTTTTTTTTAATAATTTTATTTATTTTTTCCCCCAAAGCCCCAGTAGATAGTTGTCTGTCATAGCTGCACATCCTTCTAGTTGCTGTATGTGGGACGCGGCCTCAGCATGGCCCGAGAAGCAGTGCGTCGGTGCGCGCCAGGGATCCGAACCCGGGCCGCCAGCAGCGGAGCGCGCACACTTAACCGCTAAGCCACGAGGCCGGCCCCCAAGCACTTTTCAAACTGCTGTTTTCACGCTGGTCCTGGGGCCAGTGGGTCTGCATGTGAACCCTTTAAGAGTGGAATCTTCATTCCCTACAGCCCTCTGGTTCTCCTGGACATAAGCCCCATTGGTTTTCAAAGCCAAACGGTTTTGGGGGCTCATCTCTCCCATGCAGGTCCCAAGGATTGGGGTGCCTGATGTGGGCCATGAACCCCTCACTCCTCAGGGAGAAGCTCTACATTTGTGAGATCCCTCCTCATGGTGGGTTGTGCACAGGGGGTGGGGTTTTTGGCAAGATCCTGCCTCTGCCTCTCTCACCCATCTCCATGTGGACCCTGTTCAGCTAGTTTTCAGAGTGAATTGTTCCATATGTAGCTGTATACTTGTTGTGTCCATGTCAGGAGGTTAGTTCAGGATCTTCCCAAGTCACTGTCAGCTATTCTGATCCCAGAGATTCTAGAACATCTTAATCACCCCCAAAGAAAAACTTGTATCTGTTGGCAGTGACTCCTCATTCCAGGCCACCCCCTCCCTGAGTTCTAGGCAATTTATTAATTTACTTTCTATGTCCATAGATTGGCTTGTTCTGTATATTTCATATACATAATATCATGCTCTGTGTGGTCTTTTTTGGGCCTGTCCATGTTCTCAGGGTTCATTGTTTTTGTGCCATGGACCAGGACTTCACTCCTCTCATTGCCCAATCATACCGCATTGTACGGATATTCCACATTTGGCTTATCCAGATGACTTGATGGACTTTTGAGTTGTTTCCACATTTTGCCTATTATGAATCACGCTGCTGTGAATATCTGTGTATTCCTTTTTGTGTTGATGTTTCCGCTTCTCTTGGGTAGATGGATACCTAGGAGTGGACTTGCTGTTATACGGTAGCTCTGTGTTCATCATTGAGGACCCGCCAGACTGTCTTCCAAAGTGGCTGCAACATTTACATTCCCGTCAGCAATGTGTGAGGGTTCCAGCTTCCTCACATCCCGCCAGCATTGTTTGTCCATCTTATAGCCGTCCTCGAGGGTGTGAAGAGGATCTGCTTGTAGTTTCGGTTTGCATTTCCCAGGTGGCTGATGTCTAGCATCTTTTCATGTGCTTATTGGCCGCTTGTATTTTTTTTTTCAGAGACGTGTCTGTTGAAATGTTAGGTGTGGGCTTTTCCTGGATGCTCGTCCATCTGGTTAAGTTCCCTTCTGTTCCTAGTTTGCTGAGTACTTTTATCATGAACGGGTGTTGGGTTTTGTCAGATGACTTTTCTGTCTCTTGAGGTGACCATGTGGTTTTTGTTCTTTATTCTAGTAATAAGGTACTTGACACTGATATTTCATTTGTTGAACCAACCTTTTTCTTCCTGGGATGAATCCCCCGTGGTCGTGGTTAGAATCCTTTTACATGTATTTCACTGGGTTTGGTTTCCTAGGATTTTGTTGAGGGATTTCTTGTCTATATTTATGAAGGATATCAGTCTCTAGTTTTCTGTAGTTATGATGTCTTTGGTTTTGATAAGAGGCCAGAGTAATACTGGCCTCGTAGAATGGGTTGGCAAATGTCTCCAATATTGAATTTGATGTGGGTCCCTAATGATTAGTGATGTCTAGCATTTTTTCATGAGGTTATTGGCCACTTGTATTTCTTTTTCTTTTTTTTTTTGTTGTGAGGAAGATCACCCTGAGCTAACATCCATGCTAATCCTCCTCTTTTTGCTGAGGCAGACCGGCTCTGAGCTAACATCTATTGCCAATCCTCCTCCTTTTTTTCCCCAAAGTCCCAGTAGATAGTTGTCTGTCATAGCTGCACATCCTTCTAGTTGTTGTATGTGGGACGCGGCCTCAGCGTGGCCGGAGAAGCGGTGCGTCGGTGCGCGCCCGGGATCCGAACCCAGGGCCGCCAGCAGCGGAGCACGCGCACTTAACCGCTAAGCCACGGGGCCGGCCCCAGGCCACTTGTATTTCTTTTTGGAGACGTATCTACTCACATTCTTTGCCCATTATTTAAATGTATTATTTATTTTGCTTTCTTTTTTTATTGGTGTCATCTGAGTTTTTAAACTCTACTGAGAATTCATCTCCTATCAGGGGTGTGGTTAGCAAAGCCCAGTTGCTACTCTAGGTGAGGTAGCCTGACTTTCTTTGTAGCTGATGTAGTTAGGAATTTTTTTTTTCTTTAGATTTTGAGAAGATTTTTTTTTGTTTAAACAATCTCTCATTTCTTTTCATAATTGTTTGCTCTTTATTCCGTGGGTGTGGTGTTATCCTATATTGCTCTACAGATATTTAATAGGTATTTTTTTTCTCTCTTAAAAGGCACTTTCACTCTATTAATCTCAGATCCTTCAGTGACTCGTCTTTGGGGGGCCATATTTCTTGAATTTCTGGCACTCAGTTCTTTATTTGAGAGGGCTGGCAGCTTGACAGATTTTTTCAGGAACCAGGCTCTCCTCTTACCCATCAGGTGTGCCTGGCCCCAGTCCCTGGCCCACGTCTGTGCCCACAGTGTCCACGTCGTCCTGAGAGAGGGTCGTGCCTCTGCCTCTGTTGGAATGTAGGGAAGAGTCCAGGCCCCTCGACACTGTTGCTTCCAAGGAGAGACTGTTCAGCTCAAGTTGCACTGGAAATCTGTGTTCACAACATGCTGACATTCTGGTTCCAGTTGTTGGAGCTGACAAGGAAATAACTTTTGACCAATCCAGCTGTCAATTCTTGTGTTCTCTGAAAGGTGATTTCATTTTTCAGTCTGTACCTTATCTCAGAATCTGCTCTGAGGAAAAATGATTCTTATGAAAATGCACATATAAGTATATACCAGTTGTTGTGCTTGCACTTTGCTTCAGCTTTCCAAGCACTTACCATCACTGAACAGACTGCATTTGATTTGCTTCTTTATTGTCATTTCCCACGAGAGTGCGAGCTCAGGAGTCCTAGGAACTGAGTGCAGGTCCCTGACTCTCATCCTCCCACACGCACTGCTGAAGATGGGGCCTGGCTGAAATAGAGTATGTGGGCTGTTTCAGGACTCGGTGGTCTTTGAGGACGTGGCTGTGAACTTCACCCCGGAGGAGTGGGCTTTGCTGGATGCTCCTCAGAGGAAGCTCTACAGAGATGTGATGCTGGAGACCTGCAGGAACCTGGCCTCAGTGGGTGAGGACGGCTTCATTCCTTCACTTATGTTTACAGAACAAGTATTTCTTACAGTTCTATCTTATTGGGGCTGAGAAATGGGAATGTGTTGAAAAAAAAAAGAGAGACTCTCCAAGCCTTCATGGAACCGTCTAGAGTCAAAGAGCTTTTCCGTGAAAACAAAGTTTCATGTATTAAACAGACTTTTATTTCTCTTGAACAAAAGTCTCTCTAATTTTATGTGTGAGCTTCATCTCCAGTGCCACTTTGGGGCAGTGAGAGCAGCTTTACGGTTTCCACCCTGTGACAGTTAGACTGTGGTTAACACACAGTTGACATGGTGATTTTGCTACAATTAACCCCACACTTATCCATCATCACTGGTCTTGAAGACAAAGTATGGGCCCGTCTCATGGAATGTTTGTTCCCCTCCATCCTCCCTCATGGTGAGCTCTTCTCCTCGAGCAGTCAGCAGCCACACACACCATCCAGCTCCCATGGCAGCTGGGGCCGTGGAGAAAGTCTCCCTCTAGGGCCTCTGTGCCTGAGAACACCAGGAGAGCAGCCACCCTCGGGAGGAACAGGTTCTGGATGAGGGAATGATGTTTGGACGTGTCCATTAGAGACGTGACACAGTCCCTGTTTGAGAGGGTGACGTGTGTCATTCACCTGCCTCTCTGTTAACTTTTCATCCATCCTTGCTCCCTGGGGAAGACATTCTGTATCTCCTCTCATAAAGGGAGCATTTCGGGATGTGCATTTTGCCCAGTTGCTTCCTACTTTGCTTTTCTGCTAATATTTCTTGCAACATCACTCTCCATCTATTTTGAAGTATTTCTTAGTGATCAGTCCACCATTTTGACTCATTTCTCCTACTTTTACCAAGGTCCTGAATAGCTGAGGTCCTCAGAGTTTTTCTTTGCTCACCTGTCCATTCTTCCTTATATAATTTGTTTCCATTTTTAGATCAGTCTATGAGAAGAAATCCACATATGCTCTATTTTCTTTCGTTTATCCCACTATTTCTTTCCCAAGAAATCAAACTATGCTACCAATTGTTGTAGATTGTTGCACTCAAGTTAAAAGCAATGGATCGAGACCTCAGCAGGATATATTGGAGAATAAAATAGCCAGTGAAGAGAAAAGAGGAAGATTCATAAGATGTGATTCCCGGTCTATTTTTGGAGAAAATTGGACGTTTCATAACATTGGAGGTCAGCACCAAACCCAGGAGAGGCGTGTGAGGTGAGTGGCGTTCCCACAGGAGGAAGGGGGTCTCAGCAGAGTGTTAGAATCACTTGAAATTAAATAAAATTAGAACTCTAGGTAAACAGTTGTGTCCTCAGAGAATTTTCACAAGAGAAGACTTTCATAAATGTCATGAAGATGTTGAGTGTCTCATGAAACAATGATCAGGAAGTCTCATGAGTAATAAACACTGAAAGTTATGGCTACATTTGAGCCCTCAGCCAGAGCATTAACCTTTTCCACTTTGTAACAATGCAGGCAGTGCCAAAAACATTCCTTTTCACTGAAAATGGCAAATACATAGTCAAAATAATCATTAACAACCATCAAGTCTTTAATCAAGAAATCACTTACAATCATTCATCTCTAATGGTATGCTTCCTATTTTGAGCAGAAGTCATATGGTGGAGAGTCTGTGTGAAAGGAAAGAAGGTGATCACTGTGGAGAAGCCCTGGAGCAGACTACAAACCTTCCTGTGCACGAGAGGTGTCCAACTGGCGTTAAACCTGATGAATGCACGAAGTGTGGAAAAGCCTTCATGGGTTGTTCTTTCCTGAAGAATCAGCAAGGATCTCACACTGAACACAGACCTCATCCATGTGCGGAATGTGGGCAGCCCTGCAGTTGTGTCTCGTGCCTGAGTCCTCATGTGGAAGCAGACATTGTAGAGAAACGCTATGAACACCAGGATAGTGGGAGACCATCTAAGAGAACTGTGAAGAGTCTCCATGGTAAAAAATCTTTTGAGTGTCAGGAATGTGGAAAAGTTTACGCCTGTGCCTCGTCTCTTTGGGGACATCTGAGAATTCACTCTGGACAGAAAACGCACATATGTAAGGTATGTGGGAAAGCCTTTATATATAACTCCTACCTTATACAACACATGAGGACACACACTGGAGAGAAACCCTACAAATGTAAGGAATGTGGGAAGGCTTTCAGCCGCCCCTCATACTTTCGAGAACATGTGACATTGCACACTGGAGAGAAACCCTACGTGTGTGAGTGCTGTGGGAAAGCGTTCCGTTGGTACTCATACCTTCGAGCACACATGAGGTTGCACAGTGGAGAGAAGCCCTATGACTGTAAGCAGTGTGGGAAAGCCTTCAGGTATCTGCACTGCCTGCAAGGACACATGAGGATGCACACTGGAGAAAAACCTTTTGTCTGTAATCAATGTGGGAAAGCGTTCCGTTGTCCCCAATACTGGAGAAAACACGTGAAAATGCACAGTGGAGTGAAACCCTATGAATGTACAGAATGTGGCAAAGCCTTCATTACTTCCTCAAACCTTCGGGAACACAGGAGAATGCACAGTGAAGAGAAACCCTATGAGTGTCAGCAGTGTGGGAAGGCCTTCAAGTACTTCTCATCCCGGTGGATACACGTGAGAACACACAGTGAGGAGAAGCCCTATGAATGTCAGGACTGTGGAAAAGCTTATAAGCACCTTGTTTCCCTGCGGGGACATGTGAGAACGCACGGTGGGGAGAAGCCCTATACGTGTCAGCACTGTGGGAAAAGACTCGGTCACATCGCATCCCTGCGAGTACACGTAAGAAGACACACTGGACAGAAACTCTCAATATAAAAGATCTGTGTTTTGTTATCTCGGACTATAAATAATTGTACACTTATATAATTTTTTTTTTTTAATTTATTTTTCCCCCAAAGCCCCAGTAGATAGTTGTATGTCATAGCTGCACATCCTTCTAGTTGCTGTACGTGGGACGTGGCCTCAGCATGGCCGGAGAAGCGGTGCGTTGGTGCGCGCCCGGGATCCGAACCCGGGCCGCCAGCAGCGGAGCACGCACTTAACCGCTAAGCCACGGGGCCGGCCCTGTACACTTATATAGAACTTGTCTCCTTTCTAGTACAACGTGTTTTGTACCCAGGGGTAATAAGTGGTTATTGTTTTTTGTTTTTTTCCTTCGGGTCAACTTGATGTAACTTTAGATAAAAAGTGTTTTGATTCTTAGTCTCCGTTTTTCTCCTAGTAAATGATCATGATACGACACCTGTATTGTTGAAATTTCTTTTCTGGTCCCCTGCTGCAGATACTGGAAAATTTTAACTCAATGTCGACCCTCCCTTTCAGTCTTTATTATTGAAAGATGTATCTTCCACATTTGTTTAATGCTGGTGGATATGAGTTCTGTGTTCCTCACAGAAATTAGTGAGTGTGGAAAATCCTTGGAAGAGCACAGTCCCACCTGATTATGTTCATAATTGGACTCTGCTCATCGTACTTGATCTTGGGTGGAAATGGACACGATGCCTTGAGTTGAGAAGAGAGACCTGTGGCCTGAAGGTGAGAGCCGGTGTCCAGAGGCTTCTACTGAATTGTGCTGTCACCTTGGTGAGGGGGGGACTGTGTATCCCAGAGTCCTGTTTGTGCTTCTGAGGTAAAGGTCACGAGCAGAGGAAGGTGCATGAGGTTTGGAAAGGAGGAGAGAGGAAGCCGTGACTGTCAGATCTTCAGTCCTGTCAGGGGACAGGGGTGCATGGGAACCTGGTGGGCCTGCGTCACAGCGCTTGTCTGACTTGAGGCTCTGCCCGTCTGGAGCATCCCAACCAAACCCCATGTTTGACGTGAGTTCCCTCTCAGGCAGCAGATTCCACAGACTCTCCCACACGCTCCCCCATCTTGGGCCCTCTTTGGTTTTCAGGTTCACACAAATCCCTGCATTTTCCTGCAGCTCTTTGGTGTCCCTTGGGCCACTTCTTCAGGCTGTCACACTCGCTGATCTTCTTATCCTGGGCCCCCTCCATCTCCAAGGCTTCTTCTAATCACATGAACTGTGTTAGAGAGCATCTTGTTCTCAAGTAGTGGACCTGTTTCCTGCCCCCACCCTGACAGGTTTAACACCAAACCACAAATGGAGAGAACTTCCTTCCCTGGTTGCCTTGTTGAGATCCTGCAGTGACCCTGCATTTCTAGTTTCTGGATACTTCCACGATTGAAATCATGTGAATGTATTTGGCAGTTTTTATGAGTTTTCTCTTACAGCTGACTGCTCTCTGAATGATAAATGCAGTGCTCTAAGCTTATAACAGAGCCTCTTCACAATAGACCTCCTCTATCACATTGATAAATTTATTGACCCTCATGATGACAATTCAGCATTTTTGCCAAGAAAGACCCACTTAGTTAGCTGGTGGTCTCAGCATATCACTTAACTTTCCTTATGATTATTGGAGTTTTGCTGTATGTCCTTGAATTTTAAACTTCTCATGCTAATACTCAGATCTGCTCTAGACCTTCTGCGGACACCAAGGTTAGAGTCGCTCAACATATTGAAATGACAGATAAGGCTTATTTACCTGGACATTCAGGTAACTGGATGAAATTCCCGGGCAAGAGAACTGTCTGAGTCATTTCTCAGATGTCTCAGGAGTCGGACTGCCTCCCTGTTGCTAAAATTGTCTGCCGTGCACAGAAGCCAATACTGTGGCACCAGCTTTTGAGAAAAGAAGCAGATTTATTGTGAGATCAGTTGGCAAGGACAAAGGAGGCAGGGCTCAAATCTGTCTCCCCCATCTAGGGTTTGGGGTAAAATTTAAGGGATTAGGGAGGGCAGGGATTATGCAGAAGCACTGACAGGACAAATTTTTTTTTAAATTTTTTAATGTCATAATAGTTTGTAATATTGTCAAATTTTAGTTGTACATTATTGTCAGTCACAATATAAATGCATCCTTTCACCGCTTGTGCCCACCCCCCACCCCCCTTGCCCCTGGTAACCACCAAACTGTTCTCTCTGTCCATGTGTTAATTTTCCACATATGAGTGAAATCATGCAGTGTTTGTCTTTCTCTGTCTGGCTTATTTTGCTTAACATAGCACTCTCCAGTTCCATCCATGTTGTTGCAAATCGGATGATTTTGTCTTTTTTATGGCTGAGTAGTATTCCATTGTGTGTGTGTGTGTGTGTGTGTGTGTGTATATATATATATATATATATATATATATACACATCTTCTTTATCCACTCATCAGTCGAGGGACACTTGGGTTGCTTCCACTTCTTGGCTATAGTGAACAATGCTGTGATGAACGTGGGGGTGCATAAGCCTCTTTGGATTGTTGACTTCAAGTTTGTTGGATAGACACCCAGAAGTGGGATAGCAGGATCATAATGTATTTCTATGTTTAATTTTTTGAGGAATCTCCATACCGTTTTCCATAGAGGCTTCACCACTTTGCATTCCCACCAGCAGTGGATTAGGGTTACAGTTTCTCCACAGCCTCTCCAGCGTTTGTTGTTTTTTGTCTTGGTGATTATAGCCATTCTAACAGGCGTAAGGTGATATCTTAGTGTAGTTTTGATTTGCATTTCCCTGATGATTAGTGATGTTGAACATCTTTTCATGTGCCTATTGGCCATCTGTATATCTTTCTTGGAGAGGTGTCTGTTCATATCCTCCTGGCAGGACAAATTTTGATTGGCAGGACTTTGAACAAGACCATTTATGACAAGGTCTGGAAAGGAGCCTTAACACTGGATCTTCTTGGACCATGCACCCGTGGATCTTGAAGAGGTTCCAACTTTGAAGTTCTTGGTCCTTTGTTTTTTTTGGCAGGCGGGGGAGTCTTTGCTTCTGAGTGTTACTGTAGGTCAAAATCTTCCCCTTTGGGCATGCCTCAGCTACAGGACTTGCAGTTTTGTCGTACTGTCCCTGCCAGATAACTTGGACATTCTGTTATGGATGTGATAGGGCCAGTTTGAACCAGTCCTGTGGTTACAAAATGTGCTGTAACCCTTATAACACTGACTCCTTGGAATAACCATCAGAAAAAACGGGAAAGAAGGTTTTCTCTCATGTGGGTCATGACTTGCGGGGACAGGTCCTTCCCAGCAACATGGGACTGAACAAATCTATGCTGGATAAGCAATGCTTTCAGAAAGAACTGTCCATTAAAAGGGTTAAATGTGAAATATGAAACAAAACGGGGTGATAAGTGCTTTAAAATGGAGCCGGGAAGCCATTAAGGAACGAGATTTACATCAGGCAGAACATAACTTTGAACTGAGTGAAGTCATGAATACTCCGAGAACCTGGCAGGAAACCTGCAGCTCATCACAGTGGGGGGCAGTTGCCTCCCTGGAGGTAGCCTTAGCCATTGATTAAGATTAGCCAAGACCAGCTTTCTCCTGCCCAACCTGATTAACATTCTTTGTAAGGCAAACTTTCCTTTTTTGCCTTTATTTTTTTATATATATATTTTTTAATTAATTTATTTTTTTCCCCCCAAAGCCCCAGTAGATAGTTGTCTGTCATAGCTGCACATCCCTCTAGTTGCTGTATGTGGGACGCGGCCTCAGCATGGCCGAAGTGGTGCGTCGGTGCGTGCCCGGCATCCCAACCCCCGGCCGCCAGTAGCGGAGCTGGAGCACTTAACCGCTAAGCCACGGGCCGGCCCTTTTTTGCCTTTAAAACCCCTGCCTCGGGCTGACCCCGTGGCTTAGCGGTTAAGTGTGCACGCTCCGCTGCTGGCGGCCCGGATTCGGATCCCAGGCGTGCACCGACGCACCGCTTCTCCGGCCATGCTGAGGCTGCGTCCCACATACAGCAACTAGAAGGATGTGCAGCTATGACATACAACTATCTACTGGGGCTTTGGGGGGAAAAAAGAGGAGGATTGGCAATAGATGTTAGCTCAGAGCCGGTCTTCCTCAGCAAAGAGGAGAATTAGCACGGATGTTAGCTCAGGGCTGATCTTCCTCACACACACACAAAACAACAAAACAGCCCCGGAGGCCACATGTTCCCCCTCCTCTACCCAAAGCCCCAAACAAAACCCCCTTCTTGTAGCTTTCCCGGGAGTGTGGGATCGCAGCGTGAGCGTTCTCCTTGCTCAGGGCCGTGAGGGCAGGTCCTCCTTTCCCCCACTGGGGTGGGGGGGGGACAGAGGGGCTGCTGCCAGACGGGGAGGGGCTGGGACGGGGCACCCACTTGAGCTTCGGTGACAGCACC
>CM053548.1:11891087-11908185 GCA_028646465.1 Rhinoceros unicornis
CTTTCTCTTAGTCCAGCCTCAGGTTCAGCAGATGTGAAATCACTGGATTCTTTTTGCCTCGTCTCTTCCCCTTAGTGAGGGTGTCAGTGTCTCGGGTCTCTGCCCTGTTCTGCTGACTCGTGTTGTTCCGGGGCATTCCAGACATGCGGCTGGGGAGAGTGTCTCAGTACAGAGAACGTCCTCTCTCCCAGGAGAATTGTGAGGAAAATGGGCACAGTTCTACACCTTCTTGGGACATGGGTGGAGTCACGGCTTAAGGAGGTTCATGCAGGGTGCAGAGTTTGTGACACTGTGTGGTCCTGTCCTGTTAACAGCTGGTGGTCAGAGAGTAATGCCAATTCTGTGCAATGTGATCTGTAAGCTGACATGTGTTGAATTCTGATTCCTTGATTTACATTTTGTTATCATGAGAATGATAGTCAATTCTCATTTAAATGATCCTGGGGGATGGGCCCATTACTAGGAAATGCAGATGGGCCAGCCCCGTGGCTTAGCGGTTGGGTGCCTGCGCTCAGCTGCTGGCGGCCCGGGTTCGGATTCCCAGGCGCGCACCGACGCACTGCTTCTCCGGCCATGCTTGGGCCACGTCCCAAGTGCAGCAACTAGAAGGATGTGCAGCTATGACGTACAACTATCTACTGGGGCTTTGGGGTAAAAATAAGTAAATAAATAAAATTATAAAAAAATAAAAACATAAATGATTCTGGCGGCTTGGAGCAGGTGCATCTCCTGGGCTGGGGACAAGCTGCCCCTAAAGCTGAGCCTGCCTGGGAGGTGAAGGAAGGGGCAGTAGGTTCTTGCTGGGCTTCACCCCTGCAGGTGACTCCACCCCCAGAACCACCGCAGAAGGCGTTGTTGGTGCTGAGAGCAGCCACAGAGCAGGGGCAGGGAGACCCCCCTGCAGAGGTGCTGGGGGCAGGGTGGGGCTGCCCTGGCGCTGTGTCCTGAGGGTTGGTTTTGCATCCTCCATAGAGTCGGTGGAGTGAAGTGTGGTGTGTGCAAACTGAGTGAGTCTGTGAAGGTCAGACTTGGGGAAGCTCCTTGGGTTCATCTGCTGCTGGAAGGGTTTATGGAGTGAGAGTTTATACCGGTCAGAAGTTGATCTCTGAGCCTCTCCTCCTTGGGGAGAATTGAGGCCTGGAGGAGGGGTGTTTCCACACTGAGGAGGGGCAGCAGGGTGTGGGCAGCTGCTGAGTTCAGTCCCGGGGTCCCAGGGTCCCCTCACTCCTTCCCTGGGAGGGGCCACCCTGACTCCCTCTCAGCAGGGGGGCCCGGCCCCCAGCTCAGGGTCAGGTTCCACCTTCTGCCTTCGGGTGGCAGTGCGCGCTGTGGCGCGGGCGCTGGTCCGCTCCTCCCGGCTCCTGACGCTCTGCTGCCGGGTGGCCCCAGGGTGCTCAAGCACTCAGACTTCTGTCCCACTATGTGAAGGTGTAAGGTTTTTGTTTTCTTTGTTGGTTGGTGGCGTCTCCCAGCTGCTGCCCCGGAGTGACCCGCTCCTGGTTCTCTGGGTTGCTCTTTGCAGCTTCACGTCTGTTCTGGTGTCTGAAGCTCGGGTCACCCGGGTGCCTCCTCCCTTCCAGTCCTTGTGGGGCCTGGGTTGTCTGAAACTGACTTTTTCCTTTTGTCGGCAGTGCTGCTGAAGTCATTCTTATTTTTATCTCCAGGTACAAATGAGTCATAAATTCTTACACGTTGGAGAAAAATTGCAGAGTTGTAGATTTGGATAGGTTTCAATTTACTAGGAAATGCAGATGGAGGAGTGTTCGAATCGAGTGTCTTACTGGCACACACGTGTGTTTATTCCACGTCATTTCCAGCACTTGGAGCTAAGTAACTTTTGTCCATCTCGGGTGTGTGAAACGGGATCTCCTGGAATTCCATGTTGGTTTGTACTGATTCCCATTGGGGTGGAGCATTTCTCGCGTGCAATTTTGAAACCAGTGAACAGGTAGCCATTGATGATTAAGTAGCTAGTAACTAGTTTTTTTGCGGTTATCTATTATAGGTTCTCGTTGTTTGCCCGCCCGTTGTCAGTCATGCTGTTTAGGCAGTATATTATTGGACTCCCATTGGGTTCCTCACAGATAACATTTCCCTGGCACTTGGGTCACCAAGGTGATGGATGCCTGAGTTGTTTCTCAGGAACTAAGGGTTGACCACTGTCTGGCTAAGGGTGGTTGAGACACCAAACCACCATGTGGGCCTTCAGGGGTGTCTGATATGTGAACTGCTGATGTCAGGGAGCCACAGATTCCACCTCAGATCATGTGGCCGCCATTTTGTGAACACGCGTCGTGTGAAGACCCATGAAGCTTCACTATGCTTGTGCGGATCATCCATTACCTCACTTTTCTTTACCTTTAATCATTTATCCCCACACTTCAGACACCCTGCCCCACCCCATAAATATCGTTAATCCCTATTTTCGGGGAGGCCTATTTGAGATTTGTTCTCCCTTCTCCTTGCTTGGCTGCCTTGTGGATAAACCCTTTCTCTGCTGCAAACTCATCTTGGTGATTGGCTTTTTGTGTAATGGGCAAAATGAACCTGGTTCGTTAGCAATTTCATCTTCCTTCAGATGGTTTTCAGTTATTGTCTCACTTCTAATTCATTTGTGTGTTTAGTGATTTATTATGATTTCTTATATAGTCTGGACAGTCATCCTTTTTGTTTTTTTGTTTTTTTTTAAAGATTTTATTTATTTATTTTTTCCCCCCAAAGCCCCAGTAGATAGTTGTATCTCATAGCTGCACATCCATCTAGTTGCTGTATGTGGGACACGGCCTCAGCGTGGCCAGAGAAGCGGTGCCTCGGTGTGCGCCGGGGATCCGAACCCGGGCCGCCAGCAGCAGAGCGCGAGCACTTAACCGCTAAGCCACGGGGCCGGCCCCAGTTATCCTTTTTCATTTCTAGATACTGCACATATTTTCTCCCAGATTGTGGTTTATTATTTCTCTCTCTCTGTTCTACAGTTTGATGGACTGTTCTTAATTTAATAGACTTGAATTTCTCAGTCTCTTCTTTTGTAGCTTACTCTATTTTTTCCCGTATAAGAAAACTCTTCCAGTTCTCAAATCATAAACGTGTTTGCCAGTAACTTCTCCTCAGTGTCCTACTTCCGTCTCTCACCGTTAAATCTACAGTGAATTGGTTATTGTATGTGAGGTTGATAAGGAAAAGATGCCTTATTGCCCTGTAGATACCCAGTCATCACTGCCCCACATGTTCAGTGTCACTGTCTCTCCCACTGCCCGGCACTGCCTGCTCTGGGGCAGATCCACTTGCCAACATCAGGGGGGCTGGTTCAGGTGGTCTGGTTTTTCCGTTGGTGTCTTTGTCCCTCTGGTAACACCATCCTGTCCTAATCACTGTAGTTTAAAAAGCTTTGATGTTTCTTAGGAAAAATCTCACCACTTTGTTCTATAGAAAATAGCAGATATTCTTAGAAGTTTGTCTTCCATTTCAGTTTTTAGAAATAGTTTTTATTAAGTTCAAACAAAACAGAAACAACCCCAAAACAAACCTGGTTGTAGAATTAATGGAATTTTCTTAAAACCCTTGACGTATTTGGGAGAGCTGACATCATGGTCTCCTTTCTGAGGACATGGGCCATCTTTCCCTTTGTTCCATTCTACTTTGGTGTTATTCAATAACGTTTTGAAATATTTTCATTGTCATTTTTTATCCTATGTTATACATATTTTAGGGCTTAAAGAAAATTAGTTGTAATAGCAGTTAGTTTTAAAACTCTTTGTTAACAAAGTCTGTTTTAAAAATTTACTGTTCAACTGTTTGTTTCTAGTGATTCAAAATACACTGAGATTTATTTTCATAAGTTTGAATTCTGGAAACTTAGTAAAACTCTGATTCTATGATGATCTTCATATTCTTTTCAAGTGTGACATACACGATCATTGCACTATGAATAAAGGGCAAGTTTTTCTTCTGTTACAACATTTTTTCCTGGGAAAATGACACCATTCATTTTCTCTGTTAATGATTTTCAAAATGTAGCATGTACTACATTCACCATTTGAGAGTTTTTTGTGTCTATTATTACAAAGAGCTCAGGGTGAGAAATGCATTTCCTTGTTGTTGGGTCACAACTTCAGGGGCTCCCCAGATGGAAACTGAAATTGGCTCCCTTCCTGGAGGACAGGGGGAGACCTAAGAAAGGGGCAGAGTTTAGGTGGTAGTTTCAATGAGCAAGGAAACTTAGGAGGTTTCTCTTATGCAGCTGAAAGATTAGTAATTTTCTGCTCCCAACCACCACATCTTAAAAGTTTATATAGAGACCTTAACTGTGTTCATTCACATGCACTGTCCGCATGGTCTCAACACCACATCTCTCTCTCAAGGATGTGTCCCTGGGGCAGCTTCTAGGAGCTGGGAAGGCAAGGGGAACACACATTCCAAGCACAGAGGACGGGTGGGGAGCCTCCAATTGCCTGGGTTGAGCTCCAGGGTCAGCCCCCTGTCTCGTCTTCTTGATGACCTCTGCCAACAGACAACTTGAAAACACTCTTTGAAAAGAAACAAGACTTTAAATGTGGTTTTCTGTTAAACCATTTAGAAGACCTTAGTTATTAAACAACTGAAAACACAGAATAGAGGACTATAGGAGTTTCTTTTCTTTTTTTTTTTTTCGGTGTATATATTATTTTAATAGGAATTCTTCCTTCCTCCCTCCCTGAGCTAACATCCATACTAATCCTTCTCTTTTTGCTGAGGAAGACCGGCTCTGAGCTAACATATATTGCCAATCCTCCTCCTTTTTTTTCCCCAAAGCCCCAGTAGATAGTTATATGTCATAGTTGCACATCCTTCTAGTTGCTGTATGTGGGACGTGGCCTCAGCATGGCTGGAGAAGCGGTGCGTCGGTGCGTGCCCGGGATCCGAACCTGGGCCGCCAGCAGCAGAGCGCGCACACTTAACCACTAAGCCACGGGGCCGGCCCAATTTAGGAATTCTTATACTCATTGTCTCCAACAATAGAAAAATGACAAAGGATCTCTGACGCTCATCCTGGTGTATGAAGCAGAGAGACATGTTTCAAATAGCAAGCTCAATCTATCAATCTATTGATCTCCTTAAATGCATTTGGCAGTTTTTTTTTATATTCTTCTCTTCCACATGCTATTGAGAGCGCTTATGACCACGCACATCTTGTCCCCACCAAGAGACAAGTGTAGACAGATATCTATTTACTAAAGAGGAGCAGTTCACTTTCAGAAAACAAAGAATTGCAAAGAGGATTTCATATAAACGTCCATTACTGGTATTTAATTTTCTGTGAAGCAGTTTCTGATTCAGGAATAAAAAGACGAGATGAAGACTTGATTTCAGATGAGAAGTCCATTAATAGGAATCACGTGGTGGAATAATTGTTCACTCCATATTTGCTCCATTGGGATGAGAGTTCGAAAAGGACTCTATATGCCTTTATTTTATTTTATTTTTTTAAAGATTTTATTTATTTATTTTTCCCCCAAAGTCCCAGTAGATAGTTGTATGTCACAGTTGCACATCCTTCTAGTTGCTGTATGTGGGACACGACCTCAGCATGGCCGGAGAAGCGGTGCGCCGGTGCACGCCCGGCATCCGAACCCGGGCCGCCAGCAGCCGAGCGCGCGCACTCAACCGCTAAGCCACGGGGCCGGCCCTCTATATGCCTTTAAAATTTATCACATCTACTAGAATAAGATCTTATAAATTAACACTGATTATTCCTCATATTTGTCCGTTTTCAAAGCTGAGCAGGCTTCATAAAGTGCAGTAAGGGTGACACGATCCCCTTTTATGAAGGTAGGTTTGTGAAAATAATTTAGTACAACCACATCTCTTTATAAACTGTCATCTTTCAACATTTTTTACCTAAGACATATACCAAGAACTGTGTTTTATAAAAAGTCCCTTCCATACTCAGAAAGAGTCATGAAGAATTTTGTACCCAGTTTATGTTTTAAAGGATATTCTTCAGGGCCAGCCCCATGGCCTGGTGGTTAAGTTCAGTGTGCCCCATTTCAGCTGCACAGGTTCAATTCCAGGCAGGAACCTACACCACTCGCCAGCGGCCATTCTGTGACAGTGACCCCCTTGGAAAGTAGAGGAAGATTGTCACAGATGTTAGCTCATGAAAATCTTCAGCAAAAAAAAATATAATAAAACAATAAAGGACGCTCTTTCCTTTTTTCCAGGTTTGAGCGCACTTGATCACCTTTAGAGCCAGTTATGTTGAAAGGCTTGTGAGCTAATAGAAAATACGTATTGGTGTCTGCCCCCAGCCCCTGATAGAGCTCCTGGCACCCTTGGAATTTCCTGGGTGATAGGAGTGTCTTTTGTTCTAATGAGGTGACTCTGGGTGGGCTGGAAAGATGAAGCCATGATTAGAAGCTTGGAATTTTTAGCCCCAGCCCCACTCTCTTAAGAGAGGAGAAGGGCCACAAATGAAGTTAATGATCAGTTATGTCCACGTGATGAAGCTTCCATAAACATCCAGTATGAGGTTCTGAGAGCTTGCAGGTTGGTGAATAGATGGAGGTGCAGAGAGCATGGCAGCTGTTATATGCTAATTCTGTGTTCATCATTTTGAGGAACTCCCAGATTGTCTTTCAAAGTGGCTGTGTGTTTTGCATTCCCATCAGCAATGTATGAGGGTTCCACCTTCCTCACATCCCACCAGCACTCATTCCATTTTTATAGTGGGTGTGAAGAGGGATCTGCTTGTAGTTGTGATTTGCATTTCCCTGGTGGCTGACGTCTAGCATCTTTTCATGTGCTTATTATTGGCCACTTGTGTTTCTTCTTTGGATACATGTCTACTTATATTTCTTGCCCCTTATTTAATTATATTGTTTGTGTTTTTATTGTTTTTTATTTTTTATTGTCATACGAGTTTTTAAAATATAGTCAGAATATGAGTCTCCTGGGGCGGGCCTGGTGGTGCAAGTGGTTAAGTGTACGCGCTCTGCTGCGGCGGCCTGGGGTTCGCCGGTTTGGATCCCGGGCGAGAACCGATGCACCACTTGTTAAGCCATGCTGTGGCAGCGTCCCATATAAAGTAGAGGAAGATGGTTACAGAAGTTAGCCCAGGGCCAGTCTTCCTCAGCAAAAAAGAGGAGGATTGGCATTGGATATTAGCTCAGGCCTGGTCTTCCTGACAAAAAAAAAAAAAAAAGAATATGAGTCTCCTATCAGGTGTGGTTAGCAAGGCCCAGTTGGTACCTCAGGTGAAGTACCTGACCTCTGTAGCTGACATAGTTGGCATTCTTTTTTTAGAATTTGAGAACATATTTTGTTTAAAAAAAAATCTCTGATTTTTATTTGATGATAGTTTACTCTTTCTTCCGTGTGTGTTGTCATCACATAGTGTTCTAAACTTATTACAGGTGTTTTTTTCTCTCGGTTAAAGTCACCTTTGGCTTTATTGCTTTTAGATCCTTCAGTGACTCTTGTCTGTGACGTGATTTTCCTCGAATTCTGAGCACTTGGTTCTTTATTTGAGAGGCACTGCTGGCTTCACAGCTTCTTCAGGAACCAGGCTCTCCTCTTACCCATCAAGTGTGCCTGGCCCCAAGCCCTGGCCCACGTCTGTGCCCACAGTGTCCACCTCATCCTGGGAGGGGGTAGTGTCTCTGCCTCTGTTGGAATGTATAGATGAGTCCAGGCCCCTCGACACTGTTGCCTCCAAGAAGAGATTGTTCAGCTCAGGCAGCACTGGAAATCTGTGTTCACATCTTGACGTTCTGGTTCCAGTTCTTGGAGCTGACAAGGATATAACTTTTGACTAATCCAACTATCAATTCCCATGTTATCTGAAAGATGACTTCATTTTTCAGTTGTTTTCTTACCCTAGAATCTGCTCTATTTCAGGAAAGCTGATTCTTACAATCATGCATGTATAAGTCTGTGTCAATTCTTGTGGTCACACTTTGCTTCAAATTCCAAGGACTTACCATCACTGCATATACTGCATTTGATTTGTCTCTTTCTCGTCATTTCCCACGAGAGTGTGAGATCAGGGGTCCTGGGAATTGAGTCCAGGTCCCTGACTCATCCTCCCACACACACTGCTGAAGCCAGGGCCTGGCTGAAACAGACTATGTGGGCTGTTTCAGGACTTGGTGGTCTTTGAAGATGTGGCTGTGGACTTCACCCCGGAGGAGTGGGCTTTGCTGGATGCTCCTCAGAGGAAGCTCTACAGAGATGTGATGCTGGAGACCTGCAGGAACCTGGCCTCAGTGGGTGAGGATGGCTTCATGCCTTCACTTAGTCTTTTATAGAAAAAGATTTCTTAGGATTGTTCTTTCTTATTGGGGTTGAGAAATAGGAATATGTTGAAAAAGAGAGAGACACTGTGCAAGCTTCATGGAACCATCTAGAGTCAAATGGTTTTTCCATGGAAACAAAGTTTGAGGTATTAAACAGATTTTTATTTCTGTTGAACAAAAGTCTCTCTCATTTTATAAGTGTGAGCTTCATCTCCAGTGTCACTTTGGGATAGTGAGAGCAGCTTTATGGTTTCCCCTCTTGTGACAGACTGGTTAATACACAGTTGACATGGTAATTTTGCTACAATTAACTCCACACTTATTCATCATCACTGGTCTTGAAGACAAAATATGGCGCAATCTCATGGAATGTTTGTTCCCCTCCATCCTCCCTCATGGTGAGCTCTTCTTCATGAGCCATCAGCAACAGCACACTGTCAATCTCCCCTGGCAGCTCAGGCCGTGGAGAAAGTCTCCATGTAGGGCCTCTGTGCCTGTGAACAACAGGAGAGCAACCACCCTCGGGAGGAACAGGTTCTGGATGAGGGAATGATGTGGGGACGCGTCCATTAGAGACGTGACACAGTCCCTGTTTGAGAGGGTGACGTGTCATTTACCTGCTTCCCTGTTGACTTTTCATCCATCCTCGCTCCCTGGGGAAGACATTCTGTATCTCCTCTCATAAAGGGAGCATTTTGGGATGTGCCTTTTGCCCAATTCCTTTCTACTTTGCTTTTCTAATAATATTTATCCCAACATGACTCTCCATCTCTTTTGAAGTATTTTTTTGTGAACAGGGCTTCAATTTGACTCATTTCCCTTGCCAAGGTCCCATATAGCTGAGGTTCTGAGAATTTTTCTTTGCTCACATCTTCATTCTTCCTTATAAAATTTATTTACCTTGTTAGATCAGTATTTTAAAGAAATCCACACAATGTCAATTTCTTCTTTCTATCCCACCATTTGTTTCCCAAGAAATTAAATTATGCTTACCAATTCTTGCAGATTGTTACACTCAAGTCAAAACCAGCAGATCAAGTCCTCAGTGGGGTATTTTGAAGAATAATATATTCACTAAAGATAACATAGTAACATTCACAGGAAGTGGTTCCTGGTCTGCTTTTGGAGAAAACCAGAAGTTTGAGAACATCGGAGGTGAGCACCAAACCCAGGAGAGGTGTATGAGGTGAGTGGCATTCCTACAGTAGGAGGGGGGTGTCAGCAGAGTGTTATACTCTCTTGAAATTAAAGAAAAAGTAGAAACTATTCAAACAATTGTGGTCTCAGAGGACTTTCACAAGACAAGCTTTTCATAAGTGTGATGTACGTATTGAGCATCTGACAGAATTCATTTGGAAACAATGATCAGGAAAGCCCATATGTAATAAACACTGAAAGTTATGGTATATTTGATCCCTCAGCCGGAGCATTAAGCTTGTTCCACTTTGTAAGAATGAAAAAAGTGAAGAAAACACGCCCACTCTTGGAAAATGGCAAATATGCAGTCAGAATAGTCATTGATGACCATTAAAAAATCTTTAATGAAGAAATTACTTATGATCAATTTCTAACGAATGGTGTGCTTACTATTTTGAGCAGCACTCATTTGGTGGAGACTCTCAGTGAAAAGAATGAAGGTGGTCACTGTGGCGAAACCCTGGACCAGATTACAAACCTTCCTGTGCATGAGAGGTGTCTGACTGGAGTGAAACTGGATGAATGCATGAAGTGTGGAAAAGCCTTCATGGGTTCTCTCCCGAAGAATCCTCAAGGATGGCACACTGGACACAAACCTTATCCATGTGAGGAATGTGGGCAGCCCTGCGGTTGTGTCTCATGCCTGAGCTCTCACGTGGAAGCAGACGTTTTAGAGAAACCCTGTAAAAGACCTCAGTATACTGAGAGAGCATCTAGAAGAAATGTGAAGAGTCTTGGTAGTAAAAAGTGTTTTGAGTGTAAGAAATGTGGAAAAGCTTTCACTTGTCCCTCGTCCTTACAGGAACATGAGAGACGTCACCATGGACAGAAGATCCATATGTGTAAATTATGTGGGAAATCCTTCATATACCGTTCCCACCTTACACGACACGTGAGAACACACTCAGGAGTGAAATCCAGTGAATGTAAGGAATGTGGGAAAGCCTTTAGTTGTTACTCTTCCCTCCAGGGACACATGAGAACGCACACTGGAGAGAAACCCTATGAGTGTAAGCATCCTGGCAAAGCTTTCAGTTATCGCAAATCTCTGCAAGAACACAAAAGAGCGCACACTAGAGAGAAACCTCATGTCTGTGAGCGATGTGGGAAAGCCTTCAGTTGTCCCAGTAGCTTTAAAAGACACGTTAAATCACACAGTGGAGAGAAAGCCTATGAATGTACAGAGTGTGGGAAAGCTTTCCATTTTTGCTCATGTCTTCGAATACATGTCAGAACACGCAGTGAAGAAAAACCTTATGAATGTAAGGAGTGTGGGAAAGTCTTCAGTAGTTCTTCTTCCCTCCGAGAACAAGAGAGAATGCACACTGGGGAGAGACTGTGTGAGTGTCACCACTGTGGGAAAGTCTTCACCACTCACTCCTCGCTTCGAGGACATATGAGGATACACACTGGGGAGAAGCCCTATGAATGTCAGCACTGTGGGAAAGCCTTCCCCTATCGCTCCTCCCTTCGAGGACATGTGAGGATACACACTGGGGAGAAGCCCTATGAATGTCAGCACTGTGGGAAAGCCTTCACTTATCACTCCTCCCTTCGAGGACACGTGAGGATACACACTGGGGAGAAGCCCTATGAATGTCGGCACTGTGGGAAAGCCTTCACTTATCACTCCTCCCTTTGGGTACATGTGAAGAAACACAGTGGGCAGAGACCCTATGAATGTCAGCGCTGTGGGAAAGCCTTCACCACTCACTCCTCGCTTCAAGGACATATGAGGATACACAGTGGGGAGAAGCCCTATGAATGTCAGCACTGTGGGAAAGCCTTCAACACTCACTCCTCGCTTCAAGGACATACGAGGATACACACTGGGGAGAAGCCCTATGAATGTGAGCACTGTGGGAAAGGCTTCACCACTCACTTCTCGCTTCGAGGACATATGAGTATACACACTGGGGAGAAGCCCTATGAATGTCAGCACTGTGGGAAAGCCTTCATCTCTCGCTCCTCCTTTCAAGCACATATGAGGAAACACACTGGGGAGAAGCCCTATGAATGTCAGCAGTGTGGGAAAGCCTTGACCACTCACTTCTCGCTTCGAGGACATATGAGTATACACACTGGGGAGAAGCCCTATGAATGTCAGCACTGTGGGAAAGCCTTCATCTCTCGCTCCTCCTTTCAAGCACATGTGAGGAAACATACTGGTGAGAAGCCCTATGAATGTCAGTACTGTGGGAAAGCCTTCACCACTCACTTCTCGCTTCGAGGACACGTGAGTATACACACTGGGGAGAAGCCCTATAAATGTCAGCACTGTGGGAAAGCTTTCATCTCTCGTTCCTCCTTTCAAGGACATGTGAGGAAACACACTGGGGAGAAGCCCTATGAATGTCGGCACTGTGGGAAGGCCTACTTCTATCGCTTCTCGCTTAAAGTACACATGAGGATACACACTGGGGAGAAACCCTATGAATGTCGGCACTGTGTGAAAGCGTTCGCCTGTCACTCCTCCTTTCGTTTACATATGAGGAAACACAGTGGGCAGAGACCCTATAAATGTCAGCACTGTGGGAAAGCCTTCATCACTCACGGCTCCCTTCGAGTACACGTGAGGATACACAGTGGCGAGAAGCCCTATCAATGTCAGCACTGTGGGAAAGCCTTCTCCTATCAATCCTCCCTTCAAGGACATGTGAGGATACACACTGGGGAGAAGCCCTATGAATGTCAACACTGTGGGAAAGCCTTCCGCGGTGACTCCTCTCTTCAACGACATGTGATAATACACACTGGGGAGAGACCCTATGAATGTAAGCAGTGTGGGAAAGCCTTCAGATATTCCGCAGACCTTCAGGTGCACGTGAGAACACACACAAGGAAGAGACTCTATGAATGTCAGCACTGTGGGAAAGCCTTCAGTCGTCACTGCTCTCTTCACCTACATGCCAGAACTCACAGTGGAGAGAGACCCTATGACTGTCAGCTGTGTGGGAAAGTTATCAGATAGTCTCCACACTTTCAATGTCATCTGAGAACTCACAGTGGGCAGAGACCATATTAACGTCAGTACTGTGGGAAAGTGTACACGTATCCTGCATCCCTGTGTAAAGACACGTTGGAGAGTAAAATCTGCATCCCAGGACAGAGAAACCTTTATTCTTCTTAACACCTTGTTGTAAGTGTAAGCAAACACACTAGAAAGATAGTTTTTGATAGCAAGATTGTGGGAAAACTTTCAGGTGTAGCATTTCACTTATTTTGATTATGAAAACTCAGCTCAGGACACAAATCTTTTAATGGTTATAAACGTGGTTTTGCCTTTGTAAGTGTTTCTTTAGTCTGTAGTTTAAGTTTTTTAGATGTGTCTTATCCTTAGTTTGGATCCCCATTGCATTGATTTCTAGTTCACGTTGGTGATATGAACAGTGGAGATAATAAATATCTTTTATAAATATCTTTTTATTTCTCAATATCTGTATTGCATAGATTTTGTGTTTTGGACTTAATTTTTTTATTTTTATTTTTTTTTAAGGTTTTTTTAATTTATTTTTATTTTCTTCCCCCCAAATCCCCAGTAGATAGTTGTATGTCATAGCTGCACATCCTTCTAGTTGCTGTATGTGGGACGCAGCCTCAGCACGGCCGGAGAAGTGGTGCGTTGGTGCACGCCCGGGATCCGAACCCAGGCCGCCAGCAGCGGAGTGTGCGCACTCAACTGCTAAGCCACGGGGCCGGCCCTAGACTTTAAACAGTTGAACAGTTGTGTAACCTTTGTGTGATTTATCATGTATCTGAGAATCCTTCTGTTTGTGGTTCTGAGGTAAAGTTCATCAGCAGAGGAAGGTGCGTGAGGTTTGGAAAGAAGAAGAGAGGAAGCCATGACTCTCACATCTTCTGTCCTGTCAGGGGACAGGAGTGCATGGGAACCTGGTGGGCCTGCGTCACAGCACTTTTTTTTTTTTTTTTTTATAATTTTGCTTGTTTTTTTCCCACAAAGCCTTAGTAGATAGTTGTATGTCATAGCTGCACATCCTTCTAGTTGTTGTATGTGGGACGTGGCCTCAGCATGGCCAGAGAAGCAGTGCGTCGGTGCGCGCCCGGGATCTGAACCTGGGCCGCCAGCAGCGGAGCGCGTGCACTCAACCACTAAGCCACGGGGCCAGCCCACACAGCAGTTTTCTGACTTCTGGCTCTGCCTGTCTGGGACAGCCCCAACTAAACACCATGTTTGACGTGAGTTCCCCCTCAGGCAGCAGATTCCACAGACTCTCCCACACACTCCCCCATTGTGGGCCCTCTTTGGTTTTCAGGTTCACACAGTTCTGTGCATTTTCCTGCAGCTCTGTGGTGTCCCTCAGGCCACTTCTTCAGGCTATCACTCTCGGTGATCTTCTCATCCTGGGCCCCTTCCATCTTCAAGGCTTTTCCTAATCACATGCTCTGTAGGGAGCATCTTGTTCTCTAGTAGTGGACCTGTTTCCTGTCCCCACCCTGACAGCTTCAACACCAAAGCCAATAATGGAGGGAACTTCCTTCCTCGTTGCATTATTAAGAGCTTGCAATGACCCTGCATTTCTAGGTTCTGGAAACTTCTGTGATTGAAACCATGTGAACGTATTTGGCAGTTTGTGTGACTTTTCTCTTACTGCTGACTGCTTTCTGAATGATAAATGCAGTATATTTAATACTTTACATTTTTATGTGTGATTACTCAGTGTTTACGTCTTTCATATTTTTATGTTATTCAAAGTAATGTATATTTTTTGTCAAAGATGGTTCTTTACATTGTTTTCTTGAGAGCTCATTACCTGTATTTTCAAATCTGTTGCATGCTTACAAGTGATATTCTGTTGTATGTTTTATTTGCTGAGAGGATAGGTTAAAATATCCCATTCTATAACATTATTTTTGTAATTATATTAATTTTTCTACATATATTTTGCCATAATAGTACTAAATATATGTACCTTTTGACATTCTTCTTTCTGGTAGTTTTCTTAATTTTCTCTGCAGCTGCCAACTACTTTCATTAAAATAATTTCTTTATTCCTAATACTGAAAACCTAAATGTTGCTAATGTCAGTCGTCTCCAGCCTGAGATCACCAGGAGTCATGCTTGTGCAGATCAACAGTGTGGGAGGCAGAACAAGATATACATCTTCCCTAGTTGCCTGTGCACAAGTAGAACTGTTCTTGGTGAGGGGAGTACTTAGTTGTGGTGGGAGTGAGAGGAGCCGGACGCCCAGTTTATGGACATAACTGCCTTCAGTAAACTTTATTAATTTCTGGAAATGATGCTTCTAAATGTTCTTCTCCACATAGTGGAGAAGAAGTTAACATCTTAGTGATGTTATGAAAAATAGATAACAAAATAGACATCTTCTCTGTCTTGTTGGCAGTAACTGCTGAGTATCCATCCACAGGCCATTTCTCCCTATGACCCGTGGTAACAGATTGTTCCAGCTCCTGCTCAGGGAGGCCCCTTGTGTTATTTCCACTGATGACAAATGGACCGGCTTTTTCTCTTCATTCTCACCACTTACAGTTCTGTTGCTCTGCCCCTGATGACACAGGTTAGTTTCTCCCTCTGTGTCAGATGGCCTCCAGGGATGCTTCTCTGGCCCTCGGCGTGGTGGATGTCTTGTAGTTTGGGTGGACCTAGCTGGGGCTTCATGTCTCAAGAGATTGTGTAAGGTGACTGGTCGCCCAAGGGCTTGAGAGAGGAAATGGCCAGTAAAGATGTCTGTACAGCCTTTCTTTTTTTTTAATTTCATTTTTTCCCCCAAAGCCCCAGCAGATAGTTGTAGGTCATAGCTGCACATCCTTCTAGTTGCTGTATGTGGGATGCGGCCTCAGCATGGCCGGAGAAGCGGTGCATCGGTGTGCGCCCGGGATCCGAACCCGGGCCGCCAGTGGTGGGGCGTGCGCACTTAACCGCTAAGCCACGGGGCCGGCCCTGTACAGCCTTTCCAGAGAGGGTGCCTGTAGCTCAGCGATTCCAGCCACTGTCAGGATTGACTTTCCTCTCCAGTGTCATCAACTCACTAGGGGATGGGCAGTCATGTGCAGCCACATGAAGTCTTAGGAAAACAGTTATCTTACTCAAATCCTATAGAGACAGAGTCACTGCAGCCTAAGAAAGGTGGACACTTGTGGAGCGCTAAGGTACCAGGTGCATCTGAGCAGGTGGGGAGCAGAAAACACGAGGACCCATAGGCAAGTGTCTGCAGGGCCTACGTTAGTGTGGAGAACTCTGTTTCGAGCCTAGAGGGTGTGACTATGAGGGATGCTCAGCATTTAGCACAGATGATGACTGTGGAATCTGAGAAAGAAAGGCCAGGTTTTAGTCATGATCTTCAGTTGGTTCCTTGCTAGCTTGGTGATCTCTGGCAAATCACCTACATTATAGTCTCAGTTAACTCATCCAAGGAGATAATAAAAGTATCTGCCTTACAGACTTTGATGAGGAAGAACTAGATTTATATATGCTAAGAGTCTCTTTATGGGAAATATTTAAAAAAGTGCCTAATACATTGTTAGAAATATGTCACATTTTACCTAGTAAATGAGAATGGCAAAGACAGCCTCAGACACCTGGAAGCTGGCCTTACAGTCACTGCTGGGCTATGGCTTCCTCTCGTCGACCAGAAGCAATTTCACTTGCTGTGTCATCAGATGAGGTGAATCCTTAACTGCAGTGGGTCAAGACAAAAGGAAGACCATGTTATGTCCACAAAAAGGGTAAAACTTATGACCCTATTTGACCAACTGTTTTAAACACTTTTTCAGAAATATTTTTAGAGAAACTTCCCCAAAACAGATTCTAAATGATGTCTTTTTTAACGTGGAATATTCGAAAAGATCTGCTAAACTAATTAGGCTTATTTGATATATTACATAGGGAGTTGTCAAATAAGAAGTAACATTTAGTCTTTTTGTTGTATTTGCTTAGGTATATAAATATTCTTCAAATTCTGTGAAATTCCTCAGAATCCACGTCCTGATATAACATTATCAGTCATGACTCTAGTTAGTATCTTAAGATGTATATCACAGAAATAAGTAAATTTCCTTGTCAATTGCATTATAATGCACCATTTTTAAGTCCTTTGTCATTGATAGTTACTGATGCTTTTGCAAAAATGCTTCATAGAAAGGAAACTGATAAAACTAAACTGGGTCTCTCATCAGAGTCGAGGCTCACACTAGAACTGAACCTGAGCAGCAGGAGAATGCCCAGGCTGACATTCATGCAAAGGCAGCAACAACAGCATCTATGAAGATTGTGGGACATGTGGACGAAGTCCATTCTGCCTCTGCAAATAGCCCCTCGTTGCCAGACTTTTGCCATCCTGACGTCCTTGTAATGTGGCAGCCGTCTTGTCCTGAATCAGAGAAGTTAAGATGGGTGGACAATGGCTATAAATTAAATGACAGTTGGGGCCATGGGAGATTCAAGACAGCCGTTTGGCTCTTCCTGGCTCCCTGGGAAACAGCATTTTTCAGTTTTTCATCCCTTCACCCACCACAGTGCATTAAAGAAAACTATTCCTGTCCCTAGAGGCCTCAGACCTCCTCCCGCTGAACATTTCAGCCCCTGCAGCTGGATTCTATTCAACTGACACTGAATACGGGTTCTCAACCTGTTCTTGTTATTGGATGTGTGT
>CM053548.1:11908685-11955246 GCA_028646465.1 Rhinoceros unicornis
CTTTCACCCTCCTCCCTCCCCCCTTCCCCTCTGGTAACCACCAATCCAATCTCTGTCCCTATGTGTTTGTTTATTGTTATTATCTACTACTTAATGAAGGAAATCATACGGTATTTGACCTTTTCCCTCTGACTTATTTCGCTTTGCATAATACCCACAATGTCCATCCATGTTGTCACAAATGGCTGGATTTCATCGTTTCTTATGGCTGAGTAGTATTCCATTGTGTATATATACCACATCTTGTTTATCCATTCGTCCCTTGATGGGCACTTAGGTTGCTTCCACTGAAACTTGTTCTTTGCTGTTTTTCTCTTACTTGATGGGGCCATGTCAGGAGTTTCAACTCAGATGATGTTGCTCATGGAAGTCGCAGGATTAGTGGGCCGTGGCAGATTCAGATAGTACCTAGATCGTGGCAGCTCCAAGATGAACCGCTGTGCTTCCTGGAACCTGGCTGACATGCTCTGCATTACAGCTGCACGTGGAGGTGGGGTCTGGGGCTGTGTTTCTGTCCAGGAAATCTCTACTAACCAGGCTTTGGGGTCACCATTTTCACCCCGTATTGAAAGGAAACTGGACTGAATTCCCAGAAACTTCCCTCTCCTATAGAAATAGAACGTAATGCTTCTAGCCCATCTCCTGGTCCTTGCTGGCACTTGTCACAGACTTGAGGATTGTTGGCCACAAGTGGGGTGCCTGGGAGAGTGGGGAGAAGCAGACTCAATGGTATCCTGAAATGTCATTTTCTTGTCACTGTATATAGAACAGAAATTGGTTTTCAGATATTATACTTTTCACTGCACCCTTGCTAAGCCAGTTGAAAGTTTTAATAATGTGTCTTTAGGATTTGTGGATTTCTAAATACTAAATTTTTTCATCTACTAATCACAAAGTTTAGTGTTTTCCCTTTATAAATCTTTTACCAATGTCTTGTTTCCCGTGGCTGCACTGGCTCGGCCTTCACGTGGGTAGAATTGTACATATGCGCGTCCTCACCTCCTTGTTCCTGATCCCAGAGGGACAGTGTCCATATTTCACGTTAAATAGGAAGTTGGCCGTAGTTTTCTTTAGACACCATTTTTTTCTGGCTATGTGTGTTCTCTTCTGGTCTGTCAGTGTGTTGTCATTCATGAACACTGAGAAGAGACAGGCATATCTTCAGTAGGTGTGGACGGGAAGCCTGTGGTTTCTGCGTCTTTTTCCCATAGTGGGACAAATTATACTCATTGAAGAATCAATATTTCATCTATCTTGCCTTTCTGGAATAAAGTGAACTTGGTTTTGACTCATTATGCTGTTTATGCATTTACGTGTTAGATTTTCTTTTAAAAAGCCTTCTACCTTTGTATTTATGAAAGTTGTCTTTGAATATTTTTTGACTCCTCTGTTTCTCATGTTAGTAACACTCTGAAATTTCTTTCTACAATTCGGAGTCACCAACTTTTGAATATTTGGTGCCTGGTCTGTGAACCCTATGAGATTTACATTTAGAGTGTGGGGATACTTGAATCTACTGATTTCGTTTCTTTAATGAGCACAGACATTCTCCAATATTCTGTTCACTGAATTATCTCAGGTATGTTTCCTGATGTCTGTACATTTGTTCCATTATGTCTAATCTAAAATATTTTCTCCCACAAATGGTTTGTAATAGCTCCTCAATCTGCTTAATCTCAGAAACATCAGTAATTTTGTTACTTTTCCACACTTCATTTGCTGAATTCTATTGTTTTTGGATAAAATTTCGATTAGTTGAAGAAGGATGTATTTTTATCTTGTGTGAATGTATTTTTAAACAGCTTTAATTGAGATATATGTTACATACCATAAAGTTTACCTGTTTAAAGTATAAAATTCAAGGGTAGTTAGTATATTTACAGAATTGTGCAACTATCCCCATGTTCTAATTTTAGAATATTTTTATCACCCCGTAAAGAAAACTCATGTCTACTGGCTGGCTGTCTGCTCTCCAGTCCACCCCCTCCCTGAGTTCTAGACAATTTATTAATCTACTTCTGTGTCTGTAGATTGGCATATTCTGTACAATTCACATCCTTGAGATCCTGCTTCGTGTGGTCTTTTCTGAAGCCAGTTCCTGTTCTCCAGGTTCAATTCTTTTGTGCCGTGGACCAGGACTTCATTCCTCTCATTGCCTAATCATACTTTGTTGTATGAATATTCCACATTTGGCTTATCCAGATGACTTGATGGACTTTTGAGTTGTTTACAGGCTCATCTATTGTGAATCACGCTGCTGTGAATATCTGTGTATTCCCTTTTGTGTTGATGTTTCCGCTTCTCTTGGGTAGATGGATACCTAGGAGTGGAATTGCTGTTATACGGTAGCTCTGTGTTCATCATTGAGGACCCGCCAGACTGTCTTCCAAAGTGGCGGCACCATTTACATTCCCATCAGCAATGTGTGAGGGTTCCAGCTTCCTCACATCCCGCCAGCATTGTTTGTCCATCTTATAGCCGTCCTCGAGGGTGTGAAGAGGGTCTGCTTGTAGTTTCGGTTTGCATTTCCCTGGTGGCTGATGTCTAGCATCTTTTCATGTGCTTATTGCCCAGTTGTATTTCTTTTTTCCCTCAGGGAGAGATTTGCTGTGAGCTAACATCTGTTGCCAATCTTCCTCTTTTTCTTTTTTTCCTCCCCAAAGCCCCAGTGCATGGTTGTATATCCTAGTTGTAAGTCCTTCTAGTATTTCCATGTGAGCTGCCACCACAGTATGGCCACTGACAGGTGGGTGGTGTGGTTCCATGACTGGGAAACGAACCTGGGCCGCTGAAGCAGTAAGAGGGCTGAACTTTAACCACTAGGCCATCAGGGCTGGTTCTGACCATTTGTATTTCTTTAGAGAAATGTCTACTCACATTCTGTGCCCAGTATTTAATTGTGTTATTCGTCTTTATATTGTTTTTCACTTTCTATTGTTGTCATACGAGTTTTTTAAATATAGTGAGAATACAAGTCTCCTATGGGATGTGTGGTTGGCAAACCCTAGTTACTCCCCAAGGTGAGGTAGCCTGACCGTCTTCATAGCTGATGTAGTTGTGATTTTTTTTTAGATATTTTAGTACATATTTTTTGTTTAAACAGTCTATGATTTTTGTTTGTAATTGTTTGCTCTTTATTTCATGGTTGTGTTGTCATTTCCTATTGCACTAAAAATATTAATTAGGTATGTTTATTTCTCTCTGGTAAAGTCAGGTTTGGTTCTGTTGCCTTCAGATCCTTCAATGACTCTTCTTTGTGGGGCCATATTCATTGAATTTCTGGTACTTGGTTCTTATTTGACAGCCCTGCAGCTTGACACATTCTTTTCTCTTACCCATCAGGTGTGCCAGGCCTGGGACCCTGCCCCACATCTATGCCCACAGGGTCCTCCTCATCCTGGGAGGGGGTCGTGTGTCTGCCTTTGTCAGATGTGAGGGGATTAGACCAGGGTCTTCAACCCTGTTGCCTCCAAGGAGAGATCATTCAGCTCAAGCAGCATTGGAAATGTCAGTGTTCACATCCTGACGTTCTGGTTCCAGTTCTTGGAGCTGAAAAGGACCTAACTTTTGATCAATCCAAGTATCAATTCCCATGTTATCTGAAAGATGATTTCATTTTTCAGTCTTTACCTCACTCTCTACTCTCAGGAAAAATAATTCTGATATAATAACAATTGTTGTGGTCGCACTTTGCTTCAAATTCTAAGCACTTACCATCACTGAGCATACTGCTTTTGATTTGCTTGTTTGTGATTTCCCATGAGAGTGTGAGCTCAAGAGTTGTAGTAATTCAGTAATTCACACACACAGGTGAAGATGGGGCCTGGCTGAAATAGAGTATGTGGGCTGTTTCAGGACTCGGTGGTCTTTGAGGACGTAGCTGTGAACTTGACCCAGGAGGAGTGGGCTTTGCTGGATGCTGCTCAGAGGAAGTTCTACAGAGATGTGATGCTGGAAACCTGCAGGAACCTGGCCTCAGTGGGTGAGGACGGCTTCATTCCTTCACTCAGTCTTTTAGGGAACCAATATTTCTTTTTTTTTTTTTTTTAATAATTTATTTATTTATTTTTCCCCCAAAGTCCCAGTAGATAGTTGTATGTCCTAGTTGCACATCCTTCTAGTTGCTGTATGTGGGACGCGGCCTCAGCATGGCCGGAGAAGTGGTGCGTCGCTGCGCGTACGGGATCCGAACGCGGGCCGCCAGCAGCAGAGCGTGTGCACTTAACCGCTAAGCCACGGGGCTGGCCTGTAGGGAACAAATATTTCTTACAATTATTTTTTCTTATTATGGCCAAGGAATGGGAATAGGTTGAACAAAAGAGAGAGACTGTTCAAGCCTTCATGGAACCACCTAGAGTCAAATAGCTTTCCCATGAAAACAATGTCTCACCTATTAAGCAGACTTTTTATTACTCTTGAACGAAAGTTGCCCTAATTGTTTTCTTTTTGCTGAGGAAAATTCACCCTGGGCTAACACCTGTTTCTACCTTGCACTTTTTTTTGCTTGAGGAAGATTAGCCCTGAGCTAACATCTGTGCCAAACTTCCTCTAATTTATATGTGGGTCACCCTGACAGCATGGCTGATGAGTGGTTTAGGTCTGCACTGGGGATCCAAACCTGCAAACCTGGGCTGTTGCAGCAGAGCACATTGAACTTAACCACTATGCCACAGGGCTGGCCCCAGAAGTCTGCCTGATTTTATAAATGTGAGCGTAGTCTCCACTGCCACTTTGGGGCAGTGAGAGCAACTTTATGGTTTCTACCCCTGTGACAGTTACACTGTGGTTAATACACAGTTGACATGGTAATTTTGCTGAAATTAACCCCACACTTATCCATCATCACTGGTCTTGAAGACTAAAGTATGGGCCCATTTCATGGAATGTTTGTTCCGCTCATCCTCCCTCATGGTGAGCTCTTCTCCATGAGCAGTCAGCAGCTGCACACACCATCAATATGAAAAGAAATCCACATACAGTCAATTTTCTTTCCTTTATCTCACCATTTCTTTCCCAAGAAAACTCAAGTTAAAACCAGTGGATTCAGACCTCAGCAGGATATATTGGAGAATAACATACCCAGTGAAGAGAAAATAGTAAGATTCATAAGATGTGATTTTCGGTTTGTTTTTGGAGAAAACCAGATGTTTCATAACATTGGAGGTCAGCACCAAAACTAGGAGAGGCGTGTGAGGTGAGTGGCATTCCCACAGGAGGAAGGGGGTCTCAGCAGAGTGTTAGACTCACTTGAAATTAAAGAACAGGTAGAACCTATTCGAACAATTGTGTCCTCAGAGAACTTTTGCTCGACAATATTTTCATAAATGTGATGTAGATATTGAGTGTCTAAAACATAATTCAATTGGAAACAATGATTGGAAAACAGTATATGTAATAAACACTGAAAGTTAAGCCTACATTTGAGCTCTCAGCCAGAGCATTAATCTTTTCCATTTTGTACCAATGCAGACAGTGCCAAAAACATTCCTTTTCACTGAAAATGGTAAATACATAGTCAAAATAATCAACAACCATCAATAAATCTTTAATAAAGAAATCACTTATAATCATTAATCCCTAATGGTGTGCTTCATATCTTGAACAGAAGTCATTGGGTGGAGAGGCTCTGTGAAAGGAATGAAGGTGATCTCTGTGGAGAATCTCTGGACCAGACTAGAAACCTTCCTGTGCATGAGAGGTGTCGGACGGGACTGAAACCCAGTGAATGCACAAAGTGTGGAGAAGCCTTCATGGTTGGTTCGCCCTTTAAATATCAGCAAAGATCTCACACTGGACACAAACCTCATCCATGTGAGGAATGTGGGCAGCCCTGCAGTGGTGTCTTAGGCCCAAGTACTCATCTGGAAGCAGGCATTGTAGAGAAACCCTATAAATATCAGGATAGTGGGAGAGCATCTAAGAGAAACGTGAAGAGTCTCCATAGTAAAAAATCTTTTGTGTGTCAGGAATGTGCAAAAGTTTACACTTGTGCATCATCCTTACAGGAACTTGAGATGGGTCACCATGGACAGACAATCCACGTGTGTAAAGTATGTGGGAAATCCCTTATGTATGACTCCTACCTTACATGACACATGAGAACACACACTGGAGAGAAACCCTATGAATGTCAGGAGTGTGGGAAAGCCTTCAGTTATCCTGCATCCCTGCAAGGACACATGAGGATGCACACTGGAGACAAACCCTACGTGTGTAAGCAGTGTGGCAAAGCTTTCAGTTATTGTGCATCCCTGCGAGGACACATGACAACACACATAGAGAAAAGCCTCATGTCTGTGAGCAATGTGGGAAAGCCTTTCGTCGTCCTGATAGCTTTAGAAGACACGTGAAATCACACAGTGGAGTGAAACCCTATGAATGTAAGGAGTGTGGTAAAGCCTTCAGTAGTTCCTCTTCCCTCTGAAAACATGCAAGAACGCACACTGGGGAGAGACCATATGAGTGTCAGGACTGTGGGAAAACCTTCACCTATCACTCCTCACTTTGGGGACATATGTGGATACACAGTGGGGAGAAGCCTTATGAATGTCAGCAGTGTGGGAAAGCCTTCAGATGTCTCAGATACCTTCAAGTGCATCTGAGAACACACAGGGGAGAGACCCTATGAATGTCTGCAATGTGGGAAAGCTTTCAAAATGTCTCAAAATTTTCAAAGGCACATGAGAATGCACAGTGGTGTGAAACCCTGTGAATGTCAGGAACGTGGGAAAGCTTTCAGATGTTCCTTATCACTTCAAATACATGAGACAACTCACAGTGAAGAGAAACCCTATGAATGTAAGGAGTGTGGCAAAGCCTTCAGGGATTCCACATCCCTGCAAGTACATGTGAGGCAGCACAATGGGATGAGACCCTATGAGTGTCAACACTGTGGGAAAGCCTTCACTCATCACTCCTCCCTTCAAGTCCATGAGAGAACCCACAGTGGGGAGAGATCCTATGTGTCAGCAACGTGGCAAAGCCTTACCTAGTCATTTCTCCCTTCATCTACATGCCAAAACCCACAGTGGAGAGAAACCCTATGAATGTCAGGAATGTGGAAAAGCCCTCAGTTTTTACTACTCCCTCCAGGAGCACATGAGAACGCACACTGGAGAGAAGCCCTATGAGTGTAAGCAGTGTGGCAAAGCTTTTGGTTATCGCACATCCCTGCGAGGACACAGGAGAATGCACGCTGGAGAGAAACTTCATGTCTGTGAGCAATGTGGGAAAGCCTTCAGTCATCCCAGTAGCTTTAAAAGACACGTGAAATCACACAGTGGAGTGAAGCTGTAAGAATGTACAGAGTGCGGGAAGGCCTACAGTTGTTCCTCATCTGTTCAAGAACGTGAGAATGCACAGTGAAGACAAACTATGAACGTAAGGAGTGTTGCAAAGCTTTCAGTTGTTGCTCCTCCCTCTGAGAACCTGAAAGAACGCACAGTGGGGAGAGACCGTATGAGTGTCAGCACTGTGGGAAAGCCTTCACCACTCCTCCCTTCGAGGACATATGAGGATATACACTGGGGAGAAGCCCTATGAATGTCAGCAGTGTGGGAAAGCCTTCACATAACCCACAAACCTTCAGATACACGTGAGAATACGCACAAAGGAGAGACCCTATGGATGTCGGCACTGTGGGAAAGCTTTCAGTCATCACTTCTCCCTTTAAGTACATGCCAGAACCCATGGTGGAGAGAGACCGTATGTTTGTCAGCAGTATGGGAAAGCTTTCAGGCAGCTTCAACATTTTCAACATCATCTGAGAACCTACAGTGGGCAGAGACCATATAAATGTCAGTACTGTGGGAAAGCTTACACATGTGCTGCATCCATGTGAGACCACGGGAGAACACACACTGAGGAGTAAAAATCTGAACCCAGGGACTGAGGGAAAGCCTTCATTCTTCTTAAAACCTTGTTGTAAATGCAAGCAAACATACTAGAGAGATAGCTTATGAATAGCATGATTGTGGGAAAAGCTCCCAGTGCAGCACTTCACTTATTTTCTTCATGAAAACTCAGAGCAGGACAGAAATCTTTTAACTGTTATAAATGTGGTTTTGCCTTTGTAAGTGTCTCATCCTTAGTCTGAATCCTCAGTATATTGATTTCTAGTTCATTTTGTCAGTATGAATGCTGAAGATAATAAATATCCTTCTATATTCCCATCATCTGTACTACATTAGATTTTATTTCTTGGACTTTAAATATTTGTACAGTTGTATAACATTTGTCTCATTATATTACAACATCCTTTGGCCCCTGTAGTGATAAGTGGTTTTTGTGTTTTCGTGTGCAGTTTGATGTAATTTTATTTATTTATTTATTTATTAAATTTTATTTATTTATTTTTTCCCCCAAAGCCCCAGTAGATAGTTGTATGTCATAGCTGCACATCCTTCTAGTTGCTGTATGTGGGATGCGGCCTCAGCATGGCCGGAGAAGCGGTGTGTCGGTGCGCGCCCGGGATCCGAACTCGGGCCGCCAGCAGTGAAGCATGCGCACTTAACCGCTAAGCCACGGGGCCGGCCCTGATGTAATTTTAGATGAACGATTTTTGATTCTTACTTTCCATTATGTTCCTATGTGATCATGATAGGAGACCTTTATTGTTGGAATTTCTTTTCTGGGCCACTGGTGCAGATACTAGAATTTTCTGACTCAATGTTTCTTCTATATTCTTTGTTATTGAAAGATGTTGATTCCACATTTGTGTTAGTGGATACCACGTCTGTGTTTCTCATAGAAATGAGTAATTGTGGAAAGATCTTGGAAGAGGACAGTCCCATCTGATCATGTTCATAATTTGATCTGTGGTTATTGTCCTTGATCTTGGCTGGAAGTGCACACGATGCATTGAGCTCAGAAGAGAGAGCTGTGCCATCAAGGTGAGAGCTGGTGTCTAGATGCTTCTACTGAATTGTCCTGTCACCTTGGGTGAGGGGGGAAACCATGTATCCCAGAGTCCTTCTGTTTGTGCTTCTGAGGTAAAGTTCACGAGCAGAGGAAGGTGCATGAAGTTTGGAAAGGAGAAGAGAGGAAGCCATGACTCTCAGATCTTCTGTCCTGACAGGGGACAGGGGTGCATGGGAACCTGGTGGGCCTGCGTCACAGCACACTCTTCTGACTTCAGGCTCTGCCCATCTGGAGCATCCCCAACCAAACACCATGTTTGACGTGAGTTCCCTCTCAGGCAGCAGATTCCACAGACTCTCCCACAGGCTCCCCCATCATGGGCCCTCTTTGGTTTTCAGGTTCACACAGTTCTGTGCATTTTCCTGCAGCTCTGGTGTCCATCAGGCCACTTCTTCAGGCTGTCACACTCAGTGATCTCATCCTGGGCCCCCTCCATCTCCAAGGCTTCTCCTAATCACATGAACTGTGTAGGGAGCATCTTGTTCTCTAGTAGTGGACCTGTTTCCTGCCCCCACCCTAACAGGTTTAACATTAAAGCCAGAAACAGAGGAAACTTCCTTCCCTGGTTGCATTGTTGAGAGGCTGCACTGATCCTATGTTTATAGTTTCTGGATAGTTCCATGACTGAAATCATGTGAATGTACATGGCAATTTATGTGAGTTTTCTCCTACTTCTGAGTGCTCTCTGAATGATCAACCCTGTATATTTAATTAGTGTTCATTTTTTGTGTGATTACCCAGTGTTTACTTCTTTTATTTTTTTGTGTCATTCAAAACTACGTTTTTTCTCAAATTTCGTTCTCTACATCCTTCTAAAGCTCATTATCTTGGTTTTAAAATCTGTTCTGTGCTTACAAGTGTTACTATGTTTTATGTTTTGTTAACTGAGAGGATATGTTAAACTATCCCATTCTGGAGGATTAAGTTATTCCTATAGTTTTGTCAACTTTTGTATATATACTTTGGGGTAGTAGTACTAAATATATATACCTTTTGATATTATTCTTTCTGGTGTGTTTTTCTTAACTTTCTTTGCAGCTACTAACTTATTTTTGTTGAAATGTCTTATTCATTCCTAATAATGAAAACCTAAGTATTGCTTATGTCAGTGGTCTCCATCCTGAGATCATCAGGAGTTCTGCTCCTGCAGTTCACAGTGTGGGAGGCAGAACTGGACATATATCTTCCCTAGTTGTCTGTGGATAAGTAGGACAAACAGCATTCCTGGTGAGGGGAGCACTTCCTTGTGGTGGGAATGAATTAGGAGACAGAGCTCCAGTTTATAGACATAACTGCCTTAAGTAAACTCTACCAATTTCTGGAAATGCTGCTTCGAAGTGTTCTTCAGATAGCTCTTAGTGGTTTAATGGAAAATCAATATCAAGATAGAGACATCTTCTTCATCTTCTCATTGGCACTAATTGTGCTGAGTATCCACAGGAGTTTCTCCCTATGATGGGTAGTAATAGATTGATGATGCTCCTGCCCAGGGATGTTCTCTGTGTTATTTCCACTGGATGATGCTCATGGTCCCATTGCTCTGCCCCCATTGACACAGGTCAGTTTCTCCCTCTGTGTCAGATGGCCACCAGGGGTGCTTCTCTGGCCCTGGGCGTGGTGCGTGTCTTGTTGTAGTTTGGGTGGACCTGGCTGGGGCTTTATGTCTCAGAGGATGTGTAAGGTGACTGGTCTCCCAGGGACTTGAGAGAGAAAATGGACAGTAAAGATGTCTGTACAGCCTTTCCAGAGAGGATGCCTGTACCTCAGTGATTCCAACCATTGTCAGAATGGACTTTCTTGTCTAGTGTCATCAACTCAGTCAATATGACCAGTGTTTATGGGGACCCCAACACACTGATGAGGCTCGGTACAGCTGCACTGACCTGTACCCGCATGCAAGGTGTGGACCACAACCACACTGTGTGGTTTCCCCACCAGTGGAAAGAGCCCATACTTGACATTTTCCATGGGACTCTTGCTTTTCCACATCAGAACCGTGAGATTCCTGATTTGAACGATTTTCTACCAATAGTCATCCTTCTAGATACCCAGAGGGTGTTTTCCTTGTGAAGTTATGGTTCTGTTGTTTCAGTGCTCACAGAGTGTTCACAGTGGGGCTGCCCACTGAATGCTCTTTGGACGCTGTGACTCTGCACCTGTTCTGTGTGCTTTTAAGAGATGACCAGTCGTGTGGGGCCACAGAGGGGGTACACGGAGGCTCAGGAGACACATTATACTCAAGTCCTAGAGAGACAGTCACTGCAGCCCAAGAAGGGGTGACACTAGGAGAGCACCAAGGGAGCAGGCGTGACCAAGGAGGTGGGGAGCAGAGAGCACGGGGATCTGTGGGCGAGTGCCTGCAGGGCCACCATTAGTGTGGAGAGTGTTTGTTTTGAGCCTAGAGTGCATGGCTATGAGGGATGCTCAACATTTAGCACCAGACAATGATTATGGACTCTGAGGAAGATAGGCTTCATTTGAATCCATGATCCTGTGTAGGTTCCTTCCTAGCTGTGGCTTCTGGTAAATCACCTACATTCATAGCCTCAGTTAACTCATCCCAGCAGATAATAAAATATCTACTTTATAGAGTTGGCTGAGGAGGAACTAGATTTTATATGGTTATTCAGTCACTTTATGGAAAATATTTAAAATAGTGCCCTACACATAGTGAGAAATATGTCAGTGTCTACGTAGTGAATGAGAATGGCAAAGGCACCCTCAGACACTGGGAAGCTGGCCTGGTACTCACTGCTGGGCTGTGGCTTCCTCACGTCAGGAGAAACAACTTCACCAGCTCTGTCATCAGACGAGGCAAATCCGTGACTGCAACGGGTCAAGACAGAAGGAAGAGCACGATATAATCATGTCCATAAAAAGGCGACAAATGGAACAGAATCCAAACCACACAAATGAGCAAACCTTCCCCACTTCTTGTTTTAGCTGCACTCTGTTCTTTCTGCTTTCTAGATAAGAACTCTTAAGATCTCCAATCACAAAATTGTGTTTACCTCCTGACAGCAACTAATCCAGAGTAAAGAAACACTGGGACACTCAGGTCATCTCACACAAGACTGTTTGACATATTCTGTGTCCAAATATGTCCTGATGTCCTGTGTGTCATCATATGTCCCTCTTACTGACACAGCTACAGTCCTGCAGAGCTGTGAGCATCCCCAGTGCTCGCAGTCAGTACACCCCACTTTCTTTGACTACAGATGTGATCCTGGTGGTCTCTGGCTAGAGAGCATTGGCACAATCATTATTTTACTCTTGTTAATGAATTATAAGTTATTTTAATGACAAAAGTTTTATGTATATATGAATAAGAAATTTACCTGAGGGGCCGGCCCTGTGGCATAAGTGGTTAAGTGCGTGCACTCTTCTGTGGCGGCCCAGGGTTCGCTAGTTCGGATCCCAGGCATGCACCGATGTACCACTTGTCAAGCCATGCTGTGGCGGTGTTCCATACAAAGTAGAGGAAGATGAGCATGGATGTTAGCCCAGGGCCAGTCTTCCTCAGCAAAAAGAGGAGGATTGGCAGATGTTAACTCCGGGCTGATGTTCCTCACAGAAAAAAAAAAAAAAAAAGAAGTTTACCTGAAAGAAAAAACTTCTAAACTCATATGTACCTGGTATTATGGACTAAGAATGCATAAGATTATTGACTAAGAATTCTCTGAAATTGAGGAAATTTCAAGGCTTATTTGACAACCCATAAATGCAAAGGGATATTTTAACATAATCCTTCAGCCAATGAAAAGTAGAAAGTAACATTTGTTAATACACAACTGAGTTGAAGACACCGTTAATAGGACTTTTCTGGGAAACAGATATAGAATCTTCTGTTTGAGTAAACAAATGTTTTAATCACACATAAATATAATTGAACACATGAAGGCCTGCATTCTGCTCTGAGAGGAAACTCCCACAATCTGCCTGACGTATGAGGAAGGTGCTTTCTTCTCACGTGGAAGGACAGAACAGTGCAGCCACTCAACAGTGCACAGAGAAACAAAGTCCCCCGTATTTGGCTGCACTGTTGTATCCACTGTGGAACCAGGATCCCCGATCTTCTCAAATTATTAAGAGAATGGGTGTTAACTACAGAAATGAGATCTCATACAACTATGGTAAGATCCAGAGGAGACAGGAGTCACAGCATCAGAGAAGATCAGCCACCAGGACAGCCTCCATCAGGGGCCTGGAGGACACAGTGGGGCTTGCTGCACACCCAGACCTGTGGGCTTCTGACCATAGAGTCTGATCCATGATGATCATGGAGCTCATGTGTGGAAGCCAGGACCTCTAAGAAAATGGAAGGGAAAAGTCGGTGTTTGGTTTGGGTATGTAGTTGATTGGACCAGTGATCAGAAAAATAAGCTGCAAGCTGTTGCCCAACAAGCCCCTATTCACTGGTCCATCTGTGTGGTGGCTCCCAACCCTGAGAGTAACGGCTGCTCCACTTGGACTTTCCCAGTGTGATGTGAGCTAGGCTATTGGTGAATTCTAACCTGGAATCATAAAGACGGGGATTCTGGGAAATGTACCTTCCAGCCTTACCAATATTGAAATAACAGCATTCTGCAGAACCTTATCTACCTGTGGATTTCATTGACCTTTCAACTCACTTGGGAAAATGTAGCACAGTGAGTGGATGAGAGGGATATGGATGTGGAGATTTTATATATGGATCTGGAGATATATAACTTGTTCCAGAGAATAATAGAACAGTAAGATAAGTATTTTACATAACACTGTAAGTTAGTACCTAAATTAATTATAAAACATATACAAGTACATGTGCGCACATAGACTGGGTTCAATATTGTATCCGCAAGTTTCATGTCCACCTGGAACCTCAGAATATGACTTTATTTGGAAATAAGGTCTTTGCAGATGTAATCAAGGTGAGGTCATACTAGATTAGAGCAGCTCCTAATCCAATAATGGCTATCCTTATAAAAAGAGGGAAATTTGGACACAGAGGCCTGCACAGAAGAGAGACATGTCTTCACTGTGTGAAGACAGAAGCAGAGATTGGCACGATCTGTCTATAATCAAGGAATGCAAAGGATTGTTGGTAACCACCAGAAGCTGTGTGAGTGGCTGGAACAGATGTTCCTTCAGAACCTCTGGGAGGAACCAACCCTGCTGACATCTTGATTTCAGAACACCAGCCTCCTGAACCGTGAGGGAATAACTTTCTGTGGCTTCAGCCACGCAATCTGTGGTACTTGTTATGGCAGCTGGAGCAGACCAGTACAGGTCCTGAGGAGGGCGCGGGCCTTGGATATCAGGAGGGCCGGCAGAGGCCAGTGTGCCTGCAGCAGAGAGGGGAGCAGGAACAGCAGGAGAGTGGGGGGGAGGTGGGCACATCGTGTCGTGATGGCTGCCCTGCCACGGTAGACTGACCCTGGCTGTGTCTCAAGAGCCTAAAAGTGACCTGATGAGGCAGCTTCACAAGATCCCTCTGTGCCTTGAGCACAGACACTAGGGTGATGCTGTCAGTCAAGGTGGGGGTCAGACTGAGTTGGTAGCAGTGGCTATGATTTGTCACGTTGGAGCCTGGATATAATTTCAAGTTAGAGCCATCAGAATTTCCTGATGGCTTGAGGTGGGGTGAGAGAAAGAGTCAAGGTTGATTCCATTATTTTGTACAGAAAAAACCGCAATGAGGGACTTGCCATCAACTGAGAAGGGGGTCGTCACACATGGAGAAGGATTTTGTCGGAGCGTGAGGAGATCCACTTGGAGAATGTTGAGATGGAGATGGGATGAGGACAAGCTAAAGCCGAAGGGAAACGTGTAAGAATGTTACTCGACAGATAAGTGGTTACCAGAGGGGAAGGGAGTTGGGGGGTGGATGAAGGGGTAAAGGGGCACATATGTATGGTGATGAATAAAAGTTAGACTTGGTGGTGAGCCCGATGCAGGCCACACAGAAACTGATAAATAATAATGTACACCTGAAATTATACAATGTTATAAACTGTTATGACCTCAATAACATAATGGGCAAAAATGTTACTAGATTTTACTACAATTTAAAAAAATTTAGAAAGGTTAAATAAAATGGAGTCACTTTTGTCAAGAGTTTTTAAATGGAGCTGGGAGGCCATGAAGGAAGCGTGCTGTATGCAGGTCCTCACTGAACGGAAGGTGACCTTTGGAGCTGGGCCTCACTGCAGACGTTCCAAGGACTCTGCAGGAACACCTGCAACTTGCTACAGGAACAGACTTTGCTTGGTGACAGCCTCAGCTTATTTAGCCATGGCTAGTTTTCTGCCACCAGCACCAATCAAAATTCTTTGTAAACAAATTATGGAAACATTCCTTTTTTGTCTTAAAAAGCCCTGACGTTCACTCTCTAGTGTGGCACGATTTGTTTTGCTACCCAAATCTATGTTCCCCGAATGGAAAATCTTTCATATAAATAAATCTTTGCCTCTTCAACTGGTTTCTTCTTTTTAGGTTGATGTTCCTGGTGCCAGAAACAGGGTCTGAAATGATGTCACGGTCCCACACTAGCGTCCCAAGGAATCGGGTGTGATACCCACATGAGCCGTTTTGTGCTCACTACTTCCTCAGAATGCTGTCCCCCCGACCGTAAGTCCTCTCAGGCTTTGACTCCCCTCCTTTTGGTCGAGGTCGTTGCCTTTCTTTGGGATCTGGGGTGCACCTGCCCTGGGGATCGTCTCTTGCTGCCTGAGGGGTTTCCCTGATTGGTGAGTACTCTGTTTTTGCCTGTGCACTTTTCTCCATTAGGAGCCTTTCTTTTTCTAAATCTCCTGAGGCTCCACCCTCAGGGCTCCACCTGGTTTTACGTGTGAGAAGTACGGTCCTTTCCTGTAAATTTTTGTCCCAGCGGACTGACAATACTGAACACAACTTACAATTACAGTGGCCATTTGAGGACACTTTTGAACTCCCAAAGCTTGGGTTTTATGTGCACTAGATCTGAGAACCACAGTTTTAAGACCGGAAAGAGGACCTTTAATTTCTAAAGAGTCAACCACACCACTTTTTGGCACACATGCTTAAGAACTATTGTCCTGAAAGTTATAAAAATTTACCAAAACCCCCCAGCAAAACCTTTCTAAGCTTGTTTCATGTCCTGAGAGCTTGGCTTGATGACTGTCAGGTTGGGGGCCCCAAAATATGGCCAGACAGAAATGTGGGCTGAACTACACTTGCAGCTAGGGTCTGTGGAATGAGACAAAATCAGAAACCCCAAAAAACAATAATCCAGAGAAAGAAAATGGACTGTGTGGGTAACTGGGACCTAGAAACAAAACAGTCAAGTGGGCATGCAGTCCCATACTCTGTTCTCAGAGAAACCTCAGGCTGTACTTGAAACCTGTTTCCTTCTGTATGTGGGCCGCTAAGCCCAGTGCAGCCTCCCCTAACCCAGCAGCCACTCAGCACGAGACAGTGGTTTCCATGTGAGGATGAGCTCGCGGGGGAACTGCTCAAATGTGCCTGTGGCTTCACTGGTTTCAGCCTGAAAACCCTCACTGTGCTTCCCCCTCTACCGAGCGTGCTTTCCATTTGCCCCAAATGCTGCATCTCCCCAGTGTGCAAACTGTTCACGCAAATGCAAGAAAGCTTTCCTTTGACGGGGATTTCTGTGCACATTTCATGGTGTCAGAAGTGGGATCTGAAGTTAACCCTGGACCTTTCCCTGCACCGTCCAGGACAATGCATCGGTGCCTGTGAGAGCCCTTGAGCTCAGCTGCTCCCAGGAATGCCTTGAAGGAGACTCCCATTCATAATGCTGATGTAATTTGGTTTACAGACGGGGCTTACTTCAAGGATGAGCAAGGATGTTATCGGGCTGGATATGCAATAACATCATAAGTGGACATAATACCAGAAACACAATCAGCACGGTGAGCTGAATTAATTGCTTTAACTTGAGCTTGTCAGTTGGCTAAAGACCAGGTGGCAAATATTTATACCACCAGCCATTATGCTTTTGGAGTAGCACATGACTATGGAATGCTGTGGAAACAAGGGTTTTTGTTCTCTTCAGGCCAGCCTATAAAGAATGGGAAACAGGCTGCAGAATTATTAAATGCTATACAGTTACCAAGATAATTAGCAATTATTACGATACTAGGGCATTCCAAATCTGATACTTTGAAAGCTAAAGGAAACCAACTTGCTGATCCAACTGTTAAGCAAGCAGCCTTGAAGGCTTGTCCTGTCCAGCCTTGAGAATGCCCACTACTTCCTATTAACTCTGTTAACCCAGTAAAAGATTTCCTTCTACAGGCTCAAGAAATTACCATGGAAGAGAAACAACTATAGCAACAAAAAGGGGGATTTTTTTTTCTTTTCCTGAGGAAGATTCACCCTGAGCTAACATCTGTGCCAGTCTTCCTCTACTTTGTATGTGGTACGCTGCCACAGCATGGCTGCTGACGAATGGTGTACGTCCACGCCCGGGATCCAAACCCAGGCCACTCAGGCGGAGTGCAGTGAACTTAACCACACTGGGCCACCAGGCTGGTGCCAAAAATGGGGAATTTTGACACCACCACGCAGTTGTGGTTTGGGCCCCATAAAAAACCCATAGTGTCTATTGGAGCACAATTGCCACTGCTCCCACACATACATCAACTAACCCATTGGGCACCTGAAGAGATGATTTTGTGGGGAGAACAATATTTTGGGACACTCTCCCACAGTGGCTCATACAGTCTATGCTCGTTGTGCTATATGCCCCAAATATAATCCAGGGAAACCACTTCATGGGTCACAAGCTCACTTTCCCTTTCCTGGGGGACCCTGTGATTTATGGCAATTGGACTTTGTTCAAATGCCACCGTCTTCAGGATATAAATATATCGTAGTAATGACCTGTGTGTTCTCACATTGGGTTGAGGCCTTTCCTTGCAGAAGAGCAACAGCATTAGCAGTAGATAAATTATTATTGGAAAGTATAATTCCTGTTGGGGGAATTCCTGCCCAGTTACACAGTGACCAGGGAACTCATTTCACTGGACAAATAATTAAATCTGTCTGTGACATTGGGCCAATAATGCAACATTTCCACTGCACTGACCTTCCCCAGTGCTCAGGATTGGTGGAAAGAACTAACGGCACAATCAAAACTCACCTGTCAAAACTTGCAGAAGCATTTAATCTCTCATGGCCAAAAGCTCTTCCTCTAGTGCTCCTCAATCTTAGCTCTACACCCTTTGGTAAACATGGGCTGTCTCCTTTTGAAATAAGATGGCCTATGCAATTAGATGAAGGAATGTATTAACCAACTTTGCTCAAAGGAGATATCTTACTTTATTGTCAAGGTCTCACTGAGACACTTAAAAGAAAGGCGAGGTTGGGCTGGCCCCGTGGCGTAGCGGTTAAGTGCGTGCGCTCTGCTTCCGGCGGCCTGGGGTTCGGATCCCGGGCGCGCACCGACGCACCGCTTGTCAAGCCATGCTATGGCGGCATCCCATATAAAGTGGAGGAAGATGGGCGCAGATGTTAGCCCAGGGCCAGTCTTCCTCCGCAAAAAGAGGAGGATTGGCAGATGTTAGCTCAGGGCTGATCTTCCCCACAAAAAAAAAAAAAAAAAAAGAAAGGCGAGGTTGGTAGCTGATTCTTTTCACAGTGAGCTCCCAGGAGACGAAGACCTTCAGGATCATGGACTTCAACCTAGAGATTTTGTTTATTGGAAAAGACACTGGGGAAAAGACTCTTTGCAGCTCCATTTGAAAGGACAATACCAGGTACTTTTAATCAACCCATGTGCTGCAAAATTAAAGGGTGTAGACTCGTGGATTCACATTTCTCATTTCAAAAAGGCTTCTCCCCGAGTGGGTTTCAACTCCTGTTTCTGACAACCAATTTCGACTGACAAAGACAAATATCTCCAAACCAGGATGAGAGGCAGACGGCATCTGTTGTAGACAGCTGCCCCAAAGCCTGTAGTCCCAACTTTGTATCTCCTCATTTAAACTCCTGTAATGATTAAACCCTATATCCATTTCATAATTGCTACAATAATCAGTTTCTAGATTGATTTACCTTTTACCTACCCCACTACTTTACTTTCTTCCCTTCCAACTCTATAAGATAGATTAGACCCTAATTACAAAATCTTTTAATTAACCCCAAAAATGGCATTTAAGGTTTTCCTGATACTATGTTTCTTTTTCCAATCCACATTGAATCTGGTCTCTGGCCGCAGTGTCTTTTCCAATGGGCTCATTCCTGTGCTTCACAGAAAAATCGATCCAGTTGTTAGACACGTGGCCAACTTCCCCTTTCTAGCACATCTTGGTTACCTTGGTGGGTTTCTCCCTTTCAAGGTACAGACTGGAAAGCTTTAAAGCAATTTATTATGATGGAAAGATCTAGTTCCAGTGCCACAGTTCAACCGATATTACTAATTATGATCCTGAAACATGGCCAACACCCACACTATTAATGATACAGGGCATGGCTATACCTTTTCTGTTACTCAGACCATCTAATTATCCCAACAACTTGCAATTAAAAGAAACCAGATATTTCAGTGAGAACTACGGGAGGTTTTACACAAATTTGGGATGGATATGTTTGGCTTACTCCTAGCCATGGATCTTTATGCATTCCACCATATTTATGTTGGGAACAAATAAATCATTCCAAACAAAATCTACTGAATTGCACTAGAAATATGGGAAGGATATCCCCCGAGTCATGTCAGAATACTACCCTCTTTAAGGAACGTGATTGGTTTGGAACAGACTGGTCTCAAAGGCCTGGCATTTATTGGGTGGCTCCTAATGGAACTCAGTGGTTGTGTGGACAAACCTCTGGCCTTGGTGACCTCCAGGATGGCCAGGACGCTGCACTCTGGGCTCCCCTTGGATGCAGGGAAGGATTCTCCTGCACTAACAACTGTTGCCAATCTTCCTCTCCTTAAGGCCAGATGGACTCGTTCAGCGTTCCACTGGTATGAACGACCACTTAGCGGCTGTATTTGTTCCTTCCTTGTGGCTAGATGTCAACCACATATAGAAGTTCTGACTAAATTTACTCAACAAAGCTTTAATGATAGTCAGGCAGGAATAGCCTCATTAAATACTGAATTGTCTTTAATGAGAAAGGCTGTCCTTCCAAATAGAATGACTTTAGATATTCTAACTGCACCCCAAGGTGGCACATGTGCAGTCACTCAAACCGAATGCTGTGTTTTTATACCTGACGAGTCTTCCAATGTGTCATCTCTGCTAAAGCATGTGAGAAAGCAGGTGAATGCCCCAAGCCACCCTACACCCAGCCTCGATCTGTTCAGTTGGCCCCCTTCAGGTATTGGTTCCGTTCTGTGATCCAGATTACAATTCCTACTTCTATTACTCCTGGGAATTCTTTAATTAATCATAAGGTTCAAACTAATCACTGTTTTTTTTTTTAAAGATTTTATTTATTTATTTTACCCCCAAAGCCCCAGTAGATAGTTGTATGTCATAGCTGCACATCCTTCTAGTTGCTGTATGTGGGACGCGGCCTCAGCATGGCCAGAGAAGCGGTGCGTCGGTGCGCGCCCGGGATCCGAACCCGGGCCGCCAGCAGTGGAGTGCGCGCACTTAACCGCCAAGCCATGGGGCCGGCCCTAATCACTGTTTTCTTAACTCAGTCTTGTAAGACTGGCATGCAGGCTGGAGTAGTCACTGCTCAATGCCTTGAGATGGCTGATTGATCTTACAAGCCTGGATGATGAAATTTTTTTTTTTTTTGTGAGAAAGATCAGCCCTGAGCTAACGTCCATGCTAATCCTTTTTTTTTTTTTTTTGCTGAGGAAGACTGGCTCTGAGCTAACATCTATTGCCAATCCTCCTCTTTTTTTCCCCCCCAAAGCCCCAGTAGATAGTTGTATGTCATAGTTGCACATCGTTCTAGTTGCTGTATGTGGGACGTGGCCTCAGCATGGCCAGAGAAGCGGTGCGTCAGTGCACGCCCGGGATCCGAACCCAGGCTGCCAGCAGCGGAGTGCGTGTGCTTAACCGCTAAGCCACGGGGCCGGCCCCCTGGATGAATTTCTTTTCCTGGCAAAGACTACACCTAAAAAGTCATTTCTCTAAACTAATCATTTCAAGTATTAAATTATCATTGTTACTATACCTGTTCCATCATTATAAATAAAGTAAAAATAAGTCACGTAAAAGCACATCTACAATGTTTGTGTGACAATCTAAAATTTATTGAAAAATTACATAACCTATCAAGTGCTTCTCCTGTTAATATACATCTCTACACTTGTCCACTATATCCGACTATCTCCCCACCACACAGATAACTGGGCAAATCAAGGAGATAAAACCCTACCACTGAGGGACATGATGGACCCAGGGCAGGCAGCATCACCCTGGGGCTGAGGGACAATCTTTTGATCACCAATGCTTTCTACCAAAACATTATTGATCAAAAGGGGAAAAATGATGAATAAATGAAAAGCAATGAGAAAAATTAATATATGGAGGTATGTGAAGAGGACATTTGGTTTAAAACTACTTTGGCCTGACCTTGTTTTTTGGAATGGCCTGATGTGGCCTGTCCTGCATGCACCGAACATCTGCTTTATTTATTTATTTATTTATTTTATTTTAATTTTTTCCCCCCCAAAGCCCCCGTACATAGTTGCATGTCATAGCTGCACATCCTTCTAGTTGCTGTATGTGGGACGCGGCCTCAGCATGGCCGGAGAAGTGGTGCGTCGGTTCGCGCCCGGGATCCGAACCCGGGCCGCCAGCAGCGGAGCGCGTGCACTTAACCGCTAAGCCACAGGCCGGCCCATGCTTTAAACGGTGACAATGTCCCACAGCAAAGAAAGCTGCCTCTAAAGGTAGGGATGTGTGCCTCCCCCATCAGCATTTCTTTAGAGATGAGCATTTCTTCCCAGAAGCTAAGGCTCAAAGTGACCTGTGGTGTACATCTTGTGACCTCTGACCTGCTTTCTAGCAAAACAGCTTGTGACTGTAGTAAAAAGATATTGCTCTCATATTTGATGTATCTTTCTTGTTCCAAAATGGTCTATCACCACGCTGGACACCTCCCTTCCCCAGAGTGCCTCCTTCCCTGGTGGAGGTGGTTCTCCCACACTACCGTCCTCAAAACTGGCTCTTAGAATAACCTCATCCCAATTTTTTTTTTTTTTTTTTTTTTTTTTGTGAGGAGGACTAGCCCTGAGCTAACATTTGATGCCAATCCTCCCCTTTTTTCTTGAGGAAGATGGGCCCTGAGCTAACAACCGTGGCCGTCTTCCTCTACTTTATATGGGACGCCGCCACAGCATGGCTTAACAAGCGATGCGTGTTGGTGCGCGCCCGGGATCCGAACCTGCGAACCCCAGGCCGCCGCAGTGGAGCGGGCACACCTAACCGCTTGCGCCACCGGGCCGGCCCCCCAATTTTTTTTTTTTTTTAATGTGAGGAGGACCAGCCCTGAGCTAACATCTGCCAATCCTCCCCTTTTTTTTTGCTGAGGAAGACTGGCCCTGGGCTAACATCCGTGCCCATCTTCCTCTACTTTATATGGGACGCCACCACAGCATGGCTCGACAAGCAGTGCGTCGGTGCGCGCCCGGGATCCGAACCGGCGAACCCCGGGCCAGCGCAGCGGAGCGCACGCACTTAACCGCTTGCGCCACCGGACTGGCCCCTACCTCATCCCAATTTTAATTTATGGAAATATTATTGATTATTTGCCTCAAGACAACAGATCCGAGAAACTTACTATTCTAAGTAGAACAAAAGGGAAAAAGGATGCATTATTTTGTGTTTACCGAAACCTGAGGCCCCAGTGAAAGCAGCCCAGTTAGTGCCGGGCTGAGTCCAGCTGTCAGGTCCAGGGCGAGTTCCCCCCAACGCCCCCCACCCGCCCTCGGATCCAGTGGTCGTCTCGTCTTCTTCCGACGCCAACTGGCCAAGGAGTCAGGTCAGGATCCTGCAGAACCCCACGCGGGGTGGGCCGGCCCTGTGGCTTAGCAGTTAAGTGCACGCGCTCCGCTGCTGGCGGCCCGGGTTCGGATCCCGGGCACGCACCGACACACCGCTTCTCCGGCCATGCTGAGGCCGTGTCCCACATACAGCAACTAGAAGGATGTGCAGCTATGACATACAACTATCTACTGGGGCTTTGGGGGAAAAATAAATAATTAAAAAAAAAAAAAAAAACCCACGCGGGGCGGGAGGGGAGCCGGCACCCTCCCCGCGGCAGCCGAGGGCAGGGACTCGCGGGGGCAGACCCGGGCCCGCGGCCGCTTCCCACCGGTTCCGGCCGGTTCGCACCAGCCCCTCCCGGTCCCGGCCCGGCCCGCGCACTCACCATCTCCGCCCGCTCCGGACCCTCCGGGCGTCCTCCCCGCGGCCCCGGCAGGTGAGAGCGACGGGGACGGGACACCTGGGGCCGCGCGGGGCAGGTGCGCGCGGGGACGCGGCCGGACGAGAGCGACGGCCACGCGGGTGCGAGCGCGCCCGCCCCCGGCTCTGATTGGACAGTACTTTGGGACTACGCGCCCTGATTTGCTAGTGCTCCTGGCACTCCCCTTCTTCTGATCCTGATTGGGCAGTGCTCCGTGCCCGGGCGTGCCTCATTGGCTCCTGGGCACGGCCGCTGAGGCCCCGGATTAAACTTCTCCAAGAACCCGCCCCCTGCATCTTGAGTGACAGGCTCCAGGCACCGTGGCTGACCCGCCCGCCTGGGACGTGGGCTCCGAGCAGAACCGGCCCAGGACGGGTAGATCCGGCGTCGGCCTGAACCTTGGCGGCCCCTCCTCCGTCCTCTTCCCAGACCGGGAAGGTCAGACTAAACTCCCCGCGGGGCCACAGTGGATGTGTGCCCTGTGTTTACTAACAAAGACCCGAGTGACGTCACCGCCTGCAGGGCAGGGTCGGCTCTGATTCCACAGGTGACCTTTGACACAGGAGGCCACGCCCTCCCTCCCAACTTCTGGGACTTGGGGTCAGCAACCCTGACCCCAGGACCTTTGCACCTGTGGGAATGGGACTCTGTGGCACCAGCCTCGCACAGGACTCATCTCAGCACAGCCACAGTGGAAGATGGTAGAATTCCCAGGTGTGCATTTTACTCCAGGAAATTTGTCACATCAGATTTTTAGTTTGAGAGATGTTTGAAATTTAAAAGGCTATATTCCCATATTCAGATTATATAGTGATGGTTACACAGCTTTGTGACTGCACAAAAAAAACCCCAAGTGTGAATGTTATAGTATGTGAATTATATCTCCATTAAAAAAAATAAATTTAAAGGCCATAATAGCCATGATAACACTGCCTCCTGGCCACCACTAAAATAGTTTCTATCTCTATGGATTTGCCTATTCTGGGTATTTTGTATAAATGGAATCATATGCTCTGTGACCTTTTGCGGCTGGCTTCTTTCACTCAGCATCATGTTTTCAAGGTTCATGCATGTGGCAGTGCTTCATTATTTCTTGTGGCTGAATAGTATTCCATCCTATGGATATGCTACTCTTTGTTCATCCATTCAGCCCGTGATGGACATTCGGGACTTCTCCACATTTGGGCTATTTTGAACAGTGCTGCAACTGGATGTACTCAACTCAAACATTTGAGTATCTGTTTCAGTGTAGGTGGGAATGGAATAGTTGGGTCATGTGGTAATTCTATGTGTAACGTTTTGAAGAACCGTCAGACTGTTTTCCATAGAAGCTGCACCATTTTGCGTTCCCACCAGCAATGTACAGGGATTCCAATTTCCCCACACACTTGCCGACACTTGTTTTCTGATTTCTTCATTCTAGCCTTCCTCGTGGGAGTGAGGTGGTATCTCATTGTGGTTTTGATTTGCATTTTCCTGATGATTCATGTTGCTGAGAATCTTGACATGTATTTATTGGCTATTTGTCTATCATCTTTGGAGAAGTGTCAGTTCAAGTCCTTTACTCATTTTTTTTTTAATTACCCCTTTTGCCTGCCCCTCAACCCCTTTCCCCTCTGGTAATCAATAATCTGTTCTCTTTATCCATGTGTTTTTTTTATCTTCCACATATGGGTGAAATCATGTGGTGTTTGTCTTGCTCTTTCTGGCTTATTGCACCTAACATAATACCCTCAAGGTCCATCCATGTTGTCACAAATGAGGCGATTTTGTCTTTTTATGGCTGAGTAGTATTCCATTGTATATATACACCACATGTTCTTCATCCATTCATCGGTTGATGGACACTTGGGTGGCTTCCACATCTTGGCTACTGTGAATAATGCTGCAGTGAACATAGGGATGCGTAAGTCTCTTTGAATTGTTGATTTCAAGTTCTTTGGATAAATACCCAGTACTGGGATAGATGGATCTTATGGTATTTTTATTTTTAAATTTTTGAGAAATCTCCACACTGTTTTCCATAGTGACTGCACCAGTTTGCATGCCCACCAGCAGTGTGAGGGTTCCCTTTTCTCCACAGTCTTTACAACATTTGTTATTTTTTGTCTGGGTAATTACAGCCATTCTAACATGTGTAAGGTGATATCTCATTGTAGTTTTGATTTGCATTTATGTAATAATTAGTGATGTTGAACATATTTTCATCTGGTTGGACATCTGTATATCCTCTTTGGAAGAATATCTTCTGCCCATTTTTTTCTGTGTGTGAGGAAGATTATCCCTGAGCTAACATCCATTGCCAATCCTCCTCTTTTTTGCTGAGGAAGACTGGCCCTGGGCTAACATCCGTGCCCATCTTCCTCTACTTTATATGGGACGCCGCCACAGCATGGCCTGACAAGCAGTGTGTCTGTCCATGACGGGGATCCAAACCTGCAAACCCTGTGCCACCAAAGCGGAGCATGTGAACTTAACTGCTACGCCACCAGGCTGGCCCCCCTCTGCCCATTTTTTGACTGGGTTGTTTTGTTGTTGTTGTATGAGTTCTTTATGTGGAGATTGGAGATTAAGCCCTTGTCAGATACATTATTTGCAAATATTTTCTCCCAGTGGGTGGGTTGTCTTTTCCTTTTGTTCCTGGTTTCCTTTGCCTTGCAGAAGCTCTTTAGTCTGATGTAGTCCCATTTGTTTGTTTTTTCTTTTGTTTCCCATGCCTGAGTAGATATGGTTTTGGAAAAGATGCTGATAAGTCCGAGGTCAAAGAGTGTATTGCCTATATTTTCTTCTAGGAGTTTTATGGTTTCACGTCTTATATTCCTGTCTTTAATCCATTTTGAGTTAACTTTTTTGTATGGCATAAGATAATGGTCTGCTTTCATCTTTTTTGCATGTAGCTGTCCAGTTTTCCCAGCACCATTTCCTTTCTCCATTGTGTGTTCTTGGCTCCTTTGTCAAAGATTAACTGTCCATAGATCTGGGGTTTTATTTCTGGGCTCTCAATTCTATTCCATTGATCTGTGTGTCTGTTTTGTGCCAGTATCACGCTCTTTTGATTGCTATAGCTTTGTAGTGTATATATATATTTTTTTTTATAAATTTATTTATTTATTTTTTCCCCCAAAGCCCCAGTTGTATGTCATAGCTGCACATCCTTCTAGTTGCTGTATGTGGGACTCGGCCTCAACATGGCCGGAGAAGCGGTGCGTGGGTGCGCGCCTGGGATCCGAACCCGGGCCGCCAGCAGCGGAGCACGTGCACTTAACCACCAAGCCACGGGGCTGGCCCTTTAGTATATATTGAAGTCAGGGATTGTGATGCCTCCAGCTTTGTTCTTTCTTCTCAGGATTGCTTTAGCTATTTGGGGTCTTTTGTTCTTCCATATGAATTTTAGGATTCCTTGTTCTATTTCTGTGAAGAATGTCATTGGGATTCTGATTGGGATTTCATTGAATCTGTAGATTCCATCAGGTAATATGGACAATTTAACTATGTTTATTCTTCCAATCCATGAGCATGGAATATCTTTCCATTTCTTTGTCTTCATTGATTTCTTTCAATAATGTCTTATAGTTTTCATTCTATAGGTCTTTCACCTCCTTGGTTCAATTTATTCCCAGATGTTTTATTCTTTTTGTTGCAATTGTAAATGCGATTATATTCTTGAGTTCTCTCTCTGTTAGTCTGTTATTAGAGTATAGAAACGCAACTGACTTTAGTAAGTTGATTTTGTACTTGTAACTCTGCTGTAGTTGTTGATTATTTCTAATAGTTTTCTGATTGATTCTTTAGGGTTTTCTATAGATAGTATCATGGCGTCTGCAAAGAGTGAGAGTTTCACTTCTTCCTTTCCAATTTGGATATGTTTTATTTCTTTTTCTTGCCTAATTGCTCTGGCCAAAACCTCCAGTACTTTGTTGAATAAGAGTGGCAAGAGTGGGCACCTTTGTATTGGTCCTGTTCTCAGAGGGATGGCTTTCAGTTCTTCACCATTGAGTATGATGTTGGTTGTGGGTTTGTCATATATGGCCTTTATTATGTTGAGGTACTTTCCTTCTATGCCCATTTTGTTGAGAGTTTTTATCAAAAATGGATGTTGGATCTTGTCAAATGCTTTCTCTGCATCTATTGAGATGATCCTGTGATTTTTATTCCTCATATTCTCAATGTGCTGTATCATGTTGATTGATTTGCGGATGTTGAACCATCTCTGCATCCCTGGTATAAATCCCACTTGATCATGGTTGTATGATCCTTTTAATGTATTGCTGTATTCTGTTTGCCAATCTTTTCTTGAGGCTTTTTGCATCTATGTTCATCAGCGATATTTGCCTGTAATTTTCCTTCTTTGTGTTGTCCTTTTCTGGCTTTGAGATCAGGGTGATGCTGGCCTCATAAAATGAGTTAGGAAGTGTTCCATCTTCTACAAATTTTTGGAATAGTTTGAGAAGGATAGGTATTAAATCTTCTCTGAATGTTTAGTAGAATTCTCCTGAGAAGCCATCCTGGAAGTTTAATTTTGGGGGAGGTTTTTGATTACTGTTTTCATCTCTTGTGATTGGTCTACTCAGATTCTCTATTTCTTCTTGATTCAGTTTTGGGAGGTTGTGTGAGTCTAAGAATTTATCCATTTCTTCTAGGTTATCCAATTTGTTGGCATATAGTTTTTCATGCTATTCTCTTATAATACTTTGTATTTCTCTGGTATCCATTATAATTTCTCCTCTTTCATTCCTAATTTTATTTATTTGAGCCTTTTCTCTTTTTTCTTAGGAGTCTGGCTAAGGTTTGTCAATTTTGTTTATCTTCTCAAAGCACCAGATCTTAGTTTCATTGATACTTTCTACTGGTTTTTTGGCCTCAATATCATTTATTTCTGCTCTTAATATTTATTATTTCCCTCCTTCTGCTGACTTTGGGCTTTGTTCTTTTTCTAGTTATATTAGGTGTGATTTAAGATTACTTGAGGGGCCGGCCCCATGGCTTAGTGGTTAAGTGCACACACTTCGCTGCTGGCGGCCCGAGTTCGGATCCCGGGTGCGCACTGACGCACTGCTTCTCCGGCCATGCTGAGGCCGTGTCCCACATACAGCAACTAGAAGGATGTGCACCTATGACATACAACTATCTACTGGGGCTTTGGGGGGAAAATAAATAAATAAATAAAATTATTAAAAAAAAATTTACCTCTAAAAAAAAAAGATTACTTGAGATTTTTCTTGTTTGTTAAGGTGGGCTGTATTGCTATGAATTTCCCTCTTAGGACTGCTTTTGCTGCATCCCATGTGAGTTGGTACGCTGTATTTTCATTTTCATTAGTCTCCAGATATTTTTGATTTATCCTTTAATTTCTTCAATGATCCATTGTTTGTTCAGTAGCATGTTGTTTAGTCTCCACCTATTTGTGACTTTCCCAGCTTTTTTCTTGAAGTTGATTTCTAGTTTCATAGCGTTATGGTTGGCAAAGTTGCTTGTTATGATTTCAATCTTCTTAAATTTATTGAGGCTTGCCCTTGTTTCCCAATATATGGTCTATCCTTGAGAATGTTGCATGTGTGCTTGAGGAAAATATGTATTCTGCTGGTTTTGGATGGAGTGTTCTCTATACATCTATTAAGTCCATCTGATATAGTTTTTCATTTAAAGCCACTATTTCCATGTTGACTTTCTGTCTGATCTATCCATTGATGTAAGTGGGGTGTTAAGATCCCCTACTATTATTGTGTTGTTAATATCTCCTTTTAGGTCTGTCAATAGTTGCCTTATGTACTTTGGTGCTCCTGTGTTAGGTGCATATATATTCATAAGTGTTGTGTCCTCTTGGTGGAATGTCCCTTTTATCATTATATACTGTCCCTCTTTGTCTCTCATTGTCTTTTTTATCTTGATGTCTGCTTTGTCTGACATAAGTGTGGCAACATCTGCTTTCTTTTGTTTGCCATTTGCGTGGAGTATCAACGTCTGTCCCTTCACTCTGAGCCTGTGTTTGTCTTTAGAGCTGAGACATGATTCCTGGAGGCAGCATATTGTTGGGTCTTGTGTTTTAATCCATCCAGCCACTCTGTGTTTTTTGATTGGGGAATTCAATCCATTCATATTTAGAGTGATAATTGATATATGAAAGCTTAATACTGCCATTTTATCTCTAGTTTCTTGTGGTTCTGTATTTCCCTTGTTTCTCGTCTCATGTATTCCCCACTGCCATTTCAGTGTGTGGATTTTCTATGATGGTTTTCTCTTTATCATTTATGTGTCTGTTCTGATTTTTTATTTAGTGGCTACCATTAGGTTTGTATAAAAGATCTTGTTGATGAGATAGTTCATTTTCTGATAGCCTCTTATCTCCATTAGCCTATGCAGGTTCCATCCCTTTCCTTCTCCCCCTCTAAGGTATTGTTGTAACAAATTATTCCGTTTTGGGTTGTTTGTGATTAAAATGAAATGATCATGGTTATTTTTTAATTTAAATTTTTTTGTGAAGATTAGCCCTGAGCTAACATCTCTTGCCCATCCTCCTCTCTTTACCGAGGAAGATTGGCCCTGGGCTAATATCCATGCCCCTCTTCCTCTACTTCATATGGGACAAGCGGTGCATCGGTCTGTGCCTGGGATCCAAACCTGTGACCCCTGGGCCAACAAAGCAGAGAGCATGAACTTAACTGCTACACCACCAGGCTTGCCCTGATCATGGTTATTTTTGATGCTTTCCTTCTCTTTATATTTAATGTTGTAATTACCTGTTTACTAACCTGTCCTGATAGAGACCTGCAGTTCTCTAATTTTGTCTATTTACGTCCTTGCTCGAGGCTTTGTACACCTTTTCCTTGTTTTTCAGGTATGAGCACCTTCTTGATCATTTCTTGTAGGGGGTGTTTGGTGGTGATGAACTCCCTCAGCTTTTGTTTATCTGGGAAAGCTTTTATTTCCATATTGTATCTAGGGGGTAGTTTCACTGGATAGAGTATTCTTGGCTGAAAGTTTTTGTCTTTCAGTATTTTGAATATATCATTCTACTCTCTCTTAGCCTGTGAGGTTTCTGCTGAGAAATCCAATCAAAGCCTAATAGGACTTCCTTTGTACGTTATTTTCTTCTGCCTTGCTGCCCTTAAAATTTTTTGTCATTGACTTTTGCCAGTTTTACTAATATATGCCTTGGAAATCTTTTTACATTGATGTAATTAGGAGTTCTGTTAGCTTCTTATACATGTAATTACAGTTCCTTCCCCAGGTTTGGGAAACTTTTTGCTATTATTTCTTTGAACAAGCTCTCTGCTCCTTTCTACGTCTCTTATCCCTCTGGAATACCTGTAATCCTTATGTTGCATTTCCTAATTGAGATGGATAGTTCTCAGAGAATTTATTCATTTCTGTTTAATCTTAGTTCTCTCTCCTCCTCCACCTGAAGCATTTCTGTACTCTAAAATAATTATTCTGTCCTCCATAATGTCAGCTCTGTTTTTTTAAGTTCTAGATTTTTTAAAAATCTCATCCATTGTGTACTTCATCTCCTGCATTTCTGTTTGGTTCTTTTTTAGGGTTTCAGTTTCTTTTGTGAGGAATTCCCTGTGCTCATTAATTTTATTCCTGTCTTGATTGAACTGTCTTTCTAAGTTTTCCTGTAACTCATTGAAGTTTTTTTATGATAATTATTTTGAATTCTCTGTCATTTGGATTGAAAATTTTGTGATTTCAGGATTGGTTTCTGGACACTGGTCATTTTCCTTCTGGTGTGGAGTGTTAATATAGTTTTTCATGGTGTTTGATGAGGTGAACCTGTCCCAGCACACAGTGGTAGTACCTGGTCACAGATGCCACCTGCCACCACTGGGGAGGAAGGAGCTGTTTTCTGAGCTGGAGCTGCATCCCCTGGCAGTTATGCCCATTCATTAGAGGTTGTGCTAAAAGAGCTGTCTGCAACTGGCTGCAACAGCTTCTCACATGCAGGCGCAGGCACTCTGGCAGGGATCCCCTGCACGGGCTGACTGGACAAGTTGGTGCGCCAGGCGTGATGGGGGTGGGGGTGCTTTCTTTCCTGCTGGTGCTCCCACTCTTCACTCACTGGTGGCCCAAATGGGTGGCTCAGCTTGTTGGGGGTGTCCCCATGGTGACTCAACCACCTTGGTGTGGGGCATTCCCTCAGGCTGGGAAGCAACTCCAAGAGCAAAAGCATTCCCACAGAGGGCTATCTTTTCCCTGTCTCCTCTCAGATTCATGTGCCGGCCCCTACTTGAGGTCCCATGCCATAGATTGCTGCCACTAGGGAGGGGGAGGAGCCCGCTTACCTCCTTCCACCTCTTCCGGGGATTGAGCACCCCCACCTTCAGACGTATGGCTGCGTGGACCTCTCAGATGTCTAATGTGTTGTGTAGATGTCCTGTTGGGTAATGAATGTCCTTTTTGTCATATCTTAGTGAGGAGATATTAAAGGAACAGCTCACTCCGCCACAATGCTGATGTCACTCATTTACTCATGTTTTAATTGGGTTGTCTGCCTTTTTGTTATGGAGATGTAAGTGTTCTTTATGTATTCTGGATAACAAAACCTTACCACATATGTGATTTACAAATATGTTCTCCCATTCTGTGGGGTGTTGTTTCATTCTCTATATAGTGCAATCTGATGCAAAGAAGAGTTTAATTTTGATGAAATCCAATAATAAAATAATGATGTGTCAATGCTCTCTAGCCAACGACCACCAGGATCACACCTGTGGTCAAAGAGAGTGGGGGGTGCTGACTGCGAGCACTGGGGATGCTCACAGCTCTGCAGGACTGTAGGTGTGTCAGTAAGAGGGACATATGATGACACACAGGACATCAGGACATATTTGGACATAGAATATATCAAACATTCAGACTTGTGTTAGATGACTTGAGTGAGTGTGAAGTGTTCCTTTACTCTGGATTAGATGCGGTCAGGAGGTAAACGCAATCTTATGGCTGGAGACCTTAAGAGTTCTTACCTAGAAAGCAGAAAGAACAGCATGCAGCTAAAACCAGTTGGTAAAGAGGCAGCCATCATATTAGCAAGAAGCGGGGAAGGTTTGCTCATTTGTGTGGTTTGGATTCTCTTCCATTTGACCAGTCAGCTTACACATCCTCTGAGACAAAGCCCCAACCAGGTCCACCTGAACTACAGGAAGATGTCCACCACGCCCAGGGCCAGAGAAGCACCCCTGGAGGCCATCTGACACAGAGGGAGGAACCGACCTGTGTCAACGGGGGCAAAGCAACAAGACCATGAGCGTCATCCAGTGGAAATAACACAGAGAACATCCCTGGGCAGGAGCATCGTCAATTACCACCTGTCATAGGGAGAAAGTCCTGTGGATACTCAGCACAATTATTGCCAAGAAGAGACACAGGGAGAAGCTGTTTCCATTCCAGTATCAATTTCCCATAAAACCACTGAGAGCTATTCCGAGAACAAGCATTTAGAAGCGGCATTTCCAGAAATTAGTCGAGTTTACTTAAGGCAGTTATGTCTATAAACTGGAGCTCCGTTTCCTAACTCATTCCCACCACAACTAAGGGCTCACCTCACCAGGAACGCTGTCCTGGTTGTCCACAGACAACGAGGGAAGATATACATCCAGTTCTGCCTCCCACACTGTTGATCTGCAGGAGCAGGACTCCTGGTGATCTCTGGCTGGAGACCACTGACAAGCAATATTTAGGTTTTCACTATTAGGGGTGAATAAAACATTTTAATGAAAAGAAGTTGGTAGCAGCAAAGGAAGTTAACAAAATCACAGCAGAAAGAATAATATGAAAAGGCGTATGTATTTAGTACCATTACCCCAAAATATATACAGAAAACTTGACACAATTATAAGTTAATCCTCCAGAATGGAACAGTTTAACATATCCTCTCAGTTAACAAAATATAAAACATACTAACACTTATAAGCATAGAACGGACTTGAAAACATACGTAATGAGCTTTCAAAGAAACAATGCAGAGAACCAACTTTGACAAAAAATGTACGTTGTTTTGAATGAAATAAAAAAATGAAAAAACTAAACACTGGGTAATCACATATAAAAATAGAAAGTAATTAAATATACGGGGTTTATCATTCACAGAGCAATCAGAAGAGAAAACTCTCACAAACTGCCAAATACGTTCACATGATTGATTTCAGTCATGGAAGTATCCAGAAACCAGAAACACAGGATCAGTGCAGCCTCTCAACAATGCAACCAGGGAAGGAAGTTTCCTCCATTTCTGGCTTTAACGTTAAACCTGTCAGGGTGGGGGCAGGAAACAGGGCCACTACTAGAGAACAAGATGCTGTGATTAGGAAAAGCCTTGGAGATGGAGGGGGCCCAGGATGAGATCACTGAGTGTGACAGTCTGAAGAAGTGGCCTGATGGACACCAGAGCTGCAGGAAAATACACGGAACTGTGTGAACCTGAAAACCAAAGAAGGTCCACGATGGGGGAGCTTGTGGGAGAGTCTGTGGAATCTGCTGCCTGAGAGGGAACTCATGTCAAACATGGGGTTTGGATGGGGGCTGTCCCAGACGGGTAGAGCCAGAAGTCAGAAAAGTGTGCCATGACACAGGCCCACCAGGTTCCATGCACCCTGTCCCCTGACAGGAGCTCTGAGAGTCACGGCTTCTTCATCTCTCCTTTCCAAACCTCATGCATCTTCCTCTTCTCGTGAACTTTAACTGAGAACCACAAACAGAAGGACTATGGGATACACAGTTCCCCCCCTCACCCAAGCTGACAGCACAATTCAGTAGAAGCCTCTGGACACCAGCTCTCATCTTCAGGCCACAGGTCTCTCTTCTGAACTCAATGCATTGTGTGCACTTGCAGCCAACATCAAGGACAATAACCACAGGTCAAATTATGCACATAATCAGATACGACTGTCCTCTTCCAAGATCTTTCCACCATTAAGAATTTCTGTAAGAAACACAGATGTGGTATCCACTAGCAATAAACAAATGTGAAATTGACATCTTTCAATGCCAAAGAATACAGAGGAGACATTGCGTCAGAAAATTCTAGTATCTCCACCAGTGCACTCGAGGAGAAATTTCAACAATACAGGTCTCAGATCATGATCATATATTAGGAACATAATGGAAAATAAGAATTAAAAAACCGTTCACCTAAAATTATATCATATTGCACATGAAAAAACAAAGACTTCTTATCACTACTGGATCCAAAAAATGTAATATAAATGAAAGAAATATACAACCGTACATGTATTTAAAGTGCAATATAACAAAATCTATGTAGTACAGATGATGGAGATAGAGAGGAATATTCTCTTCAGTGTTCATACCAGCAACATGAGCTAAAAATCAATACAATGGGGATCCCTACTAAGGATGAGACACAAAGGCAAAACCACATTTATAACAATTAAAAGATTTGTCCTGCCCTGAGTTTTCATGAAGAAAATAAGTGAGGTGGTAAACCTGGAGGTTTTCCCACAATCTTGCCATCATAAGCTATTTCTCTAGTGTGTTTCCTTGCATTTACAAAAAGGTATTAAGAAGAATGAAGCTTTCCCTCAGTCCTTGGTTGCAGATTTTACTCTCCAGTGTGTGTTCACACAGGAATGCAGCACAGGAGTAAGCTTCCCACAGTACTGACATTAATGTGGTCTCTGCTCACTGTGGGTTCTCAGATGACATTGAAAATGTGGAGGCTGCCTGGAAGCTTTCCCACATTGCTAACAGTCATAGGTTCTCTCTCTGTGGTTTCTCGCAGGTACCTGAAGAGAGGAGTGACAACTGAAGGATTTCCAACATTGATGACATTCATAGGGTCTCTCTCCAGTGTGCATTCTCACATGTCATTGAAGGGAGGAGTGACAACTGAAGGCTTTCCCCCAGTGCTGACATTCATAGGGTCTCTCCCCACTGTGGGTTCTCTCATGGACTTGAAGGGAGGAGTGACGAATGAAGACTTTGCCACAGTGCTGGCACTCTTAGGGTCTCTCCCCACTGTTCTGTCGCCACTGTACTTGCAGGGATGCGGAATCCCTGAAGGCTCTCCCACGCTCCTTACATTCATAGAGTTTCTCTTCACTGTGAGTTCTCAGATGTATTCAAAGTGATGAGGAGCAACTGAAAGCTTTCCCACATTGTTTACTTTCATAGGGTTTCACACCACTGTGCATTCTCACATGCCTTTGGAAATGTTGAGGCATCTTGAAAGCTTTCCCACTGCTGATATTCATAGGGTCTCTCCTCTGTGTGTTCTCACATGTACTCGAAGGCTTGCAGAATATCTGAAGGCTTTCCCACACTGGTGACATTCATAGGGTCTCTCCCCACTGTGTATCCTCACATGTCCTCGAAGGGAGGATTGACAGCTGAAGGCTTTTCCACAGTGCTGACATTCAAAGGGTCTCTCCCCACTGTGTGTTCTCACATGTACCCAAAGGGAGGAGTGACGAGTGAAGGCTTTCCCACAGTGCTGACATTCAAAGGGTCTCTCCCCAGTGTGCGTTCTCACATGTTCTTGGAGAGATAAAGAATAACTGAAGGCTTTCCCACACTCCTTACATTCATAGGGTTTTTCTTCACTGTGTGTTCTCATATGTATTTGAAGGGATGAGTAAAAACAGAAACCTTTCCCACACTCTGTACATTCATAGGGTTTCACTCTATTGTGTGATTTCATGTGTCTGCTCAAGTTATTGGGACAACCAAAGGCTTTCCCACATGCCTTACATACATAAGGCTTCTCTCTAGTGTGTGTTGTCATGTGTCCTCGCAGAGATGCAGGATAAGTGAAAGCTTTGCCACACTGCTTACATGCGTACGGTTTGTCTCCAGTGTGCGTCCTCATGTGTCCTTGCAGGGATGCAGGGTAACTGAAGGCTTTCCCACACTCCTGACATTCATAGGGTTTCTCTCCAGAGTGTGTTCTCACATGTCGTGTAAGGTAGGAATAATATATGAAGGCTTTCCCACATAATTTACATGCATGGATCTTCTGTTCATGGTGACATGTCTCATGTTCCTGTAAGGATGAGGAACAAGAGAATGCTTTTCCACATTTCTTACACTCAAAAGACTTTTTACTACGGAGACTTGCCATGTTTCTCTTAGAGGATCTCTCAGTACCCTGACGTATTTTATAGGGTTTCTCTACATTGTCTGTTTCTACGTGAAGGTGCAGGCACGAGACACAACTGCAGGGCTGCCCACATTCCTTGCATGGACAAGGTTTGTGTCTAGTGTGAGATCTTTGCTGATTTTTCAGGAAAGAACAGTCCGTGAAGGCTTTTCCACACTTTGTGGATTCATCAGGTTTAACTCCAGTCTGATAACACTCACGCACAGGAAGGTTTTTAGTCTGGTCCAGGGTTTCTCCACAGTGATCACATTCCTTCCTTTCACAGAGACTCTCCACCAAATGACTTCTGTCCAAAATAAGAAGCACACCATGAGAGATTACTGATTATAACTGACATCTTAATCATTTATTGACAGTTGTTGATAATTTTGACTATATATTTGCCATTTTCAATGAGTGGGTGAGTTTTCTTCACTTTCTACATTGTTACAAAGTAAAACAGCCTTAATGCTCGGGCTCAGGGGTCAAATATACCATAACTTGCAGTGTTTATTTCACGTGGTTTCCTGATCATTGTTTCAAACTGAATTCTCTTTCAGATGCTTGATACGTACATCACACTTATGAAAAATCTTGTTTTGTGAAAATTCTCTAAGGACACACTTGTTTAGTTAGGTTTCTACTTTAACTTCACTTCAGTCTAACAATGCAGAGACCCCCTTCCTCCTGTGGGAATGCCACTCACCTCACACACCTCTCCTGGGTTTGGTGCTGGTCTCCAATGCTATGAAATGCCCAGATTTCTCCAAAAACAGACCAGGAACCACTTCTTGTGAATGTCAGTATTTTCTCTTTACTGAATATTTTATTCATCAAAATATCCTGCCGAGGACTTGATCCACTGGTTTTACCTTGAGTGTAACAATCTGCAACAATTGGTAGCATAATTTAATTTCTTGGGAAAGAAATGGTGGGGTAAAGAGAAAAAAATACCAGCCCCGTGGCTTAATGGTTAAGTGCACGTGCTCCGCTGCTGGCAGCCTGGGTTCGGATCCCGGGCGCGCACCGACACACCGCTTCTCCAGCCATGCTGAGGCCGCGTCCCACATACAGCAACTAGAAGAATGTGCAGCTACAACATACAACTATCTACTGGGGCTTTGGGGGGAAAAAAATTAAAAAATTGAAAAAAAAAAGGTTAAAAAAAAAAGAAAAAAATAGACAATGTGTGGATTTCTTTTCATATACTGATCCAACAACGTAAATAAATTTTATAAGGAAGAATGGCAATGTGAGCAAAGAAAAACTCAGGACCTCAGCTATTTGGGATCTTGGCAAGAGTAGGGAAATGAGTCAAAATGGTGGCCTATTCACTAAAAAATACTTCAAAAGAAATGGATACTAATGTTGAGATAAATATTATCAGAAAAGCAAAGTAGGAAGGAACTGCGCAAAAGGCACATCCCCAAATGCTCCCTTTATAAGAGGAGATACACAATGTCTTCTCCAGGGAGCAAGGATGGATGAAAAGTCAACAGGGAAGCAGGTAAATGACACACATCACCCTCTCAAACAGTGACTGGGTCATGTCTTTAATGGACACATCCAAACGTCATTCCCTCATCATGTTCCTCTCGAGGGTAGCTGCTCTCCTGGTGTTTGCATGGCATAGAGGCCCTATATGGAGCCATTCTCCATGGCACCAGGTGCCATGGGAGATGGATGGTGTGTGCAGCTGCTGACTGCTCATGGAGAAAGCTCACCATGAGGGACGATGGAGGAGAACAAACATTCCATGGGACGGGCCCATACAAGCCAGTGATGATGTATAAGTATGGGTTTAATTGCAGGAAAGTTACCATGTCAAATATGTATTAACCACAGTGCAACTGTTCCAGGGGTGGAAATCAAAAAGCTGCTCTCACTGCCCCAAAGTGACACTGGAGATGAGGCTCACATTTATAAAATTAGGAAGAATTTTGTTCATGAGTAATAAAAGTCCATTTAATACATGAAAGTTTGTTTTCATGGAAAAGCTGTTTGGCTTTAGGAGGTTCCATGAAGACTTGGACAGTAGCTCTCTTTTCCCCAACATACTCCCATTCCTTGGCCATAATAACATAGAACAATTGTAAAAAATATTTGTTCCCTAAAAGACTAAGTGAAGGCATGAAGCCGTCCTCACCCACTGAGGCCAGGTTCCTGCAGGTCTCCAGCATCACATCTCTGTAGAGCTTCCTCTGAGCAGCATCCAGGAAAGCCCACTCCTCCAGGGTGAAGTTCACAGCCACGTCCTCAAAGACCACTGAGTCCTGAAACAGCCCACATATTCTATTTCAGCCAGGCCCCAACTTCAGCAGTGTGTGTGGGAGGATGACAGTCATCAGGAACCTGAACTCAATTCCTAGGACTCCTGAGCTCACACTCGTGGGAAATGACAATAAAGAAGCAAATCAAATGCAGTATGTTCAGTGATGTTAAGTGCTTGGAAAGTTGAAGCAAATGCAACAAGAATCGACATAGACTTATACATGTGTGATTATAAGAATCATTTTTCCGCAGATACAGCAGATTGTGAGATAAAGACTGAAAAATGAAATCTTTCAGAGAACATGGGAATTGATAGGTGGATTTGTCAAAAGTTATCTCCTTGTCAGCTCCAAGAACTGGAACCAGAACATCAAGATGTGAACACTGCAATTTCCATTGCAGCTTGAGCTGAACAATCCCTCCTTGGAGACAACAGCATTGAGGGGCCTGGATGCTTCCCTACATTTCAAAAAAGGCAGAGGTGCGACCCCCTCCCAGGATGAGGTAGACACTGTGGGTACAGATAGGGGCCAGGGCCCGGGGCCTAGCACACTTAATGGGTAAGAGGAGAGCCTGGTTCCTGAAGAAGCTGTGAAGCCAGCAGTGCCTCTCAAATAAGGAACCAAGTGCTCAGAATTCAAGGAAAATGATGCCATTTTTTAGATCCTTCAAAACGAGTTGCTGAAGGATCTAAAAGCAATAGAGCCAAATGTGACTTTGAGAGAAAAAAACACCTCTAATAAGTTTAGAACACTATGTGATGATAACACACACATGAAAGAAAAAGCAAACAATTATGAAATAAAAATCAGAGATTTTTTTAAACAAAATATATGTTTTCAAATTCTAAAGAAAAAAATGCCAATTATGTCAGCTAGAGAGAAGGTTAGGGTCCCTCACCTGGGGTAGCAACTGGGCCTTGCTAACCACACCCGAGAGGAGACTCATATTCTCACTGTATTTTAAAAACTCATATGACAATAAAAAATAAAAGACAATAGAAAGACAAATAATGTAACTAAATAATGGAAAGGAAATGTGAGTAGACATGTCTCCAAAGAAGAAATACAAGTGGCCCAATAAGTACATGAAAAGATGCTAGACATCAGCCACCAGGGAAATGCAAATGAAAACTACAAGCAGATCCCTCTTCACACCCACTATAAAAATGGAAGGAGTGCTGGCGGGATGTGAGGAAGGTGGAACCCTCATACGTTGCTGATGGCAATGTAAATGGTGCAGCCACTTTGGAAGACAGTCTGGGAGTTTCCCAAAATGATGAACACAGAATTAGCATATAACAGCTGCCATGCTCCCTACACCTCCATCTGTTCACCAACCTGGAAGTTCTCGGAACCCCATACTACTAGGATTTTTATGGAAACTTCATCACGTAGACACGACTGATCATTAACTTCATTTGCAGCCATTCTCCCCTCTTAAGAGAATGGGGCTGGGGCTAAAAATTCCAAGCTTCTCATCATGGCTTCATCTTTCCAGCCCACCCAGAGTCACCTCATTAGAACAAAAGACACTCCTATCACCCAGAAATTTCCAAGGGTGCCAGGAGCCCTGTCAGGAGCTGGGGGCAGACACCAATACGTATTTTCTATTATCTCACAAGCCTTTCAACATAACTGGGTCTAAAGATGATGAACTGCACTTAGACTTGGAGACAAGTAAAGAGCGTCCTTTAAAAAGTAAATTGCGTTCAAAATCCTTTGAGATTCCTTCCTGGTATGGAGGGTTTTTTTTAATAAAACACAGTTTTTGGTATTTTTTTTTTTACCAGGAAACAATCTTTTATTTTTTTTTTTAATCAGGAAACAATCTTTTATTTCTTTTTTTTGTTTGTTTTGGTATGTTTTTTAAGAAAAAAACATCGAAAGCTGACAGTTTTTTATAAAGAGATGTGGTTGTACTAAATTATTTTTACAAATGTGCCTTCATAAAAGGGGATCATGTCACCCTTAGTGTACTGTATGAAGCCTGCTCGGCTTTGAAAATGGACAAGTATGAGGAATAGTTAACAGTCTGTGTTAATTTATAAGATCTTATTCCAGTGAATGTGATACATTTTAAAGGTGTATAAAGTCTGTTTCGAACTTTCATCCCAATGGAGCAAACACTGAATGAATAATTATTCCACCATGTGATCCCTATTAATGGACTTCTCATCTTAAATCAAGTCTTCATCTCATCTTTTTCTTTACGCCTGAATCAGAGATTACTTCAAAGGGGCTGACCCAGAGTCCTAGCAGTTAGGTTTGCATGCTCTACTTTGGCAGCCCAGGGTTCGCCCGGCGCAGACCAACTCAGTGCTCATCAAGCCATGCTGAGGCAGCCTCCCATCGAGAAGGGCAACAACTCTGCAACTATGATACACAAATATCTACTGGGGCTTTGGGGAGAAAAAAGAAAAAGAAAAAGAGGAAGATTGGCAACAGATGTTGGCACAGGGCCAATCTTGCAAAAACAAACAAACAACAAAAAAGAAATTGCTTTACAGAAAATTAAACACCAGTATTGGGTGTTTATATGAAATCCTCTCTGCAGTTCCTTTTTATTTTTCAAAGGTGAACTGCTCCTCCTTAGTAAATAGGTATCTGTTTACACCAGTCTCTTGGTTGGGACAAGAAGTGCGTGGTCATAAGTGCTCTCAATGGCATGTGGAAGAGAAGAACATAAAAAAAAATCTGCCAAATGCATTTGAGGAGTGCTGGTTCCTTTTTGAAACATGTCTCTCTACTTCATACACCAGGATGAGAGTAAAAGATGCCTTAATTTGTCATTTTTCTATTGTTGGAGACAATCAGTTTAAGAAATTCTTATTAAAATAGTTTATATGCACAAAAAAAGAAAAAAATTCCTATAATCCTCTGTGTTTTTAGTTAATAACTAAAGTCTTCTAAATGGTTTAACATAAAACCACATTTAAAGTCTTGTTTCTTTTTAGAGAGTGTTTTCAAGTTATCTGTTGGCAGAGATCATCCAGAAGACGTGACGGGGGGCTGACCCTGGAGCTGAACCCAAGCAATTGGAGGCTCCCCACCATCCTCTGTGCTGGGAATGTGTGTTCCCCTTGCCTTCCCAGCTCCCGGAAGCTGCCTCAGGGACACAGCCTTGAGAGAGAGATGTGGTGTTGAGACCATCCAGACAGTGCATGTGAATGAGCACAGTTAAGGTCTCTATATAAACTTTAAGATGTGGTGGTTGGGAGCAGAAAATTACTCATCTTTCGGCTGCATCAGAGAAACCTCCTAAGTTTCCTTGCTCATTAAAACTGCCACCTAAACTCTGCCCCTTTCTTAGGTCTCCCCCTGTCCTCCAGGAAGGGAGCCAATTTCAGTTTCCATCTGGGAAGCTCCTGAGATTGTGAACCAATAGCATGCAAATGCATTTCTCACCCTGAGCTCTTTGTAATAATAGACACAGAAAACTCTCCAATGGTGAACGCAGTACATGCTACATTTTGAAAATCATTAATAGAGAAAACTAATGGTGTCATTAATGGTGTCATTTTCCCAGGAAAAAATGTAACAGAAGAAAAACTTGCCCTTTATTCATAGCGCAATGATCCGGTATGTCGCACCTACAAATTATAGGAAGATAATCATAGAACCAGATTTTTACTAAGTTTCCAGAATTCAAACTTATGAAAATAAATCTCATTGTATTTTGAATCACTGGAAACAAGCAGTTGAACAGTAAATTTTTAAAATAGACTTTGTTAACATAGAGTTTTAAAACTCATTGCTATTACAACTGATTTTCTTTAAGTCCTAAAATATGTATAATACAGGCTACAAAATGATTTAATGAAAATATTTTAAACATTAGTAAATGATAGGGGCCGGCCCTGTGGCTTAGCGGTTAAGTGCACGAGCTCCGCTGCCGGCGGCCTGGGTTCGGATCCCAGGCGTGCACCGACACACCGCTCCTCCGGCCATGCTGAGGCCGCGTCCCACATACAGCAACTAGAAGGATGTGCAGCTCTGACATACAACTGTCTGCTGGGCCTTTGGGGGAAAAATAAATAAATAAAATTATAAAATAAAATAAACATTAGTAAATGACACCAGAGTGGAAGCAAAGGGGGAGATGGCGCATGTCCTCAGAAAGGAGACCACGATGCCAGCTCTCCCAAACAGGTCACGAGTTTTAAGAAAATTCCATTAATTCTACAACCAGGTTTTTGGTTTGTTTCTGTTTTGTTTGAACTTAAGAAAAACTACTTCTAAAAACTGAAATGGAAGACAAATTTCTAACAATATCTGATATTTCCTATAGAACAAGGTGGTGAGATTTTTCATAACAGACATCAAAGCTTCTTTAACTACAGTGATTAGGACAGGACGGTGTTACCAGAGGGACAAAGACACCAATGGAAAAACCAGACCACCTGAACCAGCCCCCCTGATGTTGGCAAGTGGATCTGCCCCAGAGCAGGCAGTGCCGGGCAGCGCTAGAGATGGTGACACTTAACAGGTGGGGCAGTGATGACTGGGTATCTACAGGGGACTAAGGGATCTTTTCCTTATCAACCTCACGTACAATAACCAACTCACTGTAGATTTAACTGTGAGAGACGGAAGCAGGACACTGAGGAGACATTATTGGCAAACACATTTATGACTTGAGAGTTGGGAGAGTTTTCCCACAGAAGAAAAAAAGAGTAAGCTACAAAGGAAGAGACTGAGAAATTCCAGTCTATTAAATTAAGAAGAGTCCATCCAAGTGCAGATTAGAGAGAGAAAAATAATAAACCACAATCTGGAAGAAAATACATGCAATACCTAGAAATGAAAAAGGATGACTGTCCAAACTATATAAGAAATCATAATAAATCAGTCAACACACAAATAAATTACAGGAGAGACGATAGCTGAAAACCATCTGACAGAAGATGAAATTGTTAATGAACCAGGTTCATTTTGTCCATTACATGAAAAGCCAATCACCAAGACAAGTTTGCAGCAGAGAAAGGGTTTATCCACAAGGCAGCCAAGCAAGGAGAAGGGAGAACAAATCTCAAATAGGCCTCCCCGAAAATGGGGATTACCGATATTTATGGGGTAGAGGGCAGGTGGTCTGAAGAGTGGGGATAGGTGATGGGAGGTGAGAAAAGTGAGGTAATGGATGATCCGCACAAGCAGAGTGAAGTTTCATGGCTCTTCACAGGACGCATGTTCACAAAATGGTGGCCTTAACATGATTGGAGGGTTGAATTTTTAGCTCCCTGACATCAGGAGTTCACATATCAGACACCTGCAAAGGCCCAAATTGTGGTTTGGTGTCTCGACCAGCCTTAGCCAAACAGAGGTCGACTCTCAGTTCCTGAGAAACAACTCAGGCATCCATTACCATGGTGACCCAAGTGTCAGGGAGATGTTATCTGTGAGGAACCCAGCAGGAGTCCAATAATATACTGCCTAAGCAGCATGACTAACAATGAACAGGCGAACAACTAGAAGCTACAATTAATAACTGCAAAAAAAAATACACTAGTTTCCAGCTACTTAATCATCAATGTCAACTGGTTTCAAACTGCCACACGAGAGAAGCTCAACCCCAATGGGAATCAGTACAAACCAACATGGAACCCCAGGAGATCCCGTTTCACACACTCGAGATGGACACAAGTCAGTTAGCTCCAAGTGCTGGAGACGACATGGAATCAACACACATGGGCGAAAGTTAGACACTCGATTTGCACACTCCTCCATCTGCATGTCCTAGGAAATTGGAACTTATCAGTAATCTGCAACTCTGGAATTTTTCTCCAACATGTAAAAATTTATGACCCATTTGCACCTGGAGACAAACACAAGAATGACTGCAGCAGCACTGCCAACAAGAGGGAAAAATAAAATCGAGACAACCCAGGCCCCACAAGACTGGAAGGGAGGAGGCAACCGGGTGACCCCAGCCACAGACACCAGCCCGTGTGACACAGACTGGGGCTGAGGAACCACAGAGAACCTTCCGTGTGACATCGATGCTGTATCCTGGTGACCTTCACTCACTGCACATTCCACAGAAGAGGATCACACAGAGCACCGCTGGGTGACGCAGAACAGACACGAAGCTGCAGACAGCAACCCAGAGAACCAGGAGCGGGTCACCCAGGGGGAGCAGCTGGGAGACGCCACCAACCAGCCAAGAAGACAAAAACCTTACACCTTTCACATAGTGGGACAGCAGTCTGAGTGCTCGCGCACCCTGGGGCCACCCGGCAGCAGAGCCCGTCAGGAGCCGGGAAGAGCGGCCCAGCACCCGCTCCACAGCGCACACGGCCACCCGAAGGCAGAAGGTGGAACCTGACCCTGAGCTGGGGGCCAGGCCCCCCTGCTGAGAGGGAGCCAGGGGGGCCCCTCCCAAGGAAGGAGTGAGGGGACCCTGAGACCCCGGCACTGAACTCAGGAGCTGCCCACACCCTGCTCCCCCTCCTCAGTGTGGAAACGCACCCCTCCAGGCCTCAATTCTTCCCAAGGAGGAGACGCTCAGAGATCACGTTCTGATCCGTATAAACTCTCACTCCGTAAACCCTTCCAGCAGCAGATGAACCCAAGGAGCTTCCCCAAGTCTGACCTTCACAGACTCACTCAGTTTGCAGCCACCACACTTCACTCCACCGACTCTACGGAGGATGCAAAACCGACCCTCAGGACACAGCCCCAGGGCAGCCCCACCCTGCCCCCAGCACCTCTGCAGGGGGGTCTCCCTGCCCCTGCTCTGTGGCTGCTCTCAGCACCAACAGCTCCTTCTGCGGTGGTTCTGGGGGCTGGAGGAGACCTGCAGGGGTGACACCCAGCAAGACCCCACTGCCCCTTCCTTCACCTCCCACACAGGCTCAGCTTTAGGGGCAGCTTGTTCCCAGCCCAGCAGATGCACCTGCCCAAAGACCCCTGGACCATTTAAATGATACACAGAGCCCATCCCAGTGTGTGGATGAGAACCCACAGAATCTCTCCTTCCCACTGTGTCAAGGATAAAGCAGGGGAAGGGAATTCTAGGGCACTTTTATGGTTTAAATAACTACAAAATATTTATCCCTTTCACAAATGACATGCCAGTTCACTACCTTCATGATAACAAACTGTAAATCAAGGAATCAGCACTGAACACGTCTCAGTTTCACAGGTCACACTTCACAGAATCTGCACTAATCTTTGACGACCACCTATTAACAGGACAGGATCACACAGTGTCACAAACTCTGCACCCTGCATGGCAGAGTCACTATGAGTTTTATGAACCTCCTTAACCCATGACACCCCCCACCTGCATGAAGAAGTGGGACCCCGTGCACTTTCCCCGCAATTCTCCTGGGAGAGAGGACGTTCTCTGTACTGAGACACTCTCCCCAGCCACATGTCTGGAATGCCCCGGAATAACACGAGTCAGCAGAACAGGGCAGAGACCTGAGACACTGACACCCTCACTAAGGGGAAGAGACGAGGCAAAAAGAATCCAGTGATTTCACATCTGCTGAACCTGAGGCTGGACTAAGAGAAAGCTCTTCGCGCTGGGAGGGACACAGAGGGGGCAGCTCACAGGTGTCAGGTGACAATGCGGAATCCTCCCTGAGCCCTGGGCTCCTGGAAACATCCAGGGAAGGTGAAAGGAAGCCCCCCACCCCTAAGACTCACATGCAAGCCCCCCTTGTTTATCCAGGACAAGGCCAGACACAAACCCGTCAAATCTCCATTCTGTGTCTTATCAATAATCAGCTGAACTGCTCGTCCCCACCGACAAGCAGAAGGAACGCGTGTTGGCCGCAGCGGCTCAGCCTCTCTCCCCCAGACCCCGGAGCGGTGGCCGCCCTCCGCCTGGTCAGCAGACGGCCCCTCCCAGCACAGGCTGGGCTCAGGGACCGGCCAGCCCGACGTCACGCCTGGTTCTCCTGGTCGTGTCTGC
>CM053548.1:11955746-12005561 GCA_028646465.1 Rhinoceros unicornis
ACACACATCCAATAACAAGAACAGGTTGAGAACCCGTATTCAGTGTCAGTTGAATAGAATCCAGCTGCAGGGGCTGAAATGTTCAGCGGGAGGAGGTCTGAGGCCTCTAGGGACAGGAATAGTTTTCTTTAATGCACTGTGGTGGGTGAAGGGATGAAAAATTGAAAAATGCAGTTTCCCAGGGAGCCAGGAAGAGGCAGGCGGCCGTCTTGAATCTCCCATGGCCCCAACTGTCATTTAATTTATAGCCATTGTCCATCCATCTTCACTTCTCTGATTCAGGAGCAGATGGCTGCCACGTTACAAGGACGTCAGGATGGCAAAAGTCTGGCAACGAGGGGCTATTTGCAGAGGCAGAATGGACTTCGTCCACATGTCCCACAATCTTCATAGATGCTGTTGTTGCTGCCTTTGCATGAATGTCAGCCTGGGCATTCTCCTGCTGCTCAGGTTCAGTTCTAGTGTGAGCCTCGACTCTGATGAGAGACCCAGTTTAGTTTTATCAGTTTCCTTTCTATGAAGCATTTTTGCAAAAGCATCAGTAACTATCAATGACAAAGGACTTAAAAATGGTGCATTATAATGCAATTGACAAGGAAATTTGGTTATTTCTGTGACATACAACATTTTAAGATATTAACTAGAGTTGTGACTGATAATGTTATACCAGGACACATCAGATTTTTAAGAATTTTACATAATTTAGAATATTTAAATTCTATGCAAATATAACAAAAAGAAATATTACTGTTATTTATTTCTTTTATTATGTTTTTCAGTTATTGAGGGCATAATGGTTTATAACATTGTGAAGATTCTGGTGTACACTATTATTTATCAGTTTCTGTATAGACTGCATTGTGCTCACCACCAATAGTATAATTTTTATCTGTCACCATATATATGTGCCCCTTTATGCCTTTCACCTAACCCCCAACTCCCTTCCCCTCTGGTAACCACTAATCTGTTCTCTTTGTCCATGTATTTGTTTATCTTCCACATGAGTGAAATCATGCAGTATTTATCTTTCTCTGTCTGGCTTATTTCGCTTAACATCATACCCTCCAGGTCCATCCATGTTGTTGCAAATGGGACGATTTTGTCTTTTTTTATGACTGAGTAGTATTCCATTGTATATATATACCACATCTTCTTTATCCATTCATCAATTGATGGGCACTTGGGTTGCTTCCACATGTTGGCTACTGTGAATGATGCTACAATGATGCAACCAATATAGGTGCATAAGTCTCTTTGAATTGTTGATTTCAAATTCTTTGGATAAATATCCAGTAGTGGGATAACTGGATCTTATGGTATTTCTATTTTTAATTTTTTGACAAATCTCCATTCTGTTTTCCATAGTGGCTGTACCAGTTTGCATTCTACCAGCAGTGTATGAGGGTTCCCTTTTCTCCACATCCTCTACAATATTTGTTATTATTTTTTTTGCTAATTATAGCCATTCTAACAGGTTTAAGGTGATATCTCATTACATTTTTAATTTGCATTTCCTTAATAATTAGTGATGTTGAATGTCTTTTCCTGTGCCTGTTGGCCATCTATATATCTTCTTTGGAAAAATGTCTGTTCATATCCTCTACCCATTTTTTGATTAGCTTGTTTTTTTGTTGTTGAGTTGTATGAGTTCTTTCTATATTTTGGAAATTAACCCCTTGTCTGATATATGATTTGCAAATACATTCTCACTGTTGATGGGTTGTCTTTTCATTTTATTTATGCTTTCCTTTGCCTTGAAGAAGCTCTTTAGTCTGCTGTAGTCCCATTTTTTAATTTTTTCTGTTCTTTCCCTTGCCTGAGTAGACAAGGTATTAGAAAAGATGCTGCTAAGACCAATGTCAAAGAATGTACTGCCTATATTTTCTTCTAGGAGTTTTATGGTTTCATGTCTTACATTCAAGTCTTTAATCCATTTTGAATTAATTTTTGTGTATGGTGAAAGATAATGGTCTAGTTTCATTCTTTTGCATGTGGCTGTCCAGTTTTCCCAGCACTGTTTATTGAAGAGACTTTCTTTTCTCCATTGTATGTTCTTGGGTCTTCTGTTGAAGATTAGCTGTCCATAGATATGTGATTTTATCTCTTGGCTTTCAATTCGTTCCATTCATCTGTGTGTCTGTTTTTGTGCCAATACCACACTGTTTTAACTACTATAGCTTTGTAGTATATTTTGAAGTCAGGGATTGTGATGCCTCCAGCTTTGTTCTTTTTTCTCAAGATTGCTTTGGCTATTTGGGGTCTTTTGTTGTTCCATATAAATTTTAGGATTCTTTGTTCTATTTCTGTGAAGAATGTCCTTGGGATTCTGATTGGGATTGCATTGAATCTGTAGATTGCTTTATGTAATATGGACATTTTAATTATGTTTATTCTTCCAATCCATGAGCACAGAATATCTTTCCATTTCTTTCTGTCGTCTTTGATTTCTTTCAATAATGTCTTAGGCGCTTTCAGTGTATAGGTCTTTCACCTCCTTGGTTAAATTTATTCCTAGATATTTTATTCTTTTTATTGTGATTGTAAATGGTATTGTATTCTTAGGTTCCCTTTCTGCTAGTTCACTATGGTATAGAAATGGAACTGATTTTTGTAAGTCGATTTTGTACCCTGCAACATGTGTAGTTGTTGGTGTAGTTGTAGGTGTAGTGGTTGATTATTTCTAATCATTTTCTGGTGGATTCTTTAGGGTTTTCTATATATAGGATCTGTCGTCTGCAAACAGCGAGAGTTTCACTTCTTTCTTTCCAATTTGGATACCTTTTATTTCTTTTTCTTGCCTAATTGGTCTGGTCAAAATCTCCAACACTATGATGAATAAGAGCGGTGAGATTGGGCACCCTTGTCTTATTCCTCTTCTCAGAGGGATGGCTTTCAGTTTTTTACCATTAAGTATGATGTTGGCTATGGGTTTGTCATATATGGCCTTCATTATGTTCAGGTACTTTCCTTCCATACCCATTTTACTGAGAGTTTTTTTTTTTTATCATAAATGGATGTCAGATCTTGTCATATACTTTCTCTGCATCTATTGAGATGATCATGTGGTTTTTATTCCTCGTTTTGTTAATGTGGTGTATCACATTGATTTGCAGATGTTGAACCATCCCTGCATCCCTGGTATAAATCCCACTTGATCATGGTATATGATCCTTTTACTGTATTGCTGTATTCGATTTGCCAATATATTGTTGAGGATCTTTTGCATCTATGTTCATCAGCCATGTTGGCCTCTAGTTTTCCTTCTTTGTGTTGTCCTTTTCTGATTTTGGTATCAGGGTGATGTTGGCCTTATAGAATGAATTAGGAAGTGTTACATCTTCTTCAATTTTTTGGAATAGTTTGAGAGGGATAGGTATTAAATCTCCTTTGAATGTTTGGTAGAATTTTCCAGAGAAGTCATCTGGTCCTGGACTTTTGTTTTTTGGGGATGTTTTTGACTACTGTTTCAATCTCTTTACTTGTGACTGGTGTATCAGATTTTCTATTTCTTCTTGATTCAGTTTTGGGAGGTTCTATGAGTCTAAGAATTTATCCATTTCTTCTAGATTGTCCAATTTGTTGGCATATGGTTTTTCATAGTATTCTCTTATAATCCTTTGTATTTCTGTGGTATCCATTGTAATTTTTCCTCTTTCACTACTAATTTTATTTATTTGAACCTTCTCTGTCTTAGCAAGTCTGGCTAAGGGTTTGTCAATTTTGTTTATCTTCTCAAAAAACCAGCTGTTAATTACATTGATCCTTTCTCCTGTTTTTTTTTTTTTTGGTCTCTATGTCATTTATTTCTGCTTTACTTTTTATTATTTCCCTCCTTCTGCTGACTTGGGGCTTTGTTTTTCTTTTTCTAGTTCTGTTAGGTGTAGTTTAAGATTACTTATTTGAGATTGTTCTTGTTTATTGAAGTGGGCCTGTATTGCTAAGAATTTCCCTCTTAGAACCACTTTTGCTGAATCCCATAAGAGTTGGTATAATGTCTTTTCATTTTCATTTGTTTCCAGGTTTTCATTGATCCCATGGTTGTTCAGTAGCATGTTGTTTAGTCTCCACATATTTGTGACTTTCCCAGCTTTTTTCTTGTAGTTGATTTCTAATTTCATAGCATTGTGGTCAGAAAAGATGCTTGATATGATTTCAATCTTCTTAAATTTATTGAGGCTTGCCTTGTTTACCAACGTATGGTCTATCCTTGAGAATGTTCCATGTGCACTTGAGAAGAATGTGTCTTCTGCTGCATTTGGATGGAATGTTCTGTATATCTCTATTAAGTCCATTTGGTCTAGGTTTTCATTTAAGTCCACTATTTCCTTGTTGGCTTTCTGTCAGGATGATCTATCCATTGATGTAAGTGTGGTATTGAGGTCCCCTACTATTATTCTGTTGATGTTAATTTCTCCCTTTAGGTCTGTTAATAGTTGCTTTATATACTTTGGTGCTCCTGTGTTATGTGCATATATATTAATAAGTGTTGTGTCCTCTTGGTGGAATGTCTGTTTTATCATTATATATTTCCCTTCTTTGTCTCTCACTGCCTTTTTAATCTTGAAGTCTACTTTGTCTGATATAAATATGGCAACACCTACTTTCTTTTGCTTTCCATTTGCTTGGAGTATTGTCTTCCATCCCTTCACTCTGAGCCTGTGTTTGCCTTTAGAGCTGAGATGTGTGTCCTGGAGGCAGCATATTGTTGGGTCTTTTCTAATCCATCCCACCACTCTGTGTCTTTTGACTGGAGAATTCAATCCATTTACATTTAGTGTGATAATTGATATATGAAGGCTTAATAGTGCCATTTCGTCTCTTGTTTTCTGGTTGTTCTATATTTCCATTGTTTCTCTTCCCTTGTATTTCTGACTGCCATTTCAGTTTGGTGGTTTTCTCTGTATGATGTGTGTCTCTGTTCTGATTTTTTGTTTAGTGGCTACCATGAGGTTTGTATAAAGGATATTGTAGATGAGATAGTCCATTTTCTGATGGCCTCTTATCCCCATTAGCCCAAGCATGTTCCATCCCTTTCCTTTTCACCAAGTTATTGTTGTAACAAATTATTCTGTTTTGTATTGTGAGTTTGTGATTAAAATGAAGTGTTGATGGTTATTTTTGATGCTTTCCTTCCTTTTATCTTTTTTTAAAATAATTTTATTTATTTACTTATTTTTTCCCACAAAGCCCTAGTAGATAGTTGTATGTCATAGCTGCACATCCTTCTAGTTGTGCATGCCTGGGATTAGTACCTGGGCTGCCAGCAGCGAAGCGCAAGCACTTAACCACTAAGCCACAGGGCCGGCCCCTTCCTTTTATCTTTTTTATCTAATTGTTTGCTAACCTGTTCTGATAGAGACCTGCAATTTTCTGATTTTGTCTGCCTATCTCCTTGCTCAAGGCTTTGTAAACCTTTGTCTTTTTGTGTCAGGCATGAGGGTGTCCTTGATCATTTCTTGTAAGGGAGGTCTAGTGGCAATGAACTCCCTCAGCTTTTGTTCATCTGGGAAAGTTTTTATTACTCCATCATATCTGAAGGATGCTTTCCTGCATAGAGTATTCTTGGCTGAAAGTTTTTGTCTTTCAGCATTTTGAATATATCATTCCACTCTCTTAGCCTTAGGGTTTCTGCTGAGAAATCCACTGAAAGCCTGATAGGGGTTCTTTTCTAGGTTATTTTCTTCTGCCGTGCTGCCCTTAATATTTTTTCTTTGTCATTGACTTTTGTTAGTTTTACCATTATATGCCTTGGAGAAGGTCTTTTTGCATTGATGTAATTAGGAGTTCTATTGGCTTCATATACTTGTAAGTCCAGTTCCTTCCTTGTTTTGGGAAATTCTCAGCTATTATTTCTTTAAACAAGCTTTCTGCTCCTTTCTCCCTCTCTTTTCTCTCTGGAATACTTATAACCCTTATGTTGCATTCCCTAATTGAGTCAGATATTTCTCAAAGAATTTCTTCAGTTTTTTTAAGTCTTAGTTCTCTCTCCACCTCCATCTGAAGCATTTCTATATTTCTTCCTCTAAATTACTACTTCTATCCTCCATAATGTCATCTCTGGTTTTTTAAGATTTCTAGATTGCTTTTTATCTCATTGTGTTCTTCATTTCCAGAATTTGCCTGTTTTTTTTTAGAGTAGTCTCTTTTGTGAAGGATCCTTCTGCTCATTAATTTTATTCCTGAGTTCACTGGACTGTCTTTCGGAGTTTTCTTGTAACTGAGATCAGTCCTGTGCTAACATCTGCCAATCCTCCTCTTTTTTTGCTGAGGAAGGCTGGCCCTGGGCTAACATCCGTGCCCATCTTCCTCCACTCTATATGGGACGACACCATAGCATGGCTTGCCAAGCAGTGCATCAGTGCGCGCCCGGGATCTGAAGCGGCGAACCCTGGGCTGCCACAGTGGAGCACGCGCACCTAACTGCTTGCGCCACCGGGCTGGCCCCATTGTTGAGTTTCTTTTGACAACCATTTTGAATGCTCTGTCACTTAGATTGCAAATTTCTGTGACTTCAGGATTGGTTTCTGGAGACTTGTCATTTTTCTTCTGCTCTGGAGTGTTAGTGTAGTTCTTCATGGTGTTTGATGAAGTGATCCTTTGCTGGCACATAGTGGTAGTCTCAGCTCACAGATTCCGCCTGCCACCACTGGGAGGGCCAGGAGCTATGTTTTCTGAACCCGCTGTGTCTGCTGGAAGTTGTGCTGATAGGAGTCAGTTGCATTTTGCCACTGCCTGCAGCCACTTGGTGGGTCACATGCACATGTGCAGGTGCTCTGGTACAGAACTGCTGCCTTGGCTGGGGACCGGCTGAGCTGGCGCGCTAGATGGGAGGGGGTGGGTGCTTTATTTTATGCATGTGGGCCCACTCTGTGCTCACAGGCAGTTTGCCTAGGCTGCTGCTCTTGGTGGGGGCGCCTACACAGTGGCTGAGCCACGCCACTCAGTGTGGAGCGTTCCTGTGGGCCAGACTGCGACTCTAAGTGTTCGCATGCAGGCCTCCCTGCTCCCCTGCCTCCGCTTACAGTCATGCACCAGCTGTTGTGTGAGGAGCCACGACCTAGATCCCTCCCCTCCTTCCACTGCTTCCTGGGGATACAGTCCCCCACCTTCAGATGTATGGCTGTATGAATCTTTCAGATGTCCTACTGTGCTTTGTAGGGAATCCTCTGTTGGTGAATGAATGTCCGTTTGGTTGTAACTTGGGGGGAAAGAGACTAAGGGAACAGCTCACGTCAGCATCACTGCCATGATGCTGACATCACTCCTTAATGTTATTTCATATTTGACAGTGCTTCTCATGTAATATAACATGTCAAATAAGCCTAATTAGTTTAGAAAATCTTTTGGGATGTTCCAGGCCAAAAAAGACTTCATTTAGAATATGATTTTGGGAAGTTTATCAAAAAATATTTTCAAAATGGATTAAAACACTTGGTCAAATAGGATCGTAGGTTTTAACCTTTTTATGGACATGATTATAACGTGTTCTTCTTTTTGCCTTGATTCATCAGAGTCACTGATTTGCCTCATCTGATGGCAGAGCTGGGCTAAATTGTTTCTGCTCAATGTGAAGAAGCCACAGCCCAGTAGTGAGTGTCAGGCCAGCTTCCAGGTGTCTGAGGCTGCCTTTGTCATTCCCATTTACTATGTAATAAACACTGACATATTTCTTACTAAATATTGGGTACTCTTTTAAATATTTTCCATAAAGTGATTATTAGCACATATAAATTCAGTTCCTCCTCAGCAAACTCTGTAAGGTAGATGCTTTTATTAACTCCATGGATGAGTTAACCTGAATGTAGGTGATTTGCCAGAGGCTGCAAAGCTAGAAAAGAAATAACCCAGGATCCTGACTCAAATCAAGACTTTCTTTCTCAGAGTCCATACTCATCATCTGGTGTCAAATGTTGACCATCCCTCATAGCCATGCTCTCTGGCTCAGAGCAGTTACTCTCCACACTAGTGTAGGCTCTGAAGGCACTTGCCCACGGGTCCTCATGTTCCCTGCTCCTGACCTGGTCAGTCACGCCTGATCCCATGGTGCTCCCCCAGTGTCACCACTTCCTGGGCTGTAGTGACTTTCTCTCTAGGATTTGGGTATAATAAAACTGTTTTCCTGAGCCTTCCTGTGCCCCCTCTCTGGCCACACATGACTGGCAATCCCCTCATGACACACAGAACAGGTGCAGATTCCAAGAAAGTATAGACTCCAAGCAAGTATTCAGTGGTCATCCCTCCAACTTCAGAGTCAGATTCTGAGAGCACAGAAAACAATGGGACGGTAAGTTCACAACGAAAACAACCTCCGGGCATTTAGAAGGGTACATTTGTAGAAAATGTTTGATTCAGGAATCTCATGGTTGCGATATGAAAAAGAAAGAGTCCAAAGGAAAATATCAAGTGTGGGCTCTTTCCACTGGTGGGGAAACTGCACAGTGTGGTTGTGGTCCACACCTTCCAAGAGGGTACAGGTCAGTGCAGCTGTACCAAGCCTCATCAGTGTGTCAGGGTCCCCATAAACACTGGTCACATTGACTGAGTACATACAGTCTGGTTATATACACTGAGTGAATGACACTAGACAGGAGAGTCCATCTGACAGTGGCTGGAATCGCTGAGGCACAGGCATCCTCTCTGGAAAGACTGTACAGACATATTTACTGTCCATTTCCTCTCTCAAGTCCCTGGGGGACCAGTCACCTTACACATCCTCTGAGACAGGAAGCCCCAGCCAAGTCCACTCAAAATAAAACAAGACATCCACCACGCCCAGGGACAGAGAAGCATCCCTGGAGGCCATCTGACACAGAGGGAGGAACTGACCTGTGTCAATGGGGGCAGATCCACAGAGCCATGAATGTCATCCAGTGGAATTAAGATGAGGGAACATCCCTGGGCAGGAGCATCATTGATCTAATACCACCCATCATAGGGAGAAACTGCAAGCTGCCTTTGGGAAGGGAAAGATACTAATGAACCAGATCAGAGCTCTGTGCATCTCCCAAGCAGGACATGACGGGTCTGTGACTCTGGAGGACACAGGGCAGGCCCAGTGGCAGCACAGGAGGAGAGAGGAACAGCTCCCAGCAGAGTCCACAGTGCTCCTGCACGTCGAGCCTCTCACAGCAGTCAGTGGGCTGAATTCAGAGTGGTCTGCCTGGAAATCACTCACGAGCCCTGGACATCCACCCTCTGCATTGACAGTGGTCTGTTCTCAATGGTTTAAGCCTGTGGCTTGGGCAATCAGAAGCCAAGGGTGGATGATCACGAGTGGGCCCTTGTGGGGTCAGGATGTTGGAGGACATTTTGATTCACCTGTGAGAGTCTGGGGCAATCCTCACTGTCTTCCACATCCAGGGTCCTAAGGCACTGACCCCCCTGGCAATCAGGAAGCCGGTGTCCCAGCCTGGGTACAGCCCTGGCAACTGCCCCTTCAGCAGACAGCAGATTGGGGGCACAGGAAGAGCAGCCACCACTGTGCCAGGTGGGATGGCATATTGCCAAAGATGCCAGATTGCCCTTGAAATACAGTGACTCAGTTAATGCAGCCACAGCATGTCGTGTGTGTTCTTTTTTTTGTGAGGAAGATTGGCCCTGAACTAACATCCATGCTAATCCTCCTCTTTTTTGCTGAGGAAGACCGGCTCTGAGCTAACATCTATTGCCAATCTTCCTCCTCCCCCCACCCCCAAAGCCCCAGTACATAGTTGTATGTCATAGGTGCACATCCTTCTAGTTGCTGTATGTGGGACGCGGCCTCAGCACGGCCGGAGAAGCGGTGCGTCGGTGCGCGCCCGGGATCCGAACCCAGGCTGCCAGCAGCGGAGCGTGCGCACTCAACTGCTAAGCCACGGGGCCGGCCCTGTCGTGTGTGTTCTAAACACCAAGGCAGCTGCCAGAGGCATCCGGGGCCATTCACCAGAGTTCCCACCAGTGAGGGATGGGCACATTGATTCTATTGGCTTCCTCCCCTCAAGGGATGGTGCTAACTATGCCCTGGTTTGTGTAGACACTGCATCTGGTGTAACTCAAGCTTTCCCCTGGCACCATGAAAACTGGGCTGCCACCATTAGGGGATTAGAGAGGCTGAGTAGATGTGCAGATGCCCTGGTTGAATAGACAGTGATTGGGGGTCACATGTCAATGTGATGTGCAAGACTGGGCAGAAGAACATGACACTGAATGAAGGTCCCACTCCCCTGTAACCCACAGGCAGCAGCATTCATACAAAGGAAAAGTGGAAAATCCAAGCAGCAGATTAAACTACTAACAAGTGGAACCCACTCAGCTGGGTGGACTGAAGGACTGTCCCAGGCTTTAATAGACTTGAATCATCAACCAGTAGGGCCAGTTGCCCCATATCCAGGCTGGGGACCCCCACTGAGACACCCAACACTGTAAACGTATGGAAGTCGAGGGACGCAGCCATGGCCCTCACTCTCATTGGGGGTCACATGCTGGGCTGTGAGAACACAAGTCCGGCAAGCCTGGGAGAGGCCTCATCTACTAGAATGTGCAGTGGGATGGCCCCCCGGGATGGGTGAGTTACTTCACACCCCTGGGTGAGGGGACTACTCAGTCTCCACCTGGACTGTTACCAGACCAAACTGGGTCCGCTCCTTGGTGAGTTGAAATCAAAGACTTCAGGAGAAGTCATTGGCACACAAAACAAAATTTTATTTGCAGCATGCAGCAAACGGAGACTGTGGGGAATAATTTCACAAAGCTGTGCCCCCGACCCTGAAAAGGGGAGATGGTTGCCTTTTACTTGGGGTAGAGAATGAATATTCAAAAAAGGGATGTTTCCTCATCACATGTAGAGGTGTATAAGCTTGCACAGGCGGAGTCTGACAACATGCCTCCAGATACATCGCATGTTATGCTAATAATGTGTCAGCTCCTCCTGGGGTGGTGGATTTAGTATTATAATGAGGCCAAGGTTACTTCTATCCACTTCTCTGACCATCTGCCCAGGTGTCACTCTTGTGGTTGGCTTTTGGACCAGTTCAGGGTGGTTGGTGTTTAGATCTTCCTGGAACACAGCTGAAACCAACAACCTCAAGGATGTTAAAGCAACACTTGCACTTCTCAGCAAGACAAAAGAAATAGGTCAGGGTCCATGGCTGGGAACAAAATCCCTCCTCTAGTTTTATCCTGCTACTCATTCTTGAGGGGCATGGGGCGGAGGTCCATCTTCTGTCATGACTTCCTGCTGAGCATGGGCATTGTCATAGGGGCTGGTAGAGGAGCAGAGCTTTTCCCCAGCTAGTCTAAGTCTGTGGGTCACCAGGTATGGCTCCACGCTGTTCATCTCCATGAGTTACGACAATCTGCAGTCTTGTGGCTTCGATACGCTTAGTTACAAATTGTACCAGCCAATGAAAAATGTAGGGTCCAAGGAGCACAAGAAGGATATTAACAAGGGGACCAAGACTGGGAGGAACCATGTTAGACTGGAAAGGGCTTATTTAAGTCTATTCCAGACGTGTTCTGTGCTGCCTGGCTGGCTCATTTCTCTGAGCTGAGCGGCCATTTCCAGTAACCTGTTTATACTCTCTTGTGCAGCCCTGCTAGCATTGAAATAGAGATCCATCATTTGGGGTTAGGGATGCAGTCAATCAAGGAATTCAAAGCACTTGGTTATAGGTGTCTCGGGGGAGCACAGGTAAGGGTGATGGTTAGACCTATTAGCAAAAAGATAGCAAATGTATCCCTAGTACTTCTGCCAGGGTAAGTTAGCAGGTCACCGGGATTTACTTATCTTTCTGATATCTCCAGAATAAGAGTTTCATATCAGAGTGAGGCTCACAGGACAATTCAGTATCAGCAACTGCCTTCAAAGATCTCTTGGTGATCAGGTGTAGGTGCCTTCTTTACCTGTGTATGGTGGATCCAACGGGTGACTCATTCTAATTTTAGGGAAAAGAGAGTGGTTAGTAACACCAAACGAGGCCCCACCCAAATAGGACTTAGTTGATTTTGTGGCAATTGCTTTTCCAAGTTTTAAGATGGACCCAATCTCCACATTGATAAGGGTGGAGTTTGACCTCTGTAGTCAAGGGAAGACAGAAGTTTCCATATTTATTGATTCAGATTGTTTATGTGCTTGATTGCCATGGAAACCTCTGGGTCTGGGCTTGTGATCGAATCTGAGTCTTTAGGGAACAGCCTTCCATAGGTCATCTCAAAGGGGCCTTTAGGAGCTGCCCTCATCTGAGTGAGGGCTGTTGGCAGTAATTTTAGCCATTTGTCCTGTGTCCCTTGGCACAGTTTAGCCAGTTTTCTTCAGAGTTTGATTGGCCCGCTCACTTTTTCCAGACAACTGATCTACAGGCAGCATGTAGACTCCACCTAATTTTTTTTTAATTTTATTTATTTATTTTTCCCCCCAAAGCCCCAGTAGATAGTTGTATGGCATAGCTGCACACCCTTCTAGTTGCTGTATGTGGGACGTGGCCTCAGCATGGCCGGAGAAGCGGTGCATTGGTGCGCGCCCGGGATCTGAACCTGGGCCGCCAGCAGCGGAGCGCGCGCACTTAACCTCTAAGCCATGGGGCCGGCCCGTAGACACCACCTAATTTTTAAAACTCGGGCCACTTCAGAGGTTATCTTTGATATAAAGGCTGGCCCATTGTCACTCTGAATTGATCTGGGCAACCAAAAGTAGGGGATTATTTCTTTTAACAACACCTTTGTTACGTCCGTGCCCTTTCTTATCTACAGGGAAAGGCTTCAATCCAGCCAGTATATGTATCCACAAACACCAACAGGTATTTGTATCCCCCAGGGGCCGTGGGCATAACAGTAAAGTCAGCTTGCCAGTCTTCCCCTGGTAAATTCCCCGTATTTGTGTTGCTCTAGCCGGGTGTGTGTGTGTGTGTGTGTGTGTGTGTGTGTGTGTGTGTTATGAGAGGTTCGGGGATTCAATCAGAGACATAAAAGACACTCTCCACTCCAAACAAATGAACTGAAGGTATATTTTATTATATAGAGGATAGTAAAGGTGATAGTCTGCAAACAGATCCAAATAGGTCAAATATTAAGAGGGAAAAAACATCAGCTCGACTGGAAACGGAAAACATCCACATCGGCTGAAGAGAAATGACACAAATCAACCGGAAAGAGAAACACCAGGTTGACCAAAAAGAGAACACATCAAATCAATTACTTCATATCAGATCAATTACTTCACATCAAATCAATTACTCACAACATCCACGCCCCACTGCCGGGAGAGTCCTGTCAATCAATGCGGCTGGGCAAGGATCACACATCCTGGGCAAGGTGTCCCTCCCACAGGTGGAACTCTCTCTGGTCTCAGTTTCCAGCAGTTTTTATACCATCAGTAATTTTCAGAGTAAACAATTACAGAGTTTGCAGCGCAAGCATTTAGTGTTTCCATGCACAAATGGTTATCAGTGGTGTACGTGCATTGAGCCCCCTGGCTAACGTCCCAGCCCAGTAATTGTGTACGTGCATTGTTCTCTTTGGTTATCGTCTTAGCCCGGCACAGATGGCCAGTCCATCCCGTGCTACAACGCTCCAAGAGCCTTGAAATGTTACAATTTGCAACTCTCTCCGTGGGAGAAAGGCCAGTTCCCGGGAAGAGGCCAGTTCCCAGTTTCCACACAGAAAGCAGCTTTGTATTTCTTTGTGTGCTGGTGGCTATAGGTCAATGGAGCGGCCAAACATGGCTGTACTCATGTTAAGACAGTGTGTAGTGGAGATGTAGTCTGCGTATTGTTTTTCTGGCAATAAATACATTGGTCAGTTATTTTATCAATAACTTCCTTCATATCTGGGGTGCTTAAGACCTTAGTTAGCCACAGATACAGGGTCTCTTTCCCATAATGGGTAGAGTCAGCACACTTAAGGAGCCCCCAAGCTGTTTGTTTGGGGACCCATATCTTCCCTCATTAGTTTCTCATCCAGCCCTTGACTATTAGGGGCCCATGGTAACCCTTTGTGCTGGCTTCCCTTGCTTCATCAGGGGAATACACTGGTGGAAACTCATAGAAGGGTAGAGTGGGAGTTACTGACATCTGGAGAAGCTCTCTGGATATGGACACCTTTTTCACAGCTGCATCTGCCAAGTTATTTCCTTTTATGGCCTCCGACTGCCCCCTTACAATGGACCACAGCTACTTTCTTGGGGCCCTGTACCACTTTTAGCAGTCTAAGGATCTCTGGCCCAAATTTAATATTTTAATGCTGCTGTTAACAAGTTCCTTTTCTTTCCAAATGGCCCTGCAAGTGTGAATTACAGAGAAAGCACACTTAGAGTCTGTATGTCGTTAGTATTTTTCCTCCTCCCAGTTTCAAAGCTCTTGTTAATGCAATTATTTCTGCTTTAGACCTGAGGAGCCTGGTGTCAGCCCCTTGGCTTCTGTGGTTGCATGCAGGGACACTACCGCATAACCTGCTCTGTCCATTACACACAAAGCTCCCCCACCCCCAAGCCACACCTCCTCTGCATTAGGCAGGGGTTCACCCTGGAGATCTCTGCGGCTAGAGTAAACCTGATCAATCACTTCTGGGCAAGCATGGCTAATAGGCCCATTGGAATCAGAGAACAGGGTAGCTGGGTTTAGGGTAAGACAGGGTTTTAAGGAAATTTGAGGGGAATCGAGCACCATAGCCTGATATTGTAGTATTCTATTCTGGGATGCCAATAGATGTCGTTTAGTCTCTGCTAGGCTAGAGACTTGATGGAGGTCCACACCATCCTGGGTTGGCCCATAGTCAATTTTTTTGCTTCCTTGATTAATAGGCAGATGGCAGCTACAGCTCTCAAGCTTGTGGGCCATCCTTTCACCACAGTGTCTAGCAGCTTTGAGAAATAGGCTACCATTCTCTCTAAGGGTCCCAACACTTTGGATGATACTCCTAGAGTTATTCCCTATCTTTTATGAACATACAGGTCAATGGTTTGTTCAGGTCTGGTAAGGCCAGTGTAGGCACTTCCATTAATAAGTGCTTAAAATTATCGAAAGCTTGGTCACACACCTCATCCCATTCAAATGGCTCTATTTCTGGCCCCTGTAACTTGTCATAGAGAGGCTTAGCAATTCCTCCAAAAGTAGGGATCCAAATGTGGCAAAAGCCAGCCATCCCCAGGAATCCCTGTGGCTGCCTGCGTGTTCTTGGTGGTGCACGTTGATATATCACCATTCTCCTCTCTTGGGAAAGTCTGCGCTGCCCTTTTGAAATGACAAACCCTGATACTTGGCAGTCTCTTTAGACATCTGTGCCTTGCCTGTAGACACTGCATATCCCTTACTGGCTGAGAAGGTTAGCATCTCCTTAATAGGAGGGGCTATCAGGATGTCATCCACATACTGTAACACAGTGCTCTGTTTTAATTTTAATTCCCTTAAATCTCAGCCCAGGATTTCCCCAAAGATTGTAGGGGAGTTTTTAAATCCCTGGGGTCAGACAGTCCAGCAGTACTGTTGCTTCTGGTGGGAGTCTGGGTCCTCCCATTCAAAGGCAAGACTCCCCTGGCACTTGGGGTCCAATGGGATGCAGAAGAAAGCATCTTTTAAACCCAGCACCGTATAAAACATGCTGTCTGCAGGGAGATTAGCCAGCAGGCTGTAAGAATCAGGCACTACAGGATACATATCCTGGACTGCTTCACTGACAGCCATAAGGTCTCGAACAAATCTGTGCTCCCTTGTTCCTGGCTTTGTAACGGGTAAAATGGGAGTGTTCCATGAATCTTTCATGAAAGGAATCCTTCTGAAAAGAAAAGCCTTCTGGGCCACACCTGGGCCTCCTGGTTTTGTCTACTCCTCTCTGCACAGAGACACTCTGCCCAACTCTGGAGACGCTTGCAGATCTTATAGTCAGAGTGTCCCCGCTACTGTAGAGCCCCTCCCCTGGGGCACAGTCCCCTCCCTCCCGCCCCCTGCAGGAATTGTTTTAAATTGAGAAGAAATTTTCACGTATTGAGGTACAGGGGGGTATCCATTCTGGACTGAACTAAGAAAAGCCTGACTTTCCACCTATCAAACATACATTGTACATCTGCTTTAACCGTTACAGCAAAGAATGCCTGAAATGTTATCTCAAAGCAAGAGCACGCACTCTTTGAGGATAAGGGTGCATGCCTCCTTTTCTAGGACGCTAGTATCTTGAAGGTTAGTTTCCTTTCCTGGACTTCAGGGTCACATTGACCTGCTAATCTGCAGCTGAATATCTCTTTGAAACTTCGATGAACATACATCCTGGGAATGTGGGATACGTTCTTTGTTCTAAGAAGGTATAAAACTGTACTGAAAACCATGCTTCTCTGCAGCGCTTCCTTCTGTTCCGGCTGCTCCCCCTGGTGATGGCCCGAGCTGGGACCGGACAGGACGGGCTGGTGACCTCTAGGGTCAGGGGTCGGCCCGGGGGCGAGGTCACTGTGGACCTGTGGCCTGTAAGAGCAAAGAACCTCGACGGCAACATCACCGCGTGCAAGGCAGGGTCCGGCTCTGTTTAGACTTGTGACCTTTGACACCGGGAGGCCCCGCCTCCGCCCCCGCCGCCACCTCTGGGGCTTGAGGTCACACCCGCGGCTCTGGGTCCTTTGTCCCCGTGGGAAGTGGGACCCCGCGGCCCCGCTGCGCGCAGGACTCGACTCAGCACAGCCGTGTGCGGTGTTAGAATTCCCGCCTCTGCGTGCCTGCGGGGAAGTGTGTTCAGATCCGTTCTTGAGTGTCTCTAGAGAACTTTGAGATATAAAATCTGTGATTCCTTAAGGCAACTGAATTCCTATTTTAACTGGGTCATGAAAAAGCCATAAAACTTAAATAAATGTGGATTGGACCTGAAAACTCTTAATACACTGATTGAATTAAGTCAAAACACCTAGAGCCTTTCATCTGACTGCCCATTCCAGAAAATACCGTCCAACCTGAGATCCAATAAAAGTATCAACTCGAATATCATTGACCGTTTTAATTATAAGCATAATTATAAAAATACATTTTCTATGATTTGGAATAAAAGTTTTATTCATTTTCCTAAAAATTAGTGTTTAGGGGAACACATTTTGGGATGGGTTCCTAGGTAGGAAAGAGGCTTCCAATTAAAAATAAATTCCTTTGATTTATACACTATTTAAAAATATGGTTGGTACATTTTTTTTTTCTTTCTGTGGATTAATAATGAATGCTGCAATTCAAAAATTCACCTGGAATTTAGAAAGCTGAGACTTGTCCGGAGTGTGTCTTCCAGCACTCATGCCCTCTTACCCCAGAATCCCCCAGTTACCAACTTCATTAGCTTCCTGTACATGTGGTCGGCATTTATGTAAAAAGTAGCAATTTCACCCATGTGTTTTGCTTTCTTCCCTTTTGTGAAAGTTGACACGAGAGGAGCCATATTAAGATAGAGCCGGGGCAGACATTTCAGGGGAACTGTCTTGCCCATCTTGTTTTCTTCTGTTACAATATTTTTTTTCCTGGTGAAACAATACCGTTAGTTCTGTCTATTTATGATTTTAAAAAATTAAGCATGTGCTACAGTTCAGCATTAGATTTCTATGTCTCTTATTACCAAGAGCTCAGGGTGAGAGATGCATTTGGATACCTGAAAAGAAACAAGGCTTGAAATGTAGTTTTATGTTGTGGGGGATCAGAATTGGCCACCCCAAAATGTGAAACAGGTATCTATTTTCTAAAGAGAAGCAGTTCATCTTTGAAAAATAAAAAGGAACTACAAAGAGGATTATGTGTAAAGTTTCAATACTGGTATTTGAACTTCTCTGAAGTGATTCCTGCTTCACTAATTAAGAGAAAGACGAGATGAAAACTTGATTTAAGATGAGAAGTCCATTCATATGGATCATGTGGTGGAATAATTGCTCGCTCAGTATTTGGCTCCACTGGGATGAGAGTTTCAAAAGGACTTCATACACCTTTAAAAAAATTATCACATCCACCAGAAGAAGATCTTATAATTTAACAATGATTATTTATTAATTTCCATATTGGTCCATCTTGAAAGCTCATTCGGCTTCATAAAGTAAAGAGTGACTTGTTCACCTTTTATGAAGGCAGGTTTGTGAAAATATTTTAATATGGCCACATCTCTTCATGAACTGTCAGCTTATAACATGATTTTAACCTAAGAAACATACCCCCAAATTGTGTTTTATAAAAAGTCTCCTCTCTACCAGGAAACAGGCATGAAAGATTTTGAACCCAGTTATTTTTCAAGGACGCTCATTCCTCATCTCCAAGTCCAAGTACAACGCATCACCTTTAGAGCCGGCTGTGTTTAAGGCTCATGAGATAATAGAAAATAGCTGTTGGCCTCTGCCCCTGGCTGCCGACAGGGCTCCTGGCACCCTTGTAATTTCCTGGATGATAGGGGTGTCTTTTCCTCTAATGAGGTGACTCTGGGTGGGCTCCTGGATGGTTCCTGGATGAGGTCTGGTCTCTGGAAAGACTAAGCTATGATTAGAAGCTTGGAATTTTCAGTCTTGCTCCTCCCATTCTCCTAAGAAGGAAGATGGGCTGAAAGCGGAGTTGATGATCAATCTTGCCTACGTGATGAAGCCTCCATAAAGATCCCAACAGTATGGGGTTCGGAGAGCTTCTGGGTTGATGAACAGGTGGAGGTGCGGGGAGGGTGTTGTGCCCCAAGGGGGCATGAAGTGCCACACCCCTTCCCACATACCCGGCCCTACTCATCTCTTCTATCCGGATGTTCATCTGTATCCTTTATCACTTCCTTTAATGAACTGGTAAACATAGGTAAGTGTTTCCCCGAGTTCTGTGAGCCACTTGAGTAAAATAATCAAACCCAAGAAGGGGGTTGTTGGAACCTCTGATCCAAAGCTGGTTTGTCAGAAGCACAGGTGACAACATGGGCTTGCAGCTGGCACCCAAAGTGTGTGTGTGTTTGGGGTTTGAGGGCAGTCTTGTGGGACTGAGCCCTTACCTGTGGGATCTGACACTATCTCTGGGTACATGGTGTCAGAATTGAGTTAGTGTGTAGGACACCCAGCTGGTGTCACAGAGAATTGCTTGGTGTGGGGAAAACCTCCACACACTGGTGACCAGAAGTGTCAGAAGTGTTCTCTGAGAAGGTACGGGAGACACACACAGTGAAGAAATCACAGGTGGGGAAGAACTGGCTTGTTCCCAACACAGAAGAAGGAATAACTGAGGTCTTTCCCACACAGTTGGTGTCAGAGAATCGGGATTTGCTAGATGGGCCCTGGCTCATGGAAACATGTGGTTTGGGAAGAAAAATGATGAAAGCATGGGGCATGAAGAACCTTTGATTCCTGGTGGCCATGTGGTCACCCAGGGTGTGGAGCAGCAGCTGTCCTGCAATTGGTTACAAAAGCAGAAAGTTCCCAGTGGCATTTAGAGATGGACCAGCACCCGGGGAGTGAGTTCACTGGATGCATAAGGAAATACAAACTAATAAGAAAAAGGGGCAATATTCAATCCCTTGGTTATTGTCATCTGTACTAGCTAAACTAAAAGTACAAGAGAATACTGGGTTAGACCTTGATGCTAGCCCAAACTCAGATTTCAGCGAGTCTGAGCTTCAGCCACTGGCCTCACCACTGCCCCAAGGGAAAAATTATGTTGGGACAACATAAAGTACCTCTAAGATGTCTGGTCACCAAGAAGGTAATCATCGCGGGGAGAGGACAAAATCAAGAAACTCTTGAGTCCAGGGGGTATAATATGAAGAAATTGTTTCATTTTGTGGATCGGTATCATCAGTTTCCTGAGGAACCTTTACTGAAATGGATTATGAGAGTAACTCATTTGGGGGCCGTGTGTTTGGTTTTGAAGCTGCCGTGGAAGAGAGCGTTTGGGGCGATCCAAGACCCACAGCTCACAATCGAACAGTCACAGATGCCTACACATGATCCAGACACACAGGAGGTTTTTCCTGAGGGCACAGCCAGCCTGGTGGACTGGATAAACCCATTCCAAGGTCTGTCTACCCTGAGAAACGGGACTACCCATCGGCTCCTATGAATGCCAAGTGGAACACCCCAGATAAAGCAGCTGATATGCCTTATGTGCAAGCCACATGGGACTGCCTTCCTGATGACTGGGACTATGCCCCTCACTCACATCACAGCAGATGCTGTGGTTAAAGGCGCCCCTTTCGCATGGCCCCATATGTAGACTTATTGCTACAAAACCAAAAACCTGTTCAGGAAGCCTTATCGAATTTACTGTCTTGGCTTCTCCTCATGGGTCTTACAGATGCTAAAAAACTTATATTAGGTTAATGAACAAGAGAATGGGGAGAGGCAGAGGGAAAAATTAAAAGACTGGTCTTAGCAGGGTGGAAATATTTAAATGGTTATTAAGGAATAAGGTGAATAAAGCAAATATTGACAGGGGCAACACAAAGAGGCGAGTCACAGGACTTGCCCAGCAGGTGGGAATCTTTAGATGGTTAGTAAGAAATGGGGTGAATCCAACGGACAGTGATGGAGGTGGATGGATGGATGGATGGATGAATAAATAGATAAATGAATGAATGAATGAAACCTCATTTGAAACAGAGCTGGGAGGACCAGAATGGGGAGCTCTCATATGCGATCACTCAGCATGGTTTGCAGACTCTCCACGGGAAGGACCTTCTTTACAGACCTCAGCAAAGAGCAAGATTTCCTCCTCGTGGATCAACAGCCCGTCCCATGAGAAACACCGCAGCTCAGCCAATGAGAAGCTGTCACCAGCTGGAACTCTTGCCTTCCTCCGATAAACTTTCATTCAAAACAGCCCTCCCCAACTTCCTCCTAAACCCTGGACTGCAATTCCTCTGCTATTCCTGAATAAACTCATTTTGAAAATAAAATGACTGGCTATTTTATTTTATGGTTGATGTTATGTGGTGGTCAGAGTGGGATCTGAGGGAGACAGCCCCTGAGAGACCACGACCCTCGGAGTGGAGCAAGGCGCCCACACAGAGCCCTTTGTGCTCATCACTTCTGCGAGTCTCCATCTAATTCAGTTCGGTAACTCTCCTTTCAGATTCTGAGCTCCTTCTCCCTGGTGGAGATCTTTGACTATTCCAGATCTATTTAAAGGCTCTGTCCAGGCCGCCACGTGGCTTAGTGGTTAAGTGCGTGCGCTCCGCTACTGGAGTCCCGGGTTCGGATCCCGGGCGCGCACCGACGCACCGCTTCTCCGGCCATGCTGAGGCCGCGTCCCACATACAGCAACTAGAAGGATGTGCAGCTACAACGTACAACTATCTACTGGGGCTTTGGGGGAAAAAAGGAGGAGGAGGATTGGCATGGATGTTAGCTCAGAGCCGGTCTTCCTCAGCCAAAAGAGGAGGATTAGCACGGATGTTAGCTCAGGGCTGATCTTCCTCACACACACACAAATAAATAAATAAAGGCTCTGTCCTTTCTGTTTAAAGGCTTTTGTCCTCTCTGGTGAGTACTCCTTTGTTTTTATTCTGAGTAACGGGATCCGAATCCTCAGAAGGGTCCTTCTTCTGGGACCCCAGCCAGTTTTATGTTTAAGAACTATGGTCCCTCTTCATGCACATCTTTAACTAAATGGACCAACTTAACCAAAGATAATTTAGAACTTCAATGGCCATTACAGGGAACTTTTGATCCCCCCCAAACTTGTTTTTCTGAGAGCAAAATGAGAAAGGCAAGGCGCTAAAATAAAAGAAACTGAAAGGGATGCCTCCTTTAATTGGTAGTGTGGACAAATAATTGGGACCACTCTCCCTGGTCTAGCAGGCAAAACTAGCAAGCAAGCTGCATCGGCCTAGAGTCAGCACAAAATCTATGCTGTCCTGTGAAGCAGCCTTGCAGGTCATCTTAAGCCTGAGTCAGAATGACCTTGCAACCCTTCACCTCATGACTGAAGACGCCAGTCAGAAAAGATCGGCAAGAAGACATAAAGGCCACCCGGCTCTCATATCTTCTGGCTACATTTTTAGGTTGAGGGGTCGCCACACACAGATAACATCAACACTCCAGGATATATAACCAAGAGGTTCTAATTTTACCTTTAATACACAATCTAGAGAAAAACCAGATGTACCCCGTCACGCACAAACAGATACCCCTCTGGCATGAATGACTGTTGATGAGTAAGCCCCTTTCTGCACGTACACTGCCCTATAAAGAGGTATATAAACTGTAATCAGATCTGTAGACCTTGGAGCAGCTCCTTCAGAACACTCTGTTGAACTGTTTCCCAGCCTGGAGTCTTCAATCTTGATTCTTGAACAAACTCTTTCACTTAACTTTTATCAAAATTCTTTATTTCAGTCAACAATATCTTGAGGCTTGCAAACGTATTCACAATTCTAAAATCCGCTTCTTACAAAACACCATTTCCAAATTAACCGAGGTGAACAAACAATTGAAAGAGAATAAAAAATCTTCTGAGGCCTCTTCCTCCCCCCTCCCTCCTTTGTCTCGGGTGCCATCTTGTCTGTCTCTTCCGCCTTCCTTATCGCTGGGTGCATAGCTGCCACCTTATGCTGAAGACTCGCCCTCAGTGCCATCTTCCTCTTTTCCTCCTATGCTGACTTCGCCTTTCTCCCCTCCACTTCTCATTCTGATACTCTCACTAGAAACTTCTTTTTCTCTAAACCTCTCCCCGTTTCCTCCTCTCCCCAACCTATTAAAACCTGCCCCTTTCAAGTCAGACACTCTGAGGATTCAAATGCTCAATCTATGATTTCCTACATTCCTTGGACTAAAGCTGAGCTATGAGCCATACTCAAAGACTTTCCCATAGTAACTGAGGAGCCTCACAGATTTGCTGAGGAATTTACTATCATCATTAAAACTTATCAAGCTGGTCTCTCTGTCTTATATCAACTACAACATATGCTTGTTGGCAAAGGCCAGGCTCAGCATCAGATGAAAACTGCTAATTGGGAAAATCCTGAAAGATCTCTAGAATCACAACCAGGAGCCTACCCTGCTGACTCGTCACACGATCAGGCTCTGGATATCGCTAAGCAACTTCACCAGGTAATTCCTAGGGCTGCTTTCCCAAAACCTGTCGATTGGAATAAAATTTAGGCATGTTCCAGGAAGCTCAATGAGCCCATGCATGATTATTATAACCAGCTCCAAACTGTCTTTAAAGAGTTTTGGTCTTCCTTTAAATGTTGAGTCCACTCGAGTAGCCTTTAACTCTACGTTTGTTAACAGGCTGGACCAGGATTTTTCTCTTCTAGTTAAAAGAACCAGGATGGAATGGGAAACTACAATCATGCATCACTTAATGATGGGGATACATTCTAAGAAATGTGTAGTTAGGCGATTTTGTCAGTGTGCAAACATCACAGAGTGTACTCACAGAAACATAGGTGGTGCAGCCGACTGCACACCTAGAGGCTGTATGGTATAGCCTATTGCTCCTAGGCTACAAACCTGTACAGCATGTTACTGTACTGAATACTGTAGGCAACTGTAACACAATGCTAAGTATTTGTGTATCTAAATAGAAAAGGTACAGTAAAAATATGGTATAAAAGATTTAAAAAATGCCTGTATAGGGCACTTACCAAGAATGGAGCTTGCAGGACTGGAAGTTGCTCTGGGTGAGTCAGTAAGTGAGTGGTGAGTGAATGTGAAGGCCTAGGACACTACTGTACACTACTGCAGGCTTTATCAACACTGTACACTTAGGCTACACTAAATTTATTTTAAAAATATTTTTCTTTCTTCAATAATAAATCAACCTTAGCTCACTGTAACTTTTTTACTTTATAAACTTATTTTCTAAACTTTTTGACTCTTGTGTAATAACAGCTTAAAAGACGAACACGTTGTACAGCTACACAAAAATATTTCCTTTCTTTGTATCCTTATTGTATAAGCTTTTTTTCTGTTTTTAAAATTTTTTATTTTTCTTTACCCTTTAAACTTTTTTTTAAAAAACTGACACAGACACACACATTAGCCTAGGCCTACACAGGGTCAGGATCATCAGTATCACTGCCTTCCACATCATGTCCCACTGGAAGGTCTTCAGGGGCAATAACACACATGGACCTGTCATCTCCCATGATAACAATGCCTTCTTCCGGAACACCTCCCGAAGGACCTGCCTGAGGCTCTTTTGGAGGAGGCGTCACTCTTCAGAAGTATGTCCATGGTGGTTTGTTTTCTTTTCTCCTCATAGATTTGCTTGTAAGCAGATAATGCACCATGAACACTCCTCTCTATTAAGGAAAACCTTTTGGTGGTGGGGTCCATGTTTTCAAACTTTTAAAGAAGATTGTTGAGGTCTGCAAAAGCTTCTGCTAAACCCTTCACTGAGAACTTTCATGGGGGTTCGTTTTCTTCTCCTGCAGTTTTCTTTTCTCTTGCCTCTTCATCAGCTATGCATTCCTGTCCCAGTTCTGTCAACTCATTAGTCAATTCCTTAGGAATCACCTCTAGGGGCTCCTCAATGTCATCCTCATTCACACCCATGTTAAAGTTGTTGCTGTCTCAACCATGGCCTTGTAGATTTTTGCAACCCCCTCATCCTTGGTAATCCTTTGAAATCATGGATGAGTGACTCTTCAGTGTCTTCTTCCAGATACCATTAATACACTCTGGTGACACCACCCTAAACAAAAGCAAGGTTCTTCATGCAATCATTGATGTTGTAATCATTCTAGAAATGCATCAGTGTCTTCTCAGTGTCTTCCTTAGCAGCAGTAATAGCCTGGGCGAAGATCCTCCTCAGGTAGTAGGCCTTAAGTTGCTATAACTCCTTGATCCACTGGTTGAATCAAAGATTTTGGAGGGAAAAACATGGCTTTGATATTGGGATGGAGATCACCAACAAAAGGAGAATGTTCAAGAGCATTATCAACAATAAGCAAAATCTTGAAAGGTATGTTATTCTCCCAACGCTACTTTTTCCATTTTGCTGGCATAGCAATTCAGGAGGGCATCTTGGAAGAGGAGCTGGGTCATCCATGACTTCTTACTGCTCCTGTGGTACACTGGCAGTGTGTGCTTACTGATATGCTTGAAGGCCCTGGGGTTCTCACTGTGCCAGATCACAAAGGGTTTCAATTTGTAGCTTGCAACATTGCCCCCAAGCAAGACTGTTATCCTGTCCTTAAAAGCTTAAAGTCTGGCATTGACTTGGCCTCCTTATGGATGAAAGTCCTTTCGGGCACCCATTTCCATGATAGGGAGGTTTCATCCATATTGAATATTTGCTCCGGCAAGTAATTTTCCTCCACAACCAGCTTTAAGTTTCCAAAAATTCTTCAACTGTGTTCACATAAGCACTCACAGACTTACCATTCACTTCCACATTACGTAATGAAATCATGATTCTTGAATGGTTTAAGTCACCAAGAGCTAGCAGTAAATTTAAGATCGTGGGTAGGTACAGCCTTTTCTTTCAACATCACAAACTTTCGCTTTGGCTGTTACCACAGTGCTGAGGGATACGCTTCTGCGTCTGGTCTTCAATCCAGGTCCTTAGACATTTCTCCGTGTCACTCGGAGGCCCTTCTTGAAGGTTTGTTAACCTCTTTGCCTTCAATGAAGCAGATCCTTCAACAGCTTCTGTCACTTTGTTCTTCAAGATCATAGCTATCATGAGTGGGACAGCCCTGACTGGCGAGCAATAACCATCACTGATTTTCCACCTTCATAGTCCTTAATCACTAATTTCATTTCCAGGTCAATCACTTGCTGTGGCCTCTTACTGGCAACATTTGCAGTGAATTTTGTACGGTTAGGGGCCATAACGAACAAAACAGCAGGGGACTAACTCAGGCACAAGAGAAAATGATGCAATCAAGAGATGTGGTAAACAAGAGATGTCTGAGGCTGCTGCCAGCATAACATGGCATATTGCTTCACAGTAAACTTTTTTTTAAGTAGAAAGAGTACACTTAAAAATAATAAAAAGCATATTATAGTAAATATGCAAACCAGTAACATAGTCATTTATTGCCATTATCAAGTATTCCATACTGTACATAATTCTATGTGCAATATTTTTATGAGTGGGCAGTGTAGTAGGTTTTTTTACACCAGCATCACCAAAAACACATGAGTAATGTGTTCTGCTATGACATCACTAGGTGAGAGGAATTTTTCAGCTCCATTATGCTCTTATGGAACCACTGTTGTATACGTGGTCTGTCATCGACCAAAATGTCATTATGTGGTGCATGATTGTAGCGCTAAATTCTGTTTGCCAGTATTTTGTTGAGGATTTTTGCATCACATTTCAGAATATTGGCCTGTAGTTTTCTCTGTTTGTAGGGCCTTTGTCTGGCTTTGCTCTCAAGGTAATGCTGGCCATATAGAATGAGGTAAGAAGTGTTCCTTCCTCTTCAATTTCTTGGAAAAGTTTGACAAACATTAGTAGTAGTTCTTTATAATTTTTATTTATTTATTTTTCCCCCAAAGCCCCAGTAGATAGTTGTATGTCATAGCTGCACATCCTTCCAGTTGGTGTATGTGGGACGCGGCCTCAGCATGGCTGGAGAAGCGGTGCGTCAGTGCGCACCCAGGATCCGAACCCGGGCCGCCAGTAGCAGAGCGCACGCACTTAACCACTAAGCCACAGGGCCAGCCCAGTAGTAGTTCTTTAAATGTTTGGTAGACTTCCCCAGTGAAGCCAGCAGGTCCTGGGCTTTTCTTTGTTGGGACAGTTTTTATTACTGAGTCCATCTCTGTACCAGTTATAGGTTTATTCAGATTGTCTGTTTCTTCATGATTTAGTCTTGGTAGTTTCGTGTTTCTAGGAATTTTTCAGTTTCATCTAGGTTATCTAAATTGCTAGCACACTATGGTTCATAATACTCTTATTATCCTTTTTATTTCTGTAGAATTGGTAGTAACATCTCCTCTTTCATTTCTGATCTTAGTAATTTGAGTCTTTTTTCTTAATCCATCTAACTAAAGGTTTGTCAATCTTGTTGGTCTTTTCAAACAACCAAGTCTTGGTTTTCTTCATGTTTTCTATTGTTTTTCAATTCTCTATTCTGTTTATCTCTGCTCTAATCTTTCTTATTTCCTTCTGGGTTTAATTTATTCTTTTTCTAATTCCAGTGTGATCTAGACTCGGCATGTCAGTCTGCAATCATAGCAGTTTGGAAAGGCAGGAGCAGGACATTTCCTTCAGGAGAAGGGAGAAATTTGCAGGAAAGATTCTGAAATACAAAATTAACAATGGGGACTGGCCCTCGGCGCCCCCCATCATCTCCCAAATGTCAGACTTGTGGTGTCCCATTTAGCAACCATAACATTACCTTTTTTAAAAATCATCCGCTATTCTCATTCAGACCTTTCTTCTAGAAGGGGTGTACAGAAGAGTAATGAAAGTATTTCCACAGAAAAACACTTTGATACGAGTTACTCAGAACAACAATTCATGTTTAGGAATTGTTCAGGATGAACTCTCAAGTTTTCAAAAATTTTCAAAATGCTTTTCATAACCTCCCACCCCATTTTTCCTGATCGTTTACATACAGGCAGACCTCAGAGATATTGCGGGTTTGGTTCCAGACGACCACGATAAAGCAAATATCACAATAAAGCAAGTCACACAACTTTTTTGGTTTCCCAGAGTATATAAAGTCATGTTTACACTATAGTGTAGTTTATTAAGTGTTAACACCATTATCTCCAAAAAAATTGCACATATCTTAATTTAAAAAACTTCATTGCTGGGCTGGCCTCACGACATACTGGTTAAGTTTAGTGCATTCTGCTTAGGTGGCCCAGGTTCATAGGTTCAGATCTCGGGCACAGACTTACACCACTCATCAGCCACACTGTGGGGGTGACCCACATATAAAGTAGAGAGAGTGGCACAGATGTTAGCTCAGAGCTACTCTTGAAGAAAAAATGAGGAAGACTGACAACAGACGTCAGCTCAGGACTAATCTTTCTCAGCAAAAAAAAAAAAAGAGAGAGAACTTTATTGCTAAAAAATTGCTAACCATCATCTGAGGCTTCAGTGAGTTGTAATCTTTTTGCTGGTGGAGAGTCTTGTAGAAAACGCAATATTTGCAAAGCACAAAATGGAGCACAATAAAATGAGGTACACGGGACTGGCCCGGTGGTGCAAGCGGTTAAGTGTGCGCGCTCCGCTGCGGCAGCCTGGGGTTCGCCGGTTTGGATCCAGGTGTGCACCAAAGCACTGCTTGTCAAGCCATGCTGTGGCGGCGTCCCATATACAGTAGAGGAAGATGGGCACGGATGTTAGCCCAGGGCCAGTCTTCCTCAGCAAAAAAGAGAGTGATTGCCATTGGATGTTAGCTCAGGGCTGGTCCTCCTCACAAAAAAAACAAAAAAATGAGGTATGCCTGGAGTGGCCTGGAAAAGACCAATGTGTCTCTGGGGACAACCACCTTAGTAAGCTGTGTGTCAGGGCAAAGGCAAGGGAAAAAGGGTCGTTGTCCTGATACTTACAAACTTTAAACGGCTGTTCTGTGGGTCTCAGCCTATTGAGAGTGATGCTATCAGCCACGAACACCCAAGGCACTTGCCTACACCTCTACTACTTGTGGCAGCCCCCTAGATATTTCCCTGACCAGAGCCAATGTTGTGACTGGGCCGGCTCTTGTGGTTATTATGATTGTAAGACACACCTCAGCAAAAAAGCCATCAAGGAACTTAGAAGAACAAAATTTACTACTTACAAACCCTGGAGAGTGCACAGCATGCCTGAGGGCCACACAGTGAGGTCAGAGGGAGAGAGTAAGTGTGGAACTGGGGCTCTTCCTTCATTGGGGAGGAAGGCAGGGTGCCTCAGGTTTCACAGGTTCACTATTCATTGGTGAATTTAAAACATAAAAGTGGGGATTAGGGCGAGGAAAGGAAAATGCATGGTCACTCAGGTGGTCAGTTATCTAGCCACCCAGCGCTTTGGAAAGAGGAACTTCATCGGTGGGAGATGGCCTAGTCCCTTATCTAGTTGTTTTGGCAGTAGCTGTGTCAGAGAGCTTGCAATGTGTTTATTCAAGACGTGTTCTTTGAAATGGAGGCCTCAGCATCCAAAAGCTTATTGTAAGGCACTTACACTACAATCAAAAAAGCTTATTATCTGACTCTTACACTGCAGTATACATATAAATTAAAATTACTGTCATGTTAAAAACACACTTGAAATCAGTATGGGCCCAATAAACTTCAAAAAGAAAAGTCAGCCAGACCAGTGGCATAGTGGTTAAGTTCACATGCTCCACTTTGGCGGCCTGGGGTTTGTGGGTTCAGATCCCGGGCACAGACCTAAACATCGCTCATCAAGCCATGCTGTGGCAGCGTCCCACATATAAAACAGAGGAAGATTGGCACAGTTGTTAGCTCAGGGCCAATCTTCTTCACAAAAAAAAAAAAAGAAGAAAATATGTATTAACTGAAAAATCAAAAAAAACACTAACTATTCAAATTTATTCACTATAGCTGAAAGGACTTATACAAGTATTTCTCACATAAACATTTATTGCAAAAGAACTAGAAATTGGGGCCGGCCCGGTGGCGCAAGCGGTTAAGTGCGCGCGCTCCGCTGCGGCGGCCCGGGGTTCGCCGGTTCGGATCCCGGGCGCGCACCGACGCACTGCTTGTCAAGCCATGCTGTGGCGGCGTCCCACATAAAGTAGAGGAAGATGGGCACGGATGATAGCCTAGGGCCAGTCTTCCTCAGCAAAAAAGGGGAGGATTGGCAGATGTTAGCTCAGGGCTGGTCCTCCTCACAAAAAAAAAAAAAAAAAAAAAAAAAAAAAAGAACTAGAAATTCATTATTCAGTGATCCATTCTTTAAATGAGATATTGACAGAGACAATACCCCATCTATAACTCCTATAATACTTTTCGCCTTGAGTGAATTTTCTGGAGCAGTACACAATAACCAGCATGAGGTGTTCCAACATTAATTTCAGTTATAGTATTCCTCCACAGAAAACACGAATTACTGAAAGCTTTTGACTATTTCATGCATTTGTGGAGTTGCTATCCAGTGTGCATTCTCACGTGGTTTCGAAAGGACGAGGGCCACTTGAAGGCTTTTCCACACTGTTCACATTTATGGGGTTTCTCTCCAGTGTGCATTCTCACGTGTTTCTGTAAGGACGAGGACCAACTGAAGACTTTCCCACACTGTGCACATTCATACGGTTTCTCTCCAGTGTGAGTCCTCACGTGACCCTGAAAGGATCTGGAGGAAGTGAAGGCTTTCCCACATGTTCCACATTTATACAGTTTATCTTCAGTGTGAATTCTCAGGTGTTCTCGAAAGGTTGAGGGCCAACTGAAGGCCTTTCCACACTGTGTACATGTGTAAGGTTTCTCTCCAGTGTGAGTCCTCACGTGACCTTGAAAGGACTTAGGAGAACTGAACGCTTTCCCACAGTTTTCACAGTTATAGAGTTTCTCACCAGTGTGCATTCTCACGTGCACTCGAAAGGTTTCAGGCCAACTGAAGGCTTTCCCACAGTCCTTACACTCATAGGGTTTCTCTCCAGTGTGAGTCTTTTCATGTCTTTGGAAAGACTGGGGATAACTGAAGGTTTTCCCACACTGTTTACATTCATACGGCTTCTCTCCAGTGTGTGTTATCATGTGCCTCTGAAAGGTGGAGGGATAAGCAAAGGCTTTCCCACATTCCTTACACTGATATGCCTGATCTCCAGTGTGGGTTTTCTCATGTCTAGTCAGACTGGAGGACGCATTGAAGGCTATGCTGCATTGCTTGCACTCATAGCTTTTCTGGGCTGTGTGCGTCTTTATATGTTGAGTGAGGGAGTAGGGATGACGAAAAGTTTTCCCACAAACTTTACATTCATAGGGCTTCTCCCCAGTGTGTGTTATCATGTGCCTTTGAAACACTGAGGGATAAATGAAGACTTTCTCACATTCCTTACATTTATATGGCTTTTCTCCAGTGTGAGTTTGCACGTGTCTAGTAAAACTGGAGAACTGACGGAAGGTTTGCCTACATTGTCTGCACTCATAGGTTTTCTCTGAAGTGTGGATCTTTATATGTTGCTGGAGGGAGTAGGAATGGTGAAAGGCTTTCCTGCATAACTTACATTCATAGGGCTTCTCCCCAGTGTGTGTGATCATGTGTCTTTGAAAGATTGAGGGATAAATGAAGGCTTTCCCACATTCCTTACACTTATATGGTTTCTCTCCAGTGTGAGTCCTCAAGTGTCTGGTAAGACTGGAGAACTCACTGAAGGCTTTCCCACATTGCTCGCATCCATAGTTTTTCTCTGTAGTGTGAATCCTGATGTGTTGAGTGAGGGAACAGAAATAAGGAAAGGTTTTCCCACATAATTTACATCCATAAGGGTTCTCCCCAGGGTGAATCCTTAGGTGTGAGGGACAAATGTAGCTCTGCTTGCATTCCTGACACTGATAGGGTTTACTTCCATGGCAAGACCTGACATGCCTCTTGAGGGAAGAAAGATGCAGGAAGGCTTGTCCACACTTGGTGCATTCATACGGTTTTACTCTGGGAAAACAAGTCTTAAACAGATTAAGACTGGGAATGTGACTGCAGGTTTCTCTGCATTGATTTCCTTCATTACGTTCACAGAATCTATCCACCACGTGATTTCTGTCAAAAGTGAGAAGCATTTTATTAACCGTATGTTTATTAATGATTTGTTTTTACTGATTAATAAAGTCTTAAAACTCCCTGTCTAACCACATTTCAGTACACAGGAAGTTTTTCTACCTTCTCTGAATTGTCTGAAAGCAGAATTAACTAAATGCTCTGGAAGACTAAATGCATATTCACTATTCATACACCGTTTGTTATACAGAGGTTTCTCTCTATTTCTAACTGAACTATATTTCAAAACTCAATGTCTAATTAAATTTTAAAAATCTTTTTGTTACAATTCTTGTGAATAAACAAATTTGGAGCTAGGATTATAATTTTCTTTCTTTTTTTTGGTGAGGAAGATTGGCCCTGAGATAACACTTGTTGCCAATCTTCCTCTTTATGCTTGAGGAAGATTGGCCCTGAGGTAACATCTGTGCCAATCTTCCTCTATTTTGTATGTGGGTCACTGCCACAGCATGGCAGCTGCCAAGTGGTGTAGGTCTGCACCTGGGAACCAAACCTGGGCTGCCAAAGCAGAGCACACCAAACTTAACCACTAGGCCACAGAGCTGGCCCCGTAATTTTCCTTTTTTATGTTTCATGGCATATTAAGATTCTGTCCTGAGACATTACCGCCTTCTCTTGTGAGAGCAACTCGCCTCAGATATCTCCAGTGTTTTTTGTGCTGATCTTCAATACTATGGTCCTCCCAATTTTTCTGTTTATCAGATATTTCTTCCTCATATATATTCTGTTCAGAAACTGACCCACTGGCTTTAAATTGTGTCTCATAATCTGAAAGAAAAAAAGTAAGTAAATTTATTAAGGAACAAGGCATTTGTGAGCAAAGAAAGACCTTGAAGACTTTAGCACTTTCGAGACTTCACCAATGACAGACATAATGGGCCAAAATCTAGGCAATTCCCTAAAGACCATCACAAGTTTTCAAATAAGAAAGCTCTCTGTGAATCAAAATGACCCACGAAGCAAAACCCACCCTAATAACACTAAAGGAGCTTCAAGTATTTTAAACCCCCACCCAAAAAATAAAAAAGCCAGTTTAATACAGATTTCCATTGTCATAGAAACATCATTAGATTCTAGGTCCATGACGGCTGTGACCATGTCTGTCTTATTTACCCATGTATCTTTTTCCTCATTTCAAATCTTGGATCAGCACTGATGAGAAATGCTTGTCCACTAAATAAGCAAAATGATGCTGCCATCCTTACCCAGTGAGGCCAGGTTCTGGAAGGTCTCCAGCATCACATCTCTGTATAGGTTCCTCTGTGCAGAATCCAGCAGAGCCCACTCCTCCTGGGTGAAGTCCACAGCCACGTCCTCAAAGACCACTGAGTCCTGAAACATCTGTATGTGTGTGGGAGGATGGGTCAGCCTGAGAGCCCTGGGGAACTGAACTCAATCCACAGGAGGTTTAAGTAGGAGTCTGTGGTCCCCCAATATCTGCTCTGATTCTGGTCACCCTCACTTCCTAGTAGAGTTAGCAGCAGCACTAACGCTCTGAACTTAACTCTACAATTTACTGTGACTGCTCTTGTTTTAATCCTTTCTGTCAGCAGGGTCTGGAGAGAGATGCCCTGTAAATGAAGTAAATGCTTCCACTGCAAAATGTTCAGCAGGCCTCAGCTGTCCATACCCTGCACATCCTTCAGGACTAGCCCTTGACCAGCTCCTGGAAGAAAGTCTGTAAGCCCTTGGAATACACTGCCTGATAAGAGCGGAGAGCTGGGGACTTGGGCCACGCCAGAGTTTACACTAACAACGTGATTTGGGACACATGCCTGCTTTGTCCACATGGGGCCCTGGGCACGCCACATCAGCTCACCTTCTTGAGGAGCTGCACACTGAGTAGCTAATTCACTCACATGGGCCCCCATGCCTAAGTGGCTAACCCTCAATAAAAACCCCACACTCCCCGGCATGGGTGACCTCCCCTGGTCAGCAGGATTTCTCACATGTTGTCACAAATGAAACTCTGTCCATGCAGCTCCACTGAGAGGGGATAATTTGATATTGCAGCCTGTTTCTCCTGGATTCTGCCCTATGTGTTTTGTTCCTTTGCTAATTTTAATGTGTCCTTTCCCTTAATAAATCCCATCACTGTGTATAACCGCTTTTCCAAAATATGTCCTTCTGTGAAATAAATGCTTCTGTGAGCCCTTGTAGTGAATCCTCAAACCTGAGATGGTCTTGGAGACCCCTGACACAGAGAACCATCAACTCCTTGTGATAAAAAGTAATTCACTAGACGGGCTATCAGTAAATTGAAACTGGCAGAATAAAGAATTAGCAAATCTGAGGACAGCCTGGTAGATTATGCAGTCTGAAGGACAGAGAGAATGAAGATACAAGAACAGAACCTCAGAGAAATGTGGGCACCGTTTCGTGCATGAACACCTGTGTGACGGCACCACAACAAAGACAGGAGAGATAGCAGTAGGACAAACACTCAAAGAAAGAATGGCTGAAATCATCCTAAATTTATTGAAAACCACCACCCTAGACATCCAGAAGCTCAATGGACTCCAAAGAATAAAGCTGCAGAGAGATCGACAAACGGATACATCATAGTGGAGAGGAGACAACCTTGAAAGCAGCAAGAAAAAGTCTTGTCACTTAAAAGGGAACCACGAGAAGACCAAGAGCTGACTTTTCAGCAGACCCATGGAGGTCAAGGTAATGGGGTAATGTCTTCATAGTGCAGAGAGGAAGAGAAACTGTCAACAAGGGATCTACATCCAGAAACCTATTTTACAAAAATAAAGGTGAAACGAACACATTGCCAGATAAAGAAAAACTATTTTTTTTGTCAGAAAAAGCACCGTATAAAAAACACTAAACAAATTCTTCAAACTAATAAGAATTGTGCCCAGACAGTGATTCGAATCCACATGAAAAAACAAAGTACACTGATAAAGGTAATTACATGAATGAGTGTTTGTCTCCTTTATTTTTTTAAATGATTTAAAAGCGGGTGTGTAAAATATCGTGTTTATAATGTACTGTTGGGTGTATCTCACACAAGATGTCATATATTTGTAATCTGTTTTCCAAAAACAGCCCAAAGGAGCAGGTGGGAGCACAGCAGGACGTGGAGAGGAAAGGGGCTGACGAGAGGTGGCAAAGTGTTAACTAACACGTGCGGTGTGGGCTTGGTGACATGGATAGATGAGATATACGTAACAACAATGCCACAGAAAGGGGGCAAAGAGCTACACGGGGCACCGTTTCTGCACGTGACTGGAGGGAAGCGACTGTAAATCTGGAGCTGGTTGGATTAGACAGATGTGGTAACGCTAATGCCACCAACTTTTTATTTTTATTTATTTATTTATTTGTGAGGAAGATCAGCCCTGAGCTAACATCCATGCCAATCCTCCTCTTTTTGCTGAGGAAGACTGGCCCTGAGCTAACATCCATGCCAATCCTCCTCTTTTTGCTGAGGAAGACCGGCTCTGAGCTAACATCTATTGCCAATCCTCCTCCTTTTTTCTCCCCAAAGCCCCAGTAGATAGTTGTATGTCATAGTTGCACATCCTTCTAGTTGCTGTATGTGGGACGCAGCCTCAGCGTGGCCGGAGAAGCGGTGCGTCGGTGCGCGCCCGGGATCCGAACCCGGGCCGCCAGTAGCAGAGCACGTGCACTTAACCGCTAAGCCACGGGGCCGGCCCTGCCATCAACTTTTTAAAAACTCAAAAAATTAAAAAAAAAAATCATTAAGCAAACTGAAATGCTTTCCTAGAAAACATCCAGTTAATGCAAAACAAAGTAGTAGAGGAGGGTGCAGGAAGACAGACAGACGCGAGACTCACAGACAAGAGAAGTGAAATGGCGAGCGTGCATCAGACCGGTCAATGCCAACACGGAGTGTGGTGGATCACACCCCCCCTCAAAGGCAGAGAGCGTCCGAATGGAACACAGTCTGTGCTCTCTCTGCAGGAGACACTCTCTCTGCCTGCACCTGCCCTGCCCTTCCGTGGGCCCTCGAGTGGGCCAAGTCCCCCCTCCAGGACCCGTGAGTAACTTTTCTATTTCAGTTCCCTTGTGCTCTCTTGTTGAACCAGGGCTCCACTTCAATGTTGATGTAACAAAATCACAACTGGCATCACAAACAGGATGGACTGAGTTGCACTTGGAGTTGCCCACAAGGAATGCCAAATGGGAACCTGAGCACTGTTTCCTCCAGTGCAAACAGGAAATACACCACGGTGTCGGCTGGAGCAAGGTATGTGGCGAGAGACAGGCTTGACACCGGAGACACTGGCCCCCCATCTCGCCCTGTAATAGCCCTCTCTCTCTGTCACTGCTAAAACCAGCCACCCCTGAATGGAGATTAACAATTGGCTATGGAAACTTAAATGCACAGGGCCCACCATTAAGGCTCCCATTCCAAAAATAAGGGAGATGACAGATGACATCCAGAAGGCTCAGGGCCCCTACCCTGCTGTCCTAGATCTAGCCAATGTGTTGCACTCAATCCCAATGACTGAAGACTCAGCCTCAGTTTGCTTTTACTTTTCAGGAGGCCCAGGACACCTTTCCTCTGCTGTCCATGGTTATCTAAATAGCCTCCCATCACACACAACCTATGCGGCCAAGATCTAAATTCACTGGACTAGCCCATTGCCGCCGTTCACATTATATAGATGACATTCTACTACGTGGGCCCTCTGAGGATCCCATCCAGGATGAGTTACACTTGATGTCACAACATTTACAGCAGAGACAAGGGGCCCTGGCCCCACATAAAATCCAAGGATTGACCACTTCTGTCAAGCTTCTTGGCCTAGTGCGATCAGCTGAGGACCTTGAAATCCCTCTCACTATAAGTCATCAATTCCTCCTAATCAGGTCTCCCATGACACTATGGCAGACACAGTATACAGTACATCTCTCCACCTTTTGGAGACAACACATTCCACACTTACCCATTCTACTTAGGCCTATTTATGCCGTTATGCACAAATTGGCTTCTTCATTTCAATCGTTGAGGAGAACCTCAAGAAACTGCCTACAGCTGGCCCAGCAGGCCACACAGCACCCCGCCCTTAGTCTCTCTGGGCTGAGACTTCTGAGTTGAGTCACTGGCGATGCCTGATTATGCCTCATGGAGTCTCTGGACTCAGCACGGCTCTACCTGGCTGCCCATGGGTTCTGGACCAAACATCTGCCCCAATAGAAGCTGGTACATGCAACTTGAGCCCCAAATTTTGGCAGCCTGCTGAGCCCTTTCAGAGACAGAGGCATTAACACGCTCACAACCCATACTGCTTCACACACAGGACCCCATCCTGCCCTGGGTCAGGGCTTCAATCCAACAGAGACTCAGCACAGCCACTGAGGCCTCACAAAGTCAAAGTAGTACTTCCAGGAAAGGGCCAAATCTGATGTCAAGGGCCCTTCCAGATGACAGGAAAATGTGGCTTCCCTTGTGCTCAGCCTCCTGCCCTCTGACACGGAGGTGCAGCTCATGACAGCCCCACTGCTCGCCTCTCCAACAGTTTGGGGAGGTGCTTGGGACCACCGTCTGACATGGAAAGGGAGCTGGTGTTCTTCACCACCATTGCACACACTGCAGCCCCCTGGAAGGCTGGGGCACATCCTGTTCTTGGCACACCCCTAGTGGAGGAGGGCTCTCCTGGCTCGGCCCAACTGGCAGAGTTGGTGGCAATGTGCCTGGCTCTACCACCAGCCATCAAAAGGAGGCTCCCACGGGCACACATTTCTGTGGACTCCTGAGCAGCAGCCAATGGGCCTGCACTGCGGACTGGACAATGGCAAAGGCATAACTTCATGATTCAGGGAAAGCCTATGTGGGGTTCCTCCACTTGGAAAGAGATGGCCAACTCACACGTGCCGATTGTGGTCACTCATGACTGCACACACACGCCATCACACACCAGAAGCATGTAACAATAACATTACAGACTCCTCATCCAAATCATGCAACTGCTCCAATGCCGCATATGAGCCACCTCTCAGAGTACCACACACAGCCCCAGACTCAACTATCCCTCCAGAGACACCACACCCACCAGCTGAGTGGCCCATATGACATCAGGCCATAGGGAGTGACAGCACTCACTGAATGAGTACACAGGTGTGGAGTCCCTCTTACCTTGGCTTAGCAGAAATGGTGGCAGATAATTGCCTCCTTTGCTCCCAATAAAACTCTGGAAGGCTTACAAGTAGGGACATATGCCCTGGGGCCACAGACATTATTCTGGAAGGGAAATGGATTTTTATTGGACACTGCCGCCCTCTGCTGGAGCGAGTAGGTACACAACCACCATGATGGATACCTTCCCTGGACTCTTGCTGACTGCTCCTCGAGCAACAGTGCTTCCCAGCCTGTCCTCTCCTTCTTGACCAGGTGTGTGCTCATCCCCTTTGGCCCACCAGACATTTCAGATGCAGATAAAGGTACTAATTTCATCCTGCAAGTTCAGTCATGAGCAAGGCCTGCAGCATAAATACTGAGAAGTTAACACCAGGGAAGTCCACCTGAGTGTCCACCTGGAAGGCCACCTCTAAGCACACCAACACCTTAGATGACACTGCCCCAGCCCAGGAGCTCAATGTTGGAGATGACTAGGCCTCGGATAGAGATGCTGCAACCCAAGAGAAATACGAGGGAGACGACACTCCTCAACCTCACTGGACATTGGGACTTTCCCCTCCCAGATCACCTCCACATCTGGAAGAAAAAGACTGTGTTGACTGGCAGCCTCCAGGCCGTGTTACAACCATGCCTCCAGCTGATCGGCCCTGAGGACCCTACAGAGACTATTCTTCTGAAATAGTGAACTGCTTGCCTCATGAACCTTGCCTTAACCAAAACGCTTAGTAGGTCCCCTGCCAACTACATGGCACCACTAGATGTCACTTCACCTTTATGGCAAGCCAGACAATGGATCCAAAAGCACACTAGTCACCGCAGGGCACTTCCTCACAGCACCCCTAGTCTGACCTGCCTAGACTCCTCGGTCAGGGATCTCCTGCTTCTGTGTTGGCTGCTCAGTGCACTAGGTTACAGCTTCTGCTGTCTACCCAGTGCATCTAGACTCTATTTTCTTATTGTTCCCACCACCAGCGCCAGGACCTCTCTTTTGTTCCCACCACCACCAGCACCTCCTCCACATCTGGAAGTCCCACCTCCACTCCTCTCCACATCGTATCCATAAGCCCCTCCCCGCTGCACACATGATCCTCTCCCACACCATAGCCAAGTGGGCCAGACCCAACACGACAAATATATTCACACACAACTCCAATAAAAGCCCAGGCCTTGCAAGTAAAATGATGTTGGATCTGTCTCCACGGAGGGCCAAACCTCTAGTCTACCATCATTCTCTACCCTGCAGTTCTTCCTGGTGATCAGCCCCTTGCACTAATTTCCTCCAAACACCTTGAGTCTCATTTAGGCTAAACCAAAGCCCTAACCTGGACCCCAAACAGGGCACCTGTGGATAAGCATCAAAATAATTAACCCCCCTTGGGTTAACTGGCAGTACCTTCTACAGGCTGCCAACCATACTCCAACACAAAGGCTGGACCTCATCCTCTATATACACTGCCCTCAAACGGATGATAACACGTCATTCAGATTCTATTGTTGATCTGACTCAAGGGGCCAGGAGCAAGTCCACTTGAGCCTGCCCAGTCCAAAATGTACCCATAGTGATGCCCCCTATGATTACTACAACTTAACATCCCACCACCCTTCTGCCTCCCAGCACTTTTCCATGAGAGACGTCCCACTCAAAGACCAAAAGGGCCATTCTTATCCTTGTCCTGTTGGTACTGGCCATCACCAGTGGACTGGCAAGCATAGACAAGAACAGGTGCTAAAGCCCTAGCCCAACAAGATCAAATATTAAAAGCCACCCAGCAATTATCAGCCACCCTAACCAACCACAAACACTACACCACACTCTGTGTCTGATGCAGCAACGGTGTGACTCAGTAGCACAAATGAGATGGACAGTCAACCAGAGTTAGATTTTCATTGGGTGAAGACTGTACTTTACAGGGCACCTCTTGCTGCATGTACATTAGCAGCTCACGACAGTACAGGCCAACCTCCAGAAGATGTCTCAAGACACACAGGTCATGCAGAACATCGCCAAAATATTCCAACAAATCCCACACTCCCTGAGGTCACTGATTTGTTCTCACGGCTCTAGCATCCACCTGGGGGCAATGGCTGAGAAAGGGATTTCAAACAGTAGCAAGTCTGTTCATCATAGGTTTCATCCTTATAGCCTTGGTTAAATGTGCTTTACAATGGCTTCAGGAAACAATCTAGGTCCGTTAACATATCTGCTACTCAAGTGACTGCTATTCCTGATGTCGAGACATCATAGGAGGGATTCTTGGGAGTTTAGCTAAGCTGCCCCCTGGTACTGCTGCCTTGGCATCAATTCTGTTTGGCCAAGCTGCCTCTGGGGTTCTTGAACTGATGCTAGCCCCTTCCAGGAGCACATGCCCTCAATAGCAGTCCCCAGAGTCACAGGCAAATCTAAGTTCCTAATATGACTCCCTCAAAGGCCCTTCTGATCAACAGCCTTCTCCACTTCCCCTTGTGTGCCCCTTAGATAAGATCCTCTTGTGACAACCTTTGTCAGAGTAGATCAGGAAAACAAGACCCAATTATATGTTGTCTATAAGAAACCCCCTTTAAATATAAAGATGTAAATAAATTAAAATGAAAAGGATAGAGAAAGGTATACCACGCTAATAATAAAGAGAAACCTGCAGTAGTTACGTTAATTTCACACACAGCAGACTTCAGAAGGAAAATCCTCAGGGATAAAAGGGGCATTATACAATGATAAAGGGATCAATTCTCCAAGAAGACAGAATAATTCTTAACATGTACGTACCTAACAACAGAGTCAAAATATGAGACAAAAACTGACAGAAATGCAAGGAGAAATGGATGAATCCACTATTAGAATTGCAGACTTCAACACATCTCTTTCAGAAATGGACAGACCCAGGAGGCAAAAACTGAGCAAGGACATAGGGAAACTCAACAGCACCATCCAACAACTGGATATAACTGACATCTACAGACTACTTCATCCAACGACAGCAGAATACACATTCTTCTCAAGTGCACACGGCACATTCACCAACATAGACCACATTCTGGGCCATAACGAATGCACCTTAACGAATTTAAAAGAATAGAAGTCATACAACGTATACTCTCAGACCAGAATGGAATTAAGTTGGAAATCAGTAACATAAAGATAACTGGAAGACTGACATCAGCATCACGGTGGAGTGATTCCCTTTGTCTCTCCCCTCTAAGTTACAACCAGCAGGACATCCAGTGACCATCCAGTGACTGACTCCCTGCACAGCACACACCAGAACACCTGAGTGAGCCACGCATCTATACATCTGAAGGTGGGTGGACTGGACCTCTGGGAGGCAGTGGAACTAGGGGAGCAGCCCCTTCCCCCTCCCTTGGCAGTGGTGATCCCATACGTGGACCCTCACACCGGCACACACGCCATCGACCAAAGGCTGCAAGGGCAAACACGGCACTCGTGGCTTGGCCCCTGCCCCCCCCAGTGGTGGTGGGTGGTGCATACATCCTGAGCCTTCAACCCAGCCCCTCCCTCCTCCCCTGGCAGTGGTGCCAATCTTTCGAGCAGTGGGGACAATATCCAAAACATGAATTTCCCTGGCAGGGGTGGGGTGCCCTGACCTGAGGTCTCAGAAAGCACACCAGCACATTCCACTGACCAGAGGCTGCAGGACCAGCAACGATACTTGCAGCTTAGCCCCTGCCCCTCCCCCAGCAGTAGCAGGTGGCACCTGCAACCTGAGTGAGGCTTCAGGAACCACAGCAGAATCTGAGACCCAGCCTCCACTGGAGGCACACCTGACACCAGCCCTAGAGCAGGGAGCGCTGCATACAAGAACCCTGGGTCCCTGACAGCAACAGCAACACCTGTGAACCCAGTGCCCCCGGCAGCAGTGCTGCCAACACTCCCAGATAACTCAGGAGCAGCAGTGCAGGTGGTGCATGGGGCAGCAGCCCCCGAGCCCATGGAGAGCAAGTGGGGGAACATGAGACCCAGGCAACCCCAGAAGCAACAGAAGCGATCACAGCCGGGTGACCCCAGTGGCGACACCTGAGATTGCAGTGACATCAAAAGCAGCAAGACAGCAGCAACCTGAGAGGCACAAGCAGCAGAAGGAGGGAACTGATGATGCCTACAGCTGAGGCAGTATAGGGTAGAAAGTGCAGGCTCTTAAATACAACCAAAAGCAGCTCAGAACCAAAGTAACCAAAGCCACACCCAAATAAGGAAAGTGGTTACTACCACAAATGCACTGGTAGAGGATCAATTCATCAAGTACCATGAATAACTACAGTAACACGGCAGAACAGAAGGAGAATGACAGCTCTCCAGAAATCAAACCTGAAGTCACAGATTACAATCTAACTGACGGTAAATTCAAAATAGGTGTCAAGAACAAACTAAATAAGTTACAAAAAAAACTCAGAAAGACAGTTCAATGAACTTAGGAACATAATTAGCAAACAGAAGGAGTACTGCACCAAAGCAATTGAAACTCTAAAAAAAAAACCAAACAGAAATAGTGGGGATGAAGAAGCCTATTAATGAGATGAAAAACAGAGTAGAAAGCGTTAAAAATAGAGCAGATCATACAGAAGAAAGAATTATTGAGCTCGAAGTAGAAATCTAGAAATGATTCAGGTGGAGGAGAGAGAACCAAGATTTTGAAAAAATTCTACAAGAAATATCTGACTCAATTAGGAAAAATATAAGAATAATAGGTATCCCAGGAGGAGAAGAGAGGGAGAAAGGAGCAGAGAGCTTATTCAAAGAAATGATAGCTGAGAACTTTCCAAACCTGGGGAAGGAACTGGACCTGCAAGTACGTGAAGCTAATAGAACTCCTAATTACCTCAATGCAAAAAGACCTTCTCCAAAGAATATAGTAAAACTGCCCAAAGCCAATGACAAAGAAAGGATATTAACGGCACCCAGAGAGAAGAAAATAACCTACAAAGGAACCCCCATCAGGCTTTCAGCGGATTTCTCAGCAGAAACTCTACAGGCTAGGAGAGAGTGGAATGATATATTCAAAATACTGAAAGACAAAAACTATCAGCCAAGAATACTCTATTCAGCAATATTATCCTTCACATATGATGAACAAATAAAAGCTTTCCCAGAGAAACAAAATCTGGGGGGTAGGGGTGGGGGTTCATTGTCACTAGACCTGCCTTACAAGAAATGATGAAGGGAGCCCTCTTACCTGAAACAAAAAGGCAAAGGTTTACAAAGATTTGAGCAAGGAGATAGACAGAATCAGAAAATTGTAGCTCTCTATCAGAATAGGTTATTAAACACTTAATTATAACATAAAGGATAAGGGGAAAGAAAGCATCAAAAATAACTATAGCCACAGCAATTTGGTCACAAACTCACAACATAAGAAACAATAATTTGTGACAACAAAAAACACAGAAGGGGAAGAGGGAAAGGATGGAAACTGCATAGGCTAATGGAGATAAGAATCTATGAGAAAAAGGACTTTCATCTATTAGATCTTTTATACAAACCTCATGGTAACCACAAAACAAAAAATCAGAGCAGAGCCACAAATCATAAATAAGGAGAAAACTGAGAAAATCATCACAGAAAATCAACGAACTGAAATGGGAAAAATACAAAGGAAAAGAAATAATGGAAACACAGAACAACCAGAAAACAAGGGACAAAATGTGAGTATTAAGCCCTCATATATCAACAATCACTCTAAATGTAAATGGGTTGAATTCACCGAGCAAAAGACACAGAGTGGCTGGATGGACTAAAAAGACAACTGGAAAATTTCTCAAATATGTGGAGATTAAACAAACTCCCAAATAACACCTGGGTCAAAGAAGACACCTCAAGAGAAATAAAAAATATTGTGAACTAAATTAAAATACAATTTATCAAAATTGGAGAATGCAGTGAAAGCCATGCTTAGAGAGAAACAGGACTGAACGCATATATTAGAACAGAAGCAAGATCAAAAATCAAGAATCTAAGCTTCCACCTTAGAAAACTAGAAAAAAAAGGAAATTAAATCAAAAGAAAGCAGAGAAAATAGAGTAAAAATCTGAGCACAAATCAATAAAATTGAAAACAGGAAATCAATAGAGAAAACAACTAAACCAAAAGCTAGTTCTTTGAAAAGATCAATAAAATTGATAAGCCTCTAGCCAGGCTAACTAAAAAAAAAAAAAAAAAGAGAGAGAGAGAGAAGACAGAAATTACTACTATAAATTAGAATTGAATTAGAAATGAAACTAGCGATATCATTACAGATTCCATAGACACTGAAAAGATAATGAACAACTCTATGCCAACAAATTTGATAACCTAGATGAAATGGACCAATTCCTTGACAGACACAGTCTGCCAAAACTCACACAAGAAGAAAAAGGAAATCTGGATAGGGCCTATGTCTACTAAAGAAGTTGAATCAATAATTAATAACCTTCCAAAACAGAAAGCACCAGGCCCAGATGGGTTCACTGGTGAATTCTACCAACAATTTAAGGAACAAATTACGCCAATCCTCTATGATCTCTTCCAGAAGATAAAACAGAGAGAATACTTCCTAACTCATTCTATGAAGCCAGCATTACCCTAATACCAAAACCAGACAAAGACTTTAGGAGGAAAAAAAAAACTACAGAGCAATATCGCTCACGAACAGAAATGTAAAAATTCCCAACAAAATATTGGCAAATCGAATCCAACAATGTATAAATAGAATTATACACCACAACCAAGTGGGATTTATCCCAGGTATGCAAGGCTGGCTCAACATTCAAAAATCAGTTAATGTAATCCATCACATCAACAGGGCAAACAATAAAAATCACATCATATCAACAGATGCAGAAAAAGCATTTGAAAGGCAAAACCAAGGAGAGAGTAAACAGATCAGTGGTGCAAGGATTAGGGGAGAGGGGGGATGAACAGGCGGAGCACAGAGGATTTTTAGGGCAGTGACACTACTCTGTCTGATACAGTAATGGTGGACACATGTCATTATACATTTGTCCAAACCCATAGAAGGCCCAACACGAAGAGTGAGCCCCAATGTCAACTATGGACTTTGGGTGATAACGATGTGTCACTGGAGGTTCATTGACTGCAATCAACGTCCCGCCATAGTGTGGGATGTTGGCAATGGGGAGGCTGTGCATGTGTGGGGACAGGGGGTATAAGGGAAATCTCTGTGCCTTCCTGTCAACGTTGCGGTGAACCCAACTGCTCTTCTAAAACACCTATTTAAAAAACGTTAAACATAGTGCTAGGATATGGCCAGCAATTCCACTCCTAGGTATATACTGATGGGATTTGAGAACAGACATGCAGAGAATTATTTGCCCACAAATGTTCATAGCAGCACCACTCAGAACAGCCAAAAGGTGGAAACAACACAAATGCTGATCAACTAGTTAATGGATAAACAAAATGTACGTTTGTCCACACAGAGGAGATGACTCAGCCATAAAAAGGAATGAAGCACTGACACACGCTACAATATGAGTGAACCCTGAACACACCAGGCCAGGTGAAAGAAGCCAGTTAGAAAAGACCACGTCTTTCTTTCTTTTTTTTTTTTGTGAGGAAGATCGGCCCTGAGCTAACATCTGCCAATCCTCCTCTTTTTGCCGAGAAAGACCGGCCCTGGGCTAACATCCATGCCCATTTTCCTCCACTTTATATGGGACGCCGCCACAGCATGGCTTCGCCAGGTGGTCCGTCGGTGCACGCCTGGGATCCGAACCGGCGAACCCCAGGCCGCCACAGCAGAGCGCGCGCACTTAACCGCTGCGGCACCGGGCGGCCCCCTCATCTTACGAGCTCGTTCACAGGAGACGTCCAGAACTGGGAAGTCTCTGGAGACAAAGCATAGGAGTGGTTTCTCAGGGCTGGGGGAGGGGGCCGTGGGGAAATGGGAGGGTGACAGCTAGAGGGTTTAGGGAGTCTTTTTTACATAATGAAAATGTCCTAAAATTGAGTGTGGTGTTGGGTGCACATTTCTGTGAATATCCTAAAAACCATTGAGACGTACACTTTGGGTGAATTGTATGCTATGTCAATTATGTCAATGAAGCTATTTTTAAAAAACACAAATATCATTGTCTTCCTCAAAAAAATGAGGTATAAAAGAAGAATGCCCATTACCCCCCCGCTAGTCAACATTATAGCAGATCCAGTGTCACCAGAAAACAAATTTACAACTATTATACAAGAAAACTTGTCTTTATGCATACCGCTAAGTATTGTGCATGTAACACCCCAACAGAACAGAAAGGTCATCCTAGAATACAATTTTTAGCTAGATTTCAAGATCAAAATGAAGAAACAAAAAATCACATTATGTCTCTACTTAATAGCAACTGCAAGTTGGAAAATTAATTCTAAATACCTAATACATAGGCTGTCCAAATCCAAGGTTAAATAATAAGTCCAGTGAAGGATATAAAAAGATCTGTGGAAAAATTCCGACTTTATTGGTTAATAGCAAAGAAGAATGAGATAAATGCATATATGACATGTTCTTAGGATAATTCCATGTTACCAAAATGTCACATCTGCCAAGAGACTTATAGTCTTCATAAAAGTTAATTATATCTCCAAAGGAGACTTCTTAGGACTTAACAACAACCACCTTCCAAACCTAGTAAGAAGAACAAATGTCTAAAAATATCCAACACATTCTGCAGAACCAGGTGAAGGTGTGCCCAACACAGAGCAAGGATGTGAAAACTAGTATATTCACCTGGAGAGGAGGTATCAGCAGAAGAATGGAGCCCAACCCAGTGGGATATCATCTGTGGGATAACAAGAAACCAGTAAGATACTGCAGCTTTTGGAAACGTTGCATAGGGGACTTATGATCAAGAATGTTCTAAAGTGGAGGAGGGACGGTGACTTTGGGACTGAGAGGGATTTGGGAGTTCAGGGATTTCATTCCAGCCCCAGGAAGAGCAAGGCTGGGGGTACAGGGCCATGGGCCTGTCATAGAACTTTCCATTTGGGGTTGAGCCCTTGCATCCATAAGGCTCTCAAGTCTCCACCAGTTAATTAAAATTTTTGGTAATTATTTGACTAACCAGCCTAGGGAAGAACCATACCTCATCTCAGGAGCATCTGCTGCTTTAAAGCAGGCCTAACACTTATGGGGTCTATTTGGGTTTTGGAGGCAACATGCTGTACCTCACCCATCAGCCCACTCTCAATGGGCTTCTAGAAGCTTCTAGAATGTGTCCCAAATGCAGTAACAACAGGCAGCACATCAGTGCCCCCTCTCCAGCCTCTTCCTCCACAGGAACTCTGCTCATGCCTCCAAGAGTCTCTGAACTGATGACCATAAATAGCCCACGGGCATCTGGTGCAGGGACCTGCCCTCCCCACACCACAACCTGGGCCCCACAGGAGACAAAGCTCTCCCAGGCCCTAAGCCCGGGACTCCCGCACCTGCTGCCCTGATGCCCGGGCCCGTGTAGGCTGCACCCCACACGCTCAGCCTTCCAGAGCCCCCTTCCCGAAATGAATCGGTCCTGACAGAACAGAGGCAAACCTGGGCCTCTGGCGTCTCCCACCTGAGGACGTTGTGGAGCCGTGACAGAGACGGCAATCAGGAAATGTCCACAACACTCTAACCACACACAGCACATGTCTCCTGTTTAGAGCTTTCCATAAAGGACAACTCTCGCGCCAGCCATGGAGCTGATGATGCTTGGCTGTGGACTCTTTATTGGCCAACCATGGAGCGGGCATCTTGTCGCACATGGGCAGACAACCCTGGCAGGGCTGCACTAACAACTCAGCAATGCGACAGCCCTTAAAACAGTCAATACCAGTGTGAAATATTTGAACACAGCCCCAGAACCCCCAACATATTTTCCTGCCTGTCTCCAATGCCCCGGAATAAACAGATTCCAACACCCGCTCGTCTTAACTAACATATGTCACTCGGGCAGCCGACTTTTAAAATTCACACTCGGACAAATTCATACTAAATTAAAAGAGATGAGGCATATGTCAGAGACTGATCAATCATAATAGAGGCTGGCTTCACTCTATTTCACCTGTGGTCTGACAGGTAACAGCTTTGACATCCCCACCCCTCTTCTCTGCCTGGTCCACTTTGGGCAAACCCATAAGGAGGCCCACGAGTGCCACATGTCCTGTAACCTGGTGGTTGGGAAGGTGAAACCTCATGAACCCCCAGTCCCAGCCCTCGCCACTGTAGAGACCCCACCCACTCTCTCTCCCTGGTCATTTGCAAGAGCTGACACCTGCCGTGATCTCCCCAGATTGCCAACTATTTTCTTATTCTCTTGGTGCATGTGACATCAGTCTTGACATTGAAGAGGCTCCGAACAGGCCTCCCTAAGATGTGCCACTTTGGTACGTGAATTACTTTGAGCTGAAGGCAGTCGACAGCCTGCCGGCTCAAGAGAAACTTTTACCTCTCCCTTAAAGAATTTAAATTGAGGCCCCTGCCCATAATAAGAGTTACTACCAGAAATTAGTTTTTATGACCCATGTGTACGGCAGAGCAAACCTCTAGTTATTGAACATCTGTTCTTTTCATTGTCCTGCAAATCACCCTCCTTCCCTCAGAAGCCCCAGGCCCCTACCCCATTCCTTAGCTCAAAATGGCATATATACCTTATTTTACTTTTCTGTCTCTGAACCTCTTATGTACGTGGGGTCTTTGACTCTCTCATGCATGTGAGGTTCCTGTACATACGAAACTAAATTTGATTTTTCTCCTGTTAATCTGTCTTGTGTTGATTTGTTTCTTAGACCAGCCAGAAGAACCTACAAGAGTAAAGTTTCTTCCTCTCCCACAACACCCAAACCCATTTTGGGTCAGGGTGGGGAGGGGGTTGATTTCACCCCAAAAGGGCAACCACGAAACAGAAGGACACACATGGAACATGTTTTTGGTGTGAGGAACAGGGGTCCAGGATGGGAAAGTTTGAGAAGATGAGTGCAAGAGATATCCAATAATGTTTTTAGAAGCATTTGTCATAACAGAAAACTCTGAAGCCACCCACGTGGTGACTAGCAGTAGAATCAAGAAAGGAAAATGGTGCAGTCCCATCAGGGGACACCACAGAGCAACAAAAGTGAATGAACTGCCATTCCATGGAAAACTAATATATCTGCATAAAAGAAAACTGACATACAATTACACATACAGTTTGACACCACTTGCATTCAAAAGAAAATATGCAAAAATAAAATCCACTGACAGGGAGGCATATGCTTATAATTCACCCAGAGAGAGGAGGCCTGTCTTAGGAGTCATTTCAAGTAGAGTGTCTGCTGTGAAGGCTTCTTCTAGGTCTCGGCCTGGCCGTCCTTACACGATGCTCACTTGGGATGCTGAGGGGCTGTGTGGAACTATCTGCATTTTACCCCACGCCTAACACGCAAGAGAGGACGTTCCCACGCTGAGCCCCAGAACAACACGAGTCAGCCTAAGGAGGCAAAGAGCAGACCTGAAAACCTTACTATTCTCAGTAGAAGAAAAACGGAAAAGGGTCCGTTACTTTACGTTTACTGAAACCCGAGGCCGCAGGGAAGCAGGATGATCCGTGCTGCGCTGGGACGCAGCTGTCAGGGCCACCAGGACCGTCACCCCGCGGCCGCCCCAGGGGTCGTCCCGTCCCCCTCGGACCCCCGCTCGGCCAAGGACTCCAGGGACCCGGGACCCCACGCGGGGCGGGGACAGGAGCCGGGACCCTCCCCGCGGCCGAGGGCGGGGACTCGGGGGGGGGGACCCGGGGGGCGCGGGGACACTCGGGCCCGCGGCCGCTTCCAGCCGGTTCCGGCCTGTTCTAGGCCCGGCCCGCGCACTCACCATCTCCGCCCGCTCCGGACTCTCCGGGCGTCCTCCCCGCGGCCCCGCGGCCCCGGCAGGTGAGAGCGACGGGGACGGGACACCTGGGGCCGCGCGGGGCAGGTGCGCGCGGGGACGCGGCCGGACGACAGCGACGGCCACACGGATGCGAGCGCGCCCGCCCCCGGCTCTGATTGGATGGTGCTGCAGCCCTCAAAGTCTTGATTGGACAGTATTCCAGCCACGCCCCCTCCCGGAGACTCTGATTGGACAGTGCTCCAGCGCGCCCCCGGGGCACTGATTACAGAGTTGTTGAGACCCTCCTCTGTCC
>CM053548.1:12006061-12029316 GCA_028646465.1 Rhinoceros unicornis
ACCAGGATACAGCGTCGATGTCACACGGAAGGTTCTCTGGTTCCTCAGCCCCAGTCTGTGTCACACGGGCTGGCGTCTGAGCCCAGGTCACCCAGTTACCTCACCATTCCAGTCCTTGGGGGGCCTGGGTTGTCTCAAGTTTATTTTTTCCTTTTATTGTCAGTGCTGCTGTGGTCATTCTTGTTTCTATCTCCAACTCAAATGGGTCATAAATTTTTTACATGTTGGAGACTAATTGTGGGGCATTACTCATGTGACATTTCATCTCCCGTCAGAGAGATTTCAGCCGTGTCCTCCCCTCTAATTCATTTGTGTTACCGATTTCTTATGTTTTCTTTCCATGGTCTGGACAGTCATCCTTTTTCATTTCTAGGTATTGCAAATATTTTCTCCCAGATAGTGGTGTATTATTTCTCTCTCTCTATTCTACACGTTGATGGACTCTTCTTACTTTAATAGACTTGAATTTCTGAGTCTCTTCCTCTGTAGCTTTCTCTTTTTTTCTTATATAAGAAAACTCTCCCGACTCTCAAGTCATAAATGTGATTGCCTGTAGCTTCTTCTCAGTGTCCTACTTTCGTCTCTCACAGTTAAGTCTATGGTGAGTTGGTTATTGTACATGAGATTAATAAGGAAAACGATCCCTTAGTCCCCTGCAGATAACCAGTCGTCACTGCCCCATGTGTCAGTGTCACCGTCTGTACCGCTGCCCGGCACTGCCTGCTCTGGGGCAGATCCACTTGCCAACATCACGAGGGGCCTGGTTCAAGTGGTCCTGTCCTGATCACTGTGGTTTAAAAAGCTTTGATCTTGGGCCAGTCCAGTGGCATGGCGGTTAAGTTCGTGCACTCCGCTTTAGCGGCCCAGGGTTCACAGGTCCACATCCTGGGCGTGGACCTTCGCATCACTTCTCAAGCCATGCTGCGGCAGCGTCCCATATAAAGTGGAGGAAGATGGGCACGGATCTTAGCCCAGGGCCAGTCTTCCTCAGCAAAAAGAGGAGGATTGGCAACAGATGTTACCTCAGGGCTAATCTTTCTCACCAAAAAAAAAAAAAAAAGCTTTGACGTCTGTTAGGGAAAATCCCACCACCTTGTTCTATAGAAAATGTCAGCTATTCTTAGAAATTTGTCTTCCATTTCAGTTTTTAGAAGTAGTTTTTCTTAACTTCAAACAAAACAAAAGCAAACTTGGTTGTAGATTCAGTGGAGTTTTCTAAAAACTCTTGACCTGTTGGGAGAGCGGACGTCACGGTCTCCTTTCTGAGGACGTGCGCCGTCTCTCCGTTTATTTCATTCCACTGTGTTCCCATTTACTGACGTTTTGGAGTTTTTAGTCATTTTGTATCCTTCATTAGACATATTTTAGGACAAAGAAAATTAGTTGTAACAGCAGTTGGTTTTAAAAGTCTATGTTTAAAAAGTCTGTTTTAAAAATGTACTTTTCAAAGCTTGTTTCGAGTGAGTCAGAATATGCTGAGATTTATTTTTGTGAGTTTGTGTTCTGGAATCTTACTAAAAATCTGATTGTGTGATTATCTTCATAGAAATCTTTTTGGGTGTGACATACAAAATCACTTGAGCTATGAATAAAGGCAAATGTTTTCTTTTGTTAGAATATTCTTTTCCTGATAAAATTATACCATTAGTTTCTTGTATTAATGATTTTAAAAAATCATGCATGTACTACAGTTCTGCGTTAGATTTCTATGTCTATTATTACAAAAAGCTCCGAGTGAGAAATGCATTTGAATACTTGACATGAAATAAGCCTTGAAATGTAGTTTTATGTTGCTCCATTTAGAAGGCCTCAGTTATCAAACAACTGAAAACACAAAATAGAAGATTAATGGGAGTTTATTAAAGGCATTGTCTCCAGAAATATAAAAATCATGTTAAGACATGTTTTACTCCCATCCTGGTGTATGCAGCAGAGACGTGTGTTAAATAGGAACCAGCACTTCTTCTCAAGTCATTAGGCAGATTTGTTTTCATATTCTCTCCCACATGCCCTTGAAAGCGCTTATGACCAAGCACATCTTGACCTCACCAAGAGAAAATATAAACAGGTATTTAAATAGAGGAGCAGTTTAGTTTTGGGGAAAAAAAAAAAACAAGTACAAAGAGATTTATGCATAAAGTTCCAGTACCAGTATTTAAGCTTCCTTGAGGCAATTTCTGCTTCAGCAATTAAGAGAAGGACCAGATGGAGACTTGATTTAAGATGAGAAGTCCATTAATGTGGATCACGGGTGGAATAATCGTTCACTCAGTATTTTGCTCCATTGGTATGAGAGTTTGGAAAGGACTTCATACGCTTTTAAAAAAATATCACATCCACCGGAGTGAGATCTTATAAATTAATACTGATTATTATGCCTCATGTTTGCATATTTTCAAGGCTCGGCAGGCTTTATAAAGTGCACTAAGGGTGACGTGATCCCCTTTTATGAGGGCAGGTGTGTGAACGTAGTTTGCTACAACCACATCTCTCCGTGAACTGTCAGCTTACATGTTTTACCTAAGAAACATACCAAGAATTGTGTTTTATAGAAAGTCTCCTCCCTTCCAGGAAAGACTTTACACCCACTTCACTTTTTAAATGACGCTCTTTCCTCAACTCTGGGTCTGAGTGCAGTTCATCACCTTTAGAGCCAGTGTGTTGAAGGCTTGTGAGATAATAGAAAATATGTGCTGGTGTCTGCCCCCAGCTCCTGACAGGGCTCCTGGCACCCTTGGAATTTCCCGGGCGATAGGAGTGTCTTTTGTTCTAATGAGGTGACTCTGGGTGGGCTCCTGAATGAGGTCTGGTCACCGCGAAGACCAAGGGATGATTAGAAGCTTGGAGTTTACAGCCCTGCCCCCTACATTCTCCTAAGAAGGAAGATGGGCTGAAAATGGAGTTGATGATCCATCTTGCCTACGTGATGAAGCCTCCATAAAAATCCCAATAGTAGGGTGCGGAGAGCTTCCAGGGTGGTGAACAAGTGGAGCTATGGGGATGGTGGTGTGCCCAGGGAAGGCAAGACGCGCGACCCCTTCCCACACACCTGGCCCTACTCATCTCTTCTGTCTGGATGTTCATTTGTTTGCTTTATCACTTCCTTTAATAAACTGCTGAGGGGCCAGCCTGTGGTGTAGTGGTTAAGTTCAGCACGCTCTGCTTCAGTGGCCCAGGTTTGAGGGTTCGGATCCCAGCTGCGGACCTACACTACTCATCAGCCACGCTGTGGCAGCAACCCACATACAAAATAGAAGAGGATTGGCACAGATGTTAGCTCAGGGCTAATCTTCCTCAGCAAAACAAAACAAAACTGCTGAACCTAAGCGATGTTTCTCTTGGTTCTGTGAGCCACTCTGGCAAAATAATCAAACCCAAGGAGGGGGTCATTGGAGTGTCTGACCTGTAGCCCGTTGGTGAGAAGCACAGGTGACAGCCTGGGCATGCAGTTGGCACCCAAAGTGTCTGTGCGTTTTGGGGGCATTGGGAGCAGTCTTGTGGGACTGAGCCCTTACCTGTGGGATCTGACACTAGCTCTGGGGAGATCGTGTCAGAATTGAGTTAACATGGAGGACACCCAGCTGGTGTCCCAGAGAATTGCTTGGTGTGGGGAAAACCTTCACACGCTGGTGACCAGAAGTGTGAGAAGTGAAGAGTTCTCCGTGAAGGTACAGGAGACACACACAGAGAAGAAACTCACAGGAGGGAAGAGCTGGGTTGTTCCTAACACAGAAGATGAGAGACTGTAGGTTTCCTTTACGAGTCTTCACCACGTCAGCCCAGCCCATCCTCCAGGAGGATCTCCTTGCTGATCTGTTTTATCTGCCAGCTTACGAATCTGTGCTTCTGAAAGTTTTCTTTGCTGTTTTTCTCTTACTTGATGGGGCCATGTCAGGAGTTTCAACTCAGATGATGTTGCTCATGGAAGTCGCAGGATTAGTGGGCCGTGGCAGATTCAGACAGTACCTAGGTCGTGGCGGCTCCAAGATGAACCGCTGTGCTTCCTGGAACCTGGCTGACATGCTCTGCGTTACAGCTGCACGTGGAGGGGTGTCTGGGCTGTGTTTCTGTCCAGGAAATCTACTAACCAGGCTTTGGGGTCACCATTTTCACCCCATATTGAAAGGAAACTGGACTGAATTCCCAGAAACTTCCCTCTCCTTTAGAAATAGAATGTAATGCTTCTAGTCCTGGTCCTTGCTGGCACTTGTCACAGCCTTGACAGTTGTTGGCCCCAGCAGGTGGGGTGCCTGGGAGCCTGGGGAAAAGCAGACTAAATGGTATCCTGGAATGTCCTTTTCTTCCTGTCACTGTACATGGAAATGAAATTGATTTTCAAATATTATACTTTTCACCACACACTTGCTAAGCCAGTTATAAGTTTTCATAATCTCTCCTTAGGATTTTTGAATTTCTAAATACTAAATCTTATCATCTGCTAATAATGAAATTTTCTTTTTTCCCTTTGTAAATGCTTTACCAATTCTTTGTTTTCTGTGGATGCACTGGCTCGGCCTTCACGTGGGTAGAATTTTACATATGCGCGTCCTCACCTCCTTGTTCCTGATCTCAGAGGGACAGTGTTCATATTTCATGTTAAATGGGAAGTTGGCTGTAGTTTTCTTTAGGCACCATTTTTTTCTGACTGTGTGTGTTCCCTTCTAGTCTGTCAGTGTGTTGTCATTAAGGAACACTGACAGGAGACAGGCATGTCTTCAGCAGGTGTGGACGGGAAGCCTATGGTTTGTGTGTCTTGTTTCCATAATGGGACAAATTATCCTCACTGAAGAATCAATATTTCATCCATCTTGCCTGTGTGGAATAAAATGAACTTGGTTTTGACTCATTATGCTGTTTATACATTTATGTGTTAGATTTTCTTTTAAAAAGCCTTTTATCTTTATATATATGAATGTCATTGTGTGTGCGTATTGTTAGAATTGTCCCATTCTGGTCTTGGTAATACTCTGCAATTTCTTTCTACAATTTGGAGTCACTGATTTTTGAATATGTGGTATCTGGTCTGTGAACCAGTTGAGATTTACATTTACAGTGTGGGGATATTTGAATCTGCTGATTAGGTTTCTTTAATGAGCACAGATGTTCTCTGATGTTCTGTTCACTGCTTCGTCTCAGGTATGTTTACTGATGTCTGTACATTTATCCCATTACGTGTAATCTAAAATGTTTTCTCTGACAAGTGGTTTTTAATGTCTCTTCAGTCTGCTTAATCTCTGAAACATCTGTAATTTTGTTCCTTTTCCACCCTTTTATGTGCCCCAATTCTATTGTTTTTGAATAAAATTGCCATTAGTTGAAGAAGGGTGTATGTTTAGCTTGTCTGAATGTATTTTTAAACAGCAGTAATTGAGATCATTTACATACCATAAAGTTTATTTAAGGTGTAACGCTTAATGGTATTTAGTATATTTACAGAATTCTGCATCCCCATATTCTAATTTTCGAACATTTTTATCACCCCAAAAGAAAACTTGTATCTACTGGCAGTCAGTCCTCCTTCCAGGCCACCCCCTCCCTGGATTCCAGGCAATTTATTAATCTTCTTTCTATCTGTGTAGATTGGCTTGTTCTGTACATTTCATATACATGATATCTTACTCTGTGTGGTCTCTTCTGAAGCCTGTCCGTGTTCTCAAGATTCACTGATTTTGTGCCGTGGACCAGGACTTCATTCCTCTTATTGCCAATCATACTCTGTTGTATGAATATTCCACATTTGGCTTATCCAGATCACTTGATGTTCTTTTGAGTTGTTTCCACGTTTTGTGTATTATGAATCATGCTGCTGTGAATATCTGTGTATTCCTTTTTGTGTTGATGTTTCTGCCTCTCTTGGGTAGATGGATACCTAGGAGTGGAATTGCTGTTATATGGTAGCTCTGTGTGCATCATTGAGGACCCGCCAGACTGTCTTCCAAAGTGGCTGCACCATTTACATTCCCATCAGCAATGTGTGAGGGTTCCAGCTTCCTCACATCCCGCCAGCACTTGTTTGTCCATCTTATAGCCGTCCTTGAGGGTGTGAAGAGGATCTGCTTGTAGTTTCGGTTTGCATTTCCCTGGTGGCTGATGTCTAGCATCTTTTCATGTGCTTATTGGCCACTTGTATTTCTTTGGAGAAATGTCTATTCACATTCATTGCCCGTAATTAAATTGTATTATTTGTCTTCATGTATGTGTTTTTGGTTACTGTTATCATCTGAGTTTCTTAAATATAGTGAGAATACGAGTCTCCTATGAAATATGTGGTTAGCAAACCCCAGTTGCTACCCCAGGTGAGGTAGCCTGACCTTCTTTGTAGCTGATGTAGTTGGGATATTTTTCTTTAGATTTTGAAAACATATGTTTTGTTTTAAAACAGCCTCTGATTTTTATTTCATGATTGTTTGCTTGTTATTCCATGCGTGTGGTGTCACATATTATTCTAAAGATATTAATGTGATTTCTTTTTTCCTCTGTTAAAGGCACCTTTGGCTCTATTGCCTTCAGATCCTTCACTGACTCTTCTTTGGGTCATTTTCCTCGAATTCCAAGCACTCAGTTCTTTATTTGAGAGGCCCTGCAGCTTGACAGATTCTTCAGGTACCAGGCTCTCTTCTTACCCATCAGGTGTGCCTGGCCCCAGGCTCTAGCCCGTATCTATGCCCACAGTGTCCACCTCATCCTGGGAGGGGGTTGTGCCTCTGCCTCTGCTGGAATGTATAGATGAGTCCAGGCCCCTCAACACTGTTGCCACCAAGCAGAGATTGTTCAGCTCAGGCAGCACTGGAAATCTCAGTGTTCACAACATCCTGATGTTCTGGTTCCAGTTCTCGGAGCTGACAAGGACCTCACTTTTGACCAATCCAACTGTCAGTTGCTATGTTCTCTGAAAGGTGATTTCATTTTTCAGTCTTTACCTTACCTCAGAATTTGCTGTAGCTCAGGAAAAATAATTCTTATAATCATGCATGTATAAGTCTGTATCAGTTGTTGTGGTCGCACTTGCTTCAGCTTTCCAAGCATTTTACCATCACTGAACATACTGCATTTGATTTGCTTCTTTATTGTCATTTCCCACGAGAGTGTGAGCTCAGGAGTCCTAGGAATTGAGTCCAGGTCCCTGACTCTCATCCTCCCACACGCACTGCTGAAGATGGGGCCTGGCTGAAATAGAGTATTTGGGCTGTTTCAGGATTCGGTGGTCTTTGAAGATGTGGCTGTAAACTTCACCCAGGAAGAGTGGGCTTTGCTGGATGCTCCTCAGAGGAAGCTCTACAGAGATGTGATGCTGGAGACCTGCAGGACCCTGGCCTCAGTGGGTGAGAATGGCTTCATGCCTTCCTTCACCCTTTTTTTTTTTTTTTTGTGAGGAAGATCAGCCCTGAGCTAACATCCATGCCAATCCTCTTCTTTTTGCTGAGGAAGACTGGCCCTGGGGTAGCATCTGTGCCCATCTTCCTCTACTTTATATGGGACGCCGCCACAGCATGGCCTGACAAGTGGTGCGTCTGTGCGCACCCAGGATCTGAACCCGGGCCACAAGCAGCGGAGCGTGCGCACTTAACCGCTAAGCCACGGGGCCAGCCCCCTTAGTCTTTTACAGAACAAGTATTTGTTACAATTGTCCTTTCTTATGATGGCCAAGGAATGGGACTATGTGGAAGAAAAGAGAGACACAGTCTTTTCATGGAACCATCTAGAGTCAAATAGCTTCTCCATGAAAACAAAGTTTCATGTATTAAATGGATTTGTTATTGCTCTTGATGAAAAGTCTGAGGTGTCCTAATTTTATAAGCATGAATGTAGTCTCCACTGTCACTTTGGGGCAGCTTTATGGTTTTCACCCCTGTGACAGTTACACTGTAGTTAACACATAGTTGATGTGGTAATTTTGCTACAGTTAACTCCACACTTATCCATCATCACTGGTCTTGAAGACAAAGTATGGGCCTGTCTCCTGGAATGTTTGTTCCCCTCCATCCTCCCTCATGGTGAGCTCTTCTCCTCGAGCAGTCAACAGCTGCACACACCATCATGTCCCATGGCAGCTGGGGCCGTGGAGAAAGGCTTCCTCTAGGGCCTCTGTGCCTGAGAACACCAGGAGAGCAGCCACCCTCGGGAGGAATAGCTTATGTATGAGGGAATGATATTTGGATGTGCCCATTAGAGACATGACACGGTCCGTGTTTGAGAGGGTGATGTGTGTCATTCACCTTGCCTGTTGACTTTTCATCCATCTTCGCTCCCTGGGGAAGACATTCTGTATCTCCTCTCATAAAGGGAGCATTTGGGGATGTGCCTTTGGCCAGTTCCTTTATACTTTGCTTTTCTGATAATATTTATTTCAACATCACTTTCTATCTCTTTTGAAGTATTTCTTAGTGAACAGGCTGCTATTTTGGCTCATTTCCTCTACTTTTGGCAATGTCCCAGATAGCCGTGGTCCTCAGAGATTTTTGTTGCTCACGTGTCCATTGTTTCTCATAAAATTTGTTTACATTTTTGGATCAGTCTATGAAAAGAAATCACATATGGTGTATTTTTTCCCCTTTATCCCACCATTTTTTTCTGAAGAAATTAAATTATTCTTCTACCAGTTGTTGCAGATTGTTGCACTCAATGTAAAACCAGTGGATCAGTTCCTGAGTGTGATATTTTGGAGAATGAAATATCCAGTGAAGAGAAAAGAGTAACATTCAGAAAAAATGATTCCTGGTCTGTTTTGGGAGAAAACTGGACGTTTCATAACATTGGAGGTCAGCACAAAACCCAGGAGAGGCGAGTGAGGTGAGTAGCATTCCCACAGGAGGAAGGGGTCTCAGCAGCGTGTTAGACTGACTTCAAATTAAAGAAAAAGTAGGAATCTAGCTAAACAATTGTGTCTTTAGAGAATTTTCATGGGACAGGATTTTCATAAGTGTGATGTATGTATCGAGCATCTGAAACAGAATTCAGCTGGAAACAATGATCAGGAAACCCCATATCTAATAAACACTGAAAGTTATGGCTTTGTTCAATCCCTCAGTCAGAGCTAATAAGCTTGTTTCACTTTGTATCAAGGAAGAAAGTGAAGAAAACACACCCACTGTTTGAAAATAGCAAATATGTAGTCAGAATAATCATTGCTGACCATCAAAAAATCTTTAATAAAGAAGTCACTTATGATTCTCAATCCCTAATGGTGTGCTTCCTATTTTGAACAGAAGTCATTTGGTGGAGAGTCTCTGTGAAAGTAGTGAAGGTGATCACTGTGTAGAAACCCTGGACCAGACTACAAATCTTCCTGTGCAAGAGAGGTATCCGACTGGATTTAAACCTGATGAATGCATGAAGTGTGGAAAAGCCTTCACGGATGGTTCTCTCTGTAAAAATGGGCAAAGATTTCACACTGGACACAAACCTTATCCATGTGAGGCATGTTGGCAGCAATGCAGTTGTGTCTCGTGCCTGAGCCCTCACGTGGAAGCAGACTTTGTAGAGAAACCCTATAAAATACCTCAGGATACTGGGAGAGCATCTAAGAGAAACATGAAGAGTAGTAAAAAATCTTTTGAGTGTAAGAAATGTGGAAGAGCTTTCACTTGCTTCTCATCCCTTCAGGGTTGTGTGAGAGGTCACCATGGACAGAAAACCCACACGTGTAATGTATGTGATAAAGCCTTTATGTATTATTCGTATCTTACACAGCATGTAAGAACTCGTAATAAAGAGACAGCTTATGTGTGTCAGCACTGTGGGAAAGCCTTTGGTTGTCACTCCTCCCTTCAACGACATGTGAGAACGCATGGTGGGGAGAGACCCTATGAATGTCAGCAATGTGGGAAAGCTTTCAAGAGGCCTCACCATTTTCAAAGGCACGTGAGAACGCACAGTGGAGTGAAACCCTTTGAATGTGGGGAGTGTGGAAAAACCTTCAGCTCTTCTGCCTCCCTGCAAGTACACATGAGACTGCACACTGGGGAGAGACCCTATGAGTGCCAGCACTGTGGGAAAGCCTTCAGTCATCACTTCTTCCTTCAAGTCCATGAGAGAACCCACAGTGGGGAAAGACCATATGAGTGTAAGCAATGTGGGAAAGCCTTCAGTCGTCACACAGCCCTTCGAGATCATGTGAGAACACACAGTGGGGAGAGACCCTATGCATGTAAGGAGTGTGGGAAGGCTTTCAGTTATTCCTTATCTCTACGAGAACATGCGAGAACGCACACTGGGGAGAGACCCTATGAATGTCAGCAGTGTGGGAAAACCTTCACCTGTCACTCCTCCCTTCGAGGACATGTGAGGATACACAGTGGGGAGAAGCCCTATGAATGTAAGCAGTGTGGGAAAGCCTTCAGGTTTCCCTCAAACCTTCAAGTACATGTGAGAACACACACTGGGGAGACCATATGAACATCAGTCACGTGGGAGAGCTTACAGGTGTCCCAGAAACCTGCGAGGACACATGAGAACATACACTGGAGAGAAACTCTGATTACAAATTCTAGGGGAAAGCCTTTACTCTCCCTCAAAAAGTTGTTGTAGATGTGAGCAAATACACTAGAGAGAAATGTTATAAATGGAAAGATGGTGGGAAAACCTTCAGGTGTACCACTTCATTTATTTTGTACATGAAAACTCAGGACAGAAATCTTTTAGTTGTTGTAAATATGGTTTTCCCTTTGTAAATACCTCATCCTTAATAGGGATCCCTGTTGGATTGATTTCTAGTTCATGTTGCTGATATAAACACTTAAGGTAATAAATAACTGTCTATGTCCTCTTTATCTGTGTTACATATGTTTTGTTATCTTAGATTTTTTTGTGTGTGAGGAAGATCAGCCCTGAGCTAACATCCATGCCAAGCCTCCTCTTTTTTTTTTTTTTTTTTTTTTGCTGAGGAAGACTGGCCCTGAGCTACCATCTATTGCCAATCCTCCTCCTCTTTTTTCCTTTTGCTCCCCAAAGCCCCAGTAGATAGTTGTATGTCATAGCTGCACATCTTTCTTAGTTGCTGTATGTGGGACACTGCCTCAGCATGGCCGAACAAGCAGTGCGTCAGTGCATGCCCGGGATCCGAACCCGGGCCGCCAGTAGCTACTTAACCGCCAAGCCCTTGTTATCTTGGATTTTAAGTAATTGCACAGTTATATTAAATTTGTCTCATTTCCATTACAATGTTTTTTGGCTCCAGGGGTGGTAAGTGCTTGTTTTTTCTGTTTTTATTCATGTGTAACTTGATATAATGTTAGATGAACTGTTTTTTTGATTCTTTCTTTTACGTTCCTAGTATGTGATCACGATAGGAGACCTGTATTGTCGCGTTTTCTTTTAAGGTCCACTGCTGCAGATACTGGAATGTTTTAACACAGTATCCACCCTCCCTTTCGGTCTTTCTTATTGCAAGATGTATCTTCCACATTTTATTGTTGTTAGTGGATACCACATCTGTGTTCCTCACAGAAATTAGTGAGTGTGGAAAGATTTTGGGAGAGGAATGTCCCACCTGATTATGTTCATAATTGGACTCTGCTCATCGTCCTTGATCTTGGTTGGAAATGGACACGATGCCTTGAGTTGAGAAGAGAGACCTGTGGCCTGAAGGTGAGAGCCGGTGTCCAGAGGCTTCTACTGAATTGTGCTGTCACCTTGGGTGAGGGGGGGACTGTGTATCCCAGAGTCCTGTTTGTGCTTCTGAGGTAAAGGTCACGAGCAGAGGAAGGTGCATGAGGTTTGGAAAGCAGAAGTGAGGAAGCCGTGACTGTCAGATCTTCTGCCCCGTCAGGAGACAGAGATGCATGGGAACCTGGTGGCCCTGTGTCACAGCACTTTTCTGACTTCAGGCTCTGCCCATCTGGAGCATCCCCAACCAAACCCCATGTTTGAGGTGAGTTCCCTCTCAGGCAGCAGATTCCACAGACTTTCCCACAGGCTCCCCCATCCTGGACCCTTGGGTTTTCAGGTTCACACAGTTCCGTGCATTTTCCCACAGCTCTTTGGTGTCTATCAGGCCACTTCATGCTGTCACTCTCGGTGGTCTCATCCTGGGCCCCCTTCATCTCGAAGCCTTCTCCTAATCACGTGAGCTCTTTAGGGAGCATCTTTCTCTAATAGTGGACCTGTTTCCTGCCTCCAACATGACAGGTTTAACACCAAACCACAAATGGAGGAAACTTACTTCCTGGTTGCATTGTTGAGAGCCCTCAGTGAGGCTGCATTTCTAGTTTCTGGATACTTCCATGACTGAAATCAACAGTGTAAATATGTTTGGCAGTTTGAGCAAGTTTTCTCTTACAGCAGACTGCCATCTAAATGATAAATGTAGTATGGTTTATTGCTTTCCATTTTTATATGTAATTACCCAGACTGCATCATGCTCACCACCAATAGTCTAATTTTTATCCATCACCATATAGATGTGCCCGTTTACCCCATTTACCCACCGCCAACCCCCTTCCCCTCTGGTAACCACTAATCTGTTCTCTTTGTCGATGTGCTTATCTTCCACATATGAGTGAAATGATGCCACCTTTGTCTTTCTCTGGCTTATTTCTCTTAACATAATGTGGGGTAGTGTATTCTTTGATTTTGATTTCCATTTCCCTAATGATTAGTGATGTTGAACATCTTTTCATGTGCCTGTTGGCCTTTTGTATATCTTTTTTGGAAAAATGTCTATACATATCCTCTGCCCATTTTTTGATTGCGTTGTTTGTTTTTAGTTGTTGTATGATTTCCTTATATATTTTGGAGATTAACCGCTTGTCGGATATATGGTTTACAAATATTTTCTCCCAGTGGGTGGGTTGTCTTTTCCTTTTGTTCCTGGTTTCCTTTGCCTTGCAGAGGCTCTTTAGTCTGATGTAGTCCCATTTGTTTATTTTTGTTTGTTTGCTTCCCATGCCTGAGTAGACATGATATTCAAAAAGATGCTTCTTAGACCGATGTCAGAGTATACTGCTTATATTTTCTTCTAGGAGTTTTATGGTTTCATGTTTTATCTTCAAGTCTTTAATCTATTTTGGGTTAAGTTTTGTGTATGGCATAAGATAATGGTCTACTTTCATTCTTTTGCCTGTGGCTGTCCAGTTTTTCCATCATCATTTCTTGAAGCGACTTTCCTTTCTCCATTGTATGTTCTTGGCTCCTTTGTTGAAGATTAGCTGTCCATAGATGTGTGGTTTTATTTGTGGGCTTTCAATTCTGTTCCATTGATCTGTGCATCTGTTTTTGTACCAGAACCATGCTGTTCTGATTACTATAGCTTTGTAGTATATTTTGAAGTCAGTGATTGTGATGCCTCCGGCTTTGTTCTTTTTTCTCAGGATTGTTTTTGCTATTCATAGTGTTTTGTTGTTCCCTGTAAATTTTAGGATTTTTGTTTTACTGCCATGAAGAATGTCATGGGGATTCTGATTGGGATTGCATTAAATCTGTAGGTTGCTTTAGGTAATATGGACATTTTAACTATGTTTATTCTTCCAATCCATGTGCATGGATTATCTGTCCATTTCTTTCTGTCATCTTTGAGTTCTGTCAATAATGTCTTATAGTTTTCAGTGTATAGGTTTTTTACTTTCTTGGTTAAATTTATTCCTAGATATTTTATTCTGTTTGTGGTGATTGTAAATGGGATTGTATTCTTGAGTTCTTTTTCTGATAGTTTATTAGAGTATAGGAACGCAACTGACTTTTGAAAGATGATTTTGCAGTCTGCAACTTTACTGTAGTTGTTGATTATTTCTAACAGTTTTCTGATGGATTATTTAGGGTTTTCTATTTATAGAATCATGTCACATGCAAACACTGAGTCTCACTTCTTTTCCAATTTGGATACCTTTTATTTTTTTTTCTTGCCTAATTGCTCTAGCCAAAACCTCCCATACTGTGTTGAATAAGAGTGGTGAGAGTGGGCACCTTTGTCTTGTTCCGTTTTTGGAGGGATGGCTTTCACTTTTTCCCTGTTGAGTATGACATTGGCTGTTGGTTTGTCATATATGGCCTTTACTATGTAGAGATACTGTTCTTCTATTCCCATTTTATTAAGAGTTTTTATCATAAAAGGATGTTAGATCTTTTCAAATGCTTTCTCTGCATCTGTTGAGATGATCTTCTGATTTTTATTCATTTTGTTAATGTAGTGTATCACATTGATTTGTGAATGTTGAACCATCCCTGCGTCCCTGGCATAAATCCCACTTGATCATGGTATATGAGCCTTTGAATGTATTTCTGTATTTGGTTTGCCCATATTTTGTTGAGAATTTTTACATCGGTTTTCATCATCGATATTTGCCAGTAATTTTCCTTCTTGTATTGTCCTTCTCTGGCTTTGCGATCAGGGTGATGTCGGCTTCGTAAAATGAGTTAGGAAGCGTTCTGTCTTCTTGAATTTTTTGGACTAGTTTGAGGAGGATAGGTATTAAATCTTCCCTGAATGTTTGGTAGAATTCTCCAGAGAAGCCATCTGATCCTGGACTTTTGTTTTTTGGGAAGTTTTTTGTTTTTTGGTTTTTTTTGTGAGGAAGATCAGCCCTGAGCTAACATCCATGCCAATCCTCCTCTTTTTGCTGAGAAAGACCGGCCTTGAGCTAATGTCTATTGCCAATCCTCTTCCTTTTTTTCCCCCCTTTTCTCCCCGAAGCCCCAGTAGATAGTTGTATGTCGTAGTTGCACATCCTGCTAGTTGCTGTATGTGGGATGCTGTCTCAGCATGGCCGGACAAATGGTGAGTCGGTGTGCACCTGGATCCGAACCCGGGCTGCCAGTAGCAGAGTGCGTGCACTTAACCGCTAAGCCACGGGGCTGGCCCCTGGGAAGTTTTTGATTACTGTTTCAATCTCTTTACTTGTGACTGGTCTATTCAGATTCTCTATTTCTTCTTGATTCAGTTTTGGGAGGTTATATCAGTCTAAGAATTTATCCATTTCTTCTAGGTTGTCCAATTTGTTGGCATATAGTTTTTCATAGTAATCTCATAATCCTTTGTATTTCTGTATTATTCATTGTAATTTTTTCTCTTTAATTTCTGATTTTACTAATTTGCGCATTCTTTCTTTTTTTCTTAGTCTAGCTGAGGGTTTGTCGGTTTTGTTTATCTTCTCAAAGAACCAACGATTAGTTTCATTGATCCTATTTACTGGTTTTTTTTTTTTTTTTGGTTTCAATTTTATTTATTTCTGCTCTAATTTTTTTTTTTTTTTGTGAGGAGGACTAGCCCTGAGCTAACATCTGATGCCAATCCTCCCCTTTTCTCTTGAGGAAGATGGGCCCTGAGCTAACAACCATGGCCATCCTCCTCTACTTTATATGGGACGCCGCCACAGCATGGCTTAACAAGCAATGCGTCGGTGTGCGCCCGGGATCCAAACCTGCGAACCCCGGGCCGCCGCAGCGGAGCGCACGCACTTAACTGCTTGCGCCACCGGGCCGGCCCCTCTGCTGTAATGTTCATATTTCCCTCCTGCTGACTTCGGTCTTTGCTATTTTTCTAGTTCTGTTAGGTGTAGTTTAAGATTGCTTATTTGGGATTTTTCTTGTTTGTTAAGGTTGGCCTGTATTGCTATGAATTTCTCTCTCAGGACTGCTTTTGGTGAATCCCATATGAGTTGGTATGGTGTATTTTCATTTTCATTTGTCTCCAGATATTTTTTGATTTGTCCTTTAATTTCTTCAATGGTCCATTGGTCGTTCAGTAGCATGTAGTTTAGTCTCCATATGTTTGTCACTTGCTCAGCTTTTTTCTTGTAGTTGATTTCTAGTTTCATAGCATTATGCTCAGAAAAGCTGTTTCATATGATTTCAATCCTCTTAAATTTATTGAGGCTTGCCTTGTTTCCCAACATATGGTTTATCTTTGCGGAATGTTCCATGTGCACTTGAGAAGAATATGTATTGTTCTAATTTTGGATGGAGTGTTCTATATATATCTATTAAGTCCATCTTATCTAATTCTTCGTTTATTTCCACTATTTCCTTGTTAACTTTCTGCCTGGATGATCTATCCATTGATGTAAGTTGGGTGTTAAGGACCCCTACTATTATTGTGTTACTATTACTGTCTCCTTTTAGGTCTGTTAATACTTGCTTTATGTATTTTGGTGCTCCTGTGTTGGGTCCATATATAAATGTTATCTCCTCTTGGTGGAGTGTCCCTTTTATCATTATATACTGCTCCTCTTTGTCTCTCATTGTCTATTTTATCTTGAAGTCCACTTTGTCTGATATTAGTGTGGCAACACCTTTCTTTTGTTTGCCATTAGCTTGGAGTATCGTCTTCAACCCTCACTCTGAGCCTGTGTTTGTCTTTAGAGCTGAGATGTGTTTTCTGTAGGCAGCATATTGTTAGGTCTTGTTTTTTAAACTCTCCAGCCACTCTGTATCTTTTTTGGGGGGTGGGGGAGGAATATTAGCCCTGAGCTAACATCTGTACCAATCTTCCTCTATTTTGTATGTGGGATGCCTCCACAGCATGGCTGATGAATGTGCAAACCCAGGCTGCCAAAGCAGAGCATACAGAAGTTTAATAAGTCGGCCATGGGGCTGGCCCCTACTCTGCATTTTTTGATTGGAGAATTCAATCTATTTACATTTAGAGTGATTATTGATATATGAGGGCTTAATGCTGCCATTTTATCACTTGTTTTCCAATTGTTCTCTATTTCCCTTGTTTCTTGTCCCATGTATTTCAGACTGCCAATTCAGTTTGGTGGTGTTCTCAGTTTTCTCTTTATCATTTGTGTCTCTGTTCTGATTTTTTGTTTAGTGGTTACCATAAGGTTTGTATAAAAAAATCTCATAGGTGACATAGTCCATTTTCGATACCCTCTCATTTCCTTAGTCTAAGCACCTTCTTTCCCTTTCCTCTTCCGTAAGTTATTGTTGTAACAACTTATTCCATTTTGTGATGTGAGTTTGTGGTTAAAATGAAGAGATTATAGTTATTTTTGATGTTTTCCCTCCCTAATTGTTTGCTAATCTGTTCTGATAGTCTGATAGATGCAATTTTCTAATTTTGTCTGCCTGTTTATCTCTTTGCTCAAGGGTTTGTAAAGCCTTTTTTTTTTTTCTTCAGATCTGAGGACCTTTTTGATCATTTTTTTTTTAAGATTTATTTATTTATTTATTTTTCCCCCCAAAGCCCCAGTAGATAGTTGTGTCATAGTTGCACATCCTTCTAGTTGCTGTATGTGGGACTCGGCCTCAGCATGGCCAAAGAAGCGGTGCGTAGGTGCGCGCCCGGGATCTGAACCCGGGCCGCCAGCAGTGGAGCGCGCGCACTTAACCACTAAGCCCCGGGGCCGGCCCTGATCATTTCTTGTAGGAAGGGTCAAGTGGCAATGAACTCCCTCAGCTTTTGTTTATCTGGGAAAGTTTTTATTTTTCCATCATATCTGAAGGATATTTTTTCTGGATAGAGTATTTATTCTTGGCTGAAAGTTTTTGTCTTTTAGTATTTTTAATATATCATTCCACTCTCGTAGCCTGTAAGGCTTCTGCTGAGAAATCGGATGGAAGCCTGATAGGGTTTCCTTTGTAGATAATTTTCTTCTGTCCTGCTGCCCTTAATATTTTTCCTTGTCAGTGACATTTGCCAGTTTTACTAATATATGCCTTGGAGGTCTTTTTACAATGATGTAATTAGGAGTTCTGTTAGCTTCTTTTACTTGTAATTCCAGCTCCTTCCCAGTTCTCAGCTTGGGAAGTTCTCAGCTATTATTTCTTTGAACAAGCTCTCTGCTCTCTTCTCCCTCTGGAATACTTAATGCATTTCCTCATTGAGTAAGATATTTCTTGGAGAATTTTTTCATTTCTTTTTAGTCTTAGTTCACTCTCCTCCTCCATCTAAAGCATTTCTATATTTCTGTCCTCTAAATTGCTAATTCTGTCTTCCATAATATCAGCTCTGTTATTTAAGGAGTCCAGATTTTTCTTTATCTCATTCATTCTAGTTTTCATCACCAACGTTTCTGATTGGTTTTTCTTTATAGTTTCAATCTCTTTTGTGAAGAATTCCCGCTGTTCATTAATTTTATTCTTAGTTTCACTGAGCTGTGAGTTTTCTTGTAATTCGTTGAGGTTTTTTATGATAACTATTTTGAATTTTCTGTCATTTAGAGTGTAAATTTTTGTGCCCTCAGGATTGATTTCTGGGTGCTTGTCATTTTCTTTCTGGATTATTAATATACTTTTTCATACTATTTGATGGGGTGGATTTATGCTTTCACATAGTGGTAGTATCTGGTCACACATTCCCCCTGCTGCCACTGGAGGGAGACAGGAGCTGTGTATTCTGAGCCCACCACAATCCCTGGCATCTGTGCCTGTCCTTGGAAGCTATGCTGACAGGGCACATCTGTTTGCCCACTCACCACTGCTGCTTTACACACATATGCACCAGTGCTCTGGTGGGGGTCCTTTGCTCTAGCCACCCGGCCAAGCTGGTGCGCCAGGCAGGGGGAAGGGGTGCTTTCACATCCATGATTCTGGGGGTGCTCCCCCTCGGCCCTCACTATCTGCCCTCCTGGGGTGCTGGCTTGCTTAGCCTCCTCTGTGTGGAGCCTTCCCGCCAGCTGGGAGGCAACTCAGAGAGGGAAAGCATTCCTGCAGAGGGCTGCCCCTCCCCCCTCTCCTGTCAGAGCTGTGTGCAGTCCCACACCCTAGGTCCCTGCTGGGGAGGGAGAGGAGATCCCCTTACCTCTTTCCACTGCCTCAGGGGGTTCCAGCACCTCTATCTTCAGACATATGGCTGCATGGGTCTTTCAGACGTCTCTTGTGTGAAAGTCCTTTGTTGGCTTATGAGTGTCCTTTTAGTTGTATCTTAGGGGACAGAGTGTAAGGGGAGAGCTCACTCTGACATGACGCTGATGTCACTCCTCAGTGATGTTTACTTTTATATTCAGTTTTTAGCCAGACAACCAGTTAATCATCATTTCTCTATGGTTCCCCTTCTGTGCTTTCGAGGTCTTATATATACAATTGTTCCAGCTATGACACAAGACAGGTGACTTTTTTCCTCCTTTATCATATGTATCCCTGTTCCTCATGACACTGACTGGGATACCTACTCTGTGCTGAAGGTGAATGGGGCCCTGCACATTCTTGTTCTGTGTGTAATTTTCTTGAACAAGTGAAATTTGACACTTGTACTGCGTTCTTTCATAAGCATTTTTTTTTAAGATGCCCTTCAAAAGGTTGTGAAAGTTCTCGTTTATTCTTAAATTACTAAATATTTTTCGTGGATGAATGTTGAAGTGTATAAAATGTTTTTTCTCTGTTTATTAAGATAATTTGAGATAATTTTTCAATGTGGTATTGTGGTGAGTTACATTAGATGATATCATAACATTTTACTGTAAAACATACCTGCAGAAAGATGCATAAAATGTATATTTGACAGAAATATTACAGAAGAAACATCTATGACATCATAACCAGGACAAGACAGAGAGGCTGCCAAAACAACCCACAGCCCACCTGGGTTCAGGGCCGGTCAGAGGCCCCACTGTGCCTTCTTACTGCCACCAACATGCCAAACTTTTAAAAGATAATTTCCCTTTGTTTCTTTATAGTTTCATCACCTGTGTACACAATGTCACATTTTATTGTGCATGTAAATAGAATCAAATGGTATGTACCATTTTATGTCAAATATCTTTTGTTCAAAAGTGTTTAGTCTTCCATAGCTTTGCACTTCACTCACTTTCTTCATCTATTGTGGCCCTGTAGGACTACACCATTTAAGTGTATTCATTCAATTGCTAGAAGCTGGCTGGGTTTTTTGTTGTTGTTGTTTTAGATTTATTTATTTTCTCCCGCAAAGCCCCAGTAGATAGTTGTATGTCATAGCTGCACATCCTTGTAGTTGCTGTACATGGGACATGGCCTCAGCACGGCCGGAGAAGTGGTGCGTCGGTGCGCGCCCGGGATCCGAACCCGGGCCGCCAGCAGCGGAGCACGTGCACTTAACCGCTAAGCCACGGGGCCGGCCCGAAGCTGGCTGTTTTGGCTGTTACACGTTTTTGCTATTAAAACCATTATTTCTAATAACATTCTTTAAAATTTTTTTTAATTGTAGTAAAATCTAAGATTCCTACACATTTCCTTTCTGCTTTAGCTTGTCCTTGTCCCATCTCCATCTCAACTTTCTCCAAATGGAACTCCTCACACTCTGACAAAATCCTTCTCCATGTGCGACGACCCCCTTCTCAGTTGATGGCAACTCCATCATTGCAGTTTTTTCTGTACAAAATAATGGACCAAACCTTGACTCTTCCTGTCACCCCACCTCAAGCCATCTAGAAATTCTGATGGCTCTAACTTGAAATTATATCCACACTCCAATGTGGCACATCATAGCCACTGCTACCAACCCAGTCTGACCCCCACCTTGAGTGACAGCATCATCCTAGTGTCTGTTTTCAAGGCACAGAGGGATCTTGTGAAGCTGCCTCATCAGGTCACTTTTAGGCTCTTGAGACACAGCCAGGGTCAGTCTACCGTGGCAGGGCAGCCATCACGACATGATGTGCCCACCTCCCCCCCACTCTCCTGCTGTTCCTGCTCCCCTCTCTGCTGCAGGCACACTGGCCTCTGCCTGCCCTCCTGATATCCAAGGCCCACGCCCTCCTCAGGACCTGTACTGGTCTGCTCCAGCTGCCATAACAAGTACCACAGACTGGGTGGCTGAAGCCACAGAAAGTTATTTCCTGATGGTTCAGTAGGCTGGCATTCTGAAATCAAGATGTCAGCAGGGTCGGTTCCTCCCAGAGGTTCTGAAGGAACATCTGTTCCAGCCACTCACACAGCTTCTGATGGTTGCCAACAATCTTTTGCATTCCTTGATTGTAGACAGATCGTGCCAATCTCTGCTTCTGTCTTCACACAGTGACGACATGTCTCTCTTCTGTGCAGGCCTCTGTATCCAAATTTCCCTCGTTTTATAAGGATAGCCATCATTGGATTACGACCTAATGTAATCCACTATGACCTCATCTTGGTTATGAAACCGAGAACAACTGAGTTAAATGAGAAAAAAATTTGAGATAAGCTCTGCTAACTGCAGCTGTGCATACTCAGCATAGTCAACTGTTGTTTAAAACTAACCAGGCCTTTCTTTTTTTTTTTTTTTTTTTAATAATTTATTTATTTTTTCCCCCAAAGCCCCAGGAGATAGTTGTGTCATAGCTGCACATCCTTCTAGTTGCTGTACGTGGGACGCGGCCTTAGCACGGCCGGAGAAGCGGTGAGTCGGTGCACGCCCGGGATCAAAACCCGGGCCGCCAGCAGCAGAGCGCGCGCACTTAACCGCTAAGCCACGGGGCCGGCCCAAACCAGGCCTTTCTGTTCCTCAGTACATGAGTGAGCTGGTTTTCCCAGGAAGACAAGGTCCAGACATCAAGAAGAAAGGAGATTCAGCCTCACAAGGCCAAATGTGGCCAAGGATGAAAACTAACCAGAAAGGTCCAGATGGTCAAGGAAAAGAGATTCAATCTTCAAGACCAGACACAGGCTGAAGAAGCCAGTCAGCAAGGCCACATGCTCTCCCTCCCCTACGTAAAACCCCAGCACATATTCCCCCTCCCTTTCCTAAAACCCCAAATAAAATCCCCTTTTTCCCTTTGAGGAGGTGGATTTGAGTTTTAACTCCCATCTCCTTGTCTGGCTGCCTTTCAATAATAAACCTGTTTCCTTACTATAAGCCTGATGTTTCAGTTATTGGCTTTCCTCTGCATCAGGTAACAAACCTGTGTTTGTGTTCCATAACAATTACATCTACAAGGACATTAGTCCCAGTAAGGTCATATTCTGAGGTTCCAGGTAGACATGAAATTTGGGGGAGACTATTGAACCCAGTATATGTGTCTATATGTACTTGTATATATTTTATAATTAATTTAGGTATTACTTTCCAGTGTTATATGAAATACTTATCTTACTGTTCTGGTTTACTATTCCCTGGAACCATAAATATATGAAATCTTCACATCCATATCCCTCTCGTCCCTTCACTGTACTACATTTTCCCATGTTAGTTGAAAGGTCAATGACATCCATGGGTAGATGAGGTTCTGCAGAATGCTGTTATTTCATTGTTGGTTAGACTGGAAGGTATATTTCCCAGAATCCCCGTCTTTATGATTCCAGGTTAGAATTCACCAATAGCCTACCTCGCATGACACTGGGAAAGTACAAGTGGAGAGTTTGGAGCTCCAAACTCTCAAGGTTTGGAGCCACCACATAGATGGACCAGTGCATAGGGCCTTGTTGGGCAACAGCTTGCAGCTTATTTTTCTGATCACTGGTCCAGTCAATCAAGTATGTACCCAAACCAAACACCGACTTTTCCCTTCCATTTTCTTAGAGGTCCTGGCTTCCACACATGAGCTCCATGATCATCATGGATCAGACTCTATGGTCAGAAGCCCACAGGTCTGGGTGTGCAGCAAGCCCCAGTGTGTCCTCCAGGCCCCTGATGGAGGCTGTCCTGGTGGCTGATCTTCTCTGATGCTGTGACTCCTGTCTTCTCTGGATCTTACCATATTTGTATGAGATCTCATTTTTAAAGTTAATACCCATTCTCTTAATAATTTGAGAAGATCAGGGATCCTGATTCCACAGTGGATACAACAGTGCAGCCAAATGCGGGGGACTTTGTTTCTCTGTGCACTGTTGAGTGGGTGCACTGTTCTGTCCTTCCATGTGAGAAGAAAGCACCTCCCTCATCAGGCAGATTGTGGAAGTTTCTTGTCAAAGGAGAGGAATGCAAGCCTTCACGTGTTCAATTATTTATGTGTGACTAAAACGTTTGTTTACTCAAACATAAGATTCTATACCTGTTTCCCAGGAAAAGTCCTATTAACGGTGTTTTCAACTCAGTTGTATATTAACAAATGTTACTTTCTACTTTTCATTGGCTGAGGGGTTATGTTAAAATATCCCTTTGTGGAGCTAAGAACATACAATGGAGAAAGGAAAGTCTCTTCAATAAATGGTGCTGGTAAAACTGGACAGCCACATGCAAAAGAATGAAAGTGGACCATCTGCTATCACCATTCACAAAAATTAACTCAAAATGGATCAAAGACCTCAAGGTGAGACTGAAACTATAAAACTCATACAAGAAAATATAGGCAACAGCCTATCTGACATTGGTCATAAAGGAATCTTTTCAGATGACATGCCTACCCAGACTAGGGAAACTAAAGAAAAAATAAACAAGTGGGACTTTATCAGATTAAAGAGCTTCTACAAGACAAACGAAACCAGAATCA
>CM053548.1:12029816-12050614 GCA_028646465.1 Rhinoceros unicornis
GATGGGTTGTAATTAGTATTTGGGTGGTGAACATGATGTAATCTATGCAGAAATAGAAGTATAATGATGTACACCTGAAATTTTTACAATGTTATAAACCAATGTTACTGCAATAAACAAAAAATTAAAAAAAAAATAGAAATGTTTGGTTTTTGACTGGTCTGGTTTGGTCCTTCCTTTCAATGGGAAGCCTCTCAGGCCCTGGTTTCTGAGTACTTATGCTGGCCCAGCAGTCACTGTGTCTGAAAGCGACCAGAGGACTTTTAGAACCTGCAAGAAACTAAGAGAACAATTGGTGGCACCTGCTTAAGAGTTCCTCCAAGGTTCGAGAACAATCTGTTCCCCAGTGAGTTTAACAGGGCTAATGCGTAAGAATAAAGTCATTTCTGTTTTAGACAAAGCCCTGGATGGACGCTGGTTCCTAATGCACTTCCCTCAGTGCAGGGGAATGCACCAAGAACGTTCTGGCCTTTGTGTTTGCCATCGAGGAGATCAACAGGAAGTCCCATAGGATATCATGTCTCCAGAGCCTACCACAGTGATCAAAGGAACTTGGAGAGCACCCTGAGGTGGCTGTCAAGATGGGGCAAGACTGTCACTAATTTTACTTATGAGAAGCAGAACACGTTCGTAGCCATCATTGCAGGAACTGTATCAGCATTTTCTGCTCAGATTGGGAGGTGGACACTATTGGAAGCATACAAATTCCCACAGGTGTGATTGAAAGTAGGTGGGAGAGAAGAATGAAATGTACCGTGCTCTCACAGCTCTCAGCAGTGTGGGAGGGGGAACTAGACCTATGCACTTTTCCCAGGGGACAACTAGAACACATCGCATTCTTGATGTGGTGGGCCCTTTACGTAAGCTGGAGATGAGAAGTTAAAAGATAAAACAGAAAGACCGAGCGTTACTGACTTAAGTAAATCACAGCGATTTCCAGGAAACCTGAGTCTAACTATTGTTTTCCAAGTAACTCCTAGAGGAAGGAAGAAACACAGATAATGAAATAGAAACATCTCCCTCTCTTAGTTCTTTTTATTAGTCACCTTCCTGAACTTCCAGAACTTCTTCCCTATGGTTCCCATGGGTGATTGATGATGCTACTGCCCTGCAACGTTCCCAATGTATTATTAACACTAGTAGAAAAATGGACCTTGCTGTTCTCGTTTCATTCAGATCACCTGTGATTCTTTTCATCTTCTGATTGGCAAAGGTTAATGCTCATCTGACAGCCTCCAGGGATGCTCCTCTGGCCCTGGGCGTGGTGGTATTGCTGTATTTTGGCTGGACCTAGGTGGACTGTTTGTCTCAGATCACAGGAAAGATGGGCAGTTCCTCTGGGACTTGGGGGAGGAAATGGTCAGGAGCAATATCTGTACAGCCTTTCTGGAGAGGATGGGTGTTACTGAGTGATTCTAATCATTGTCATATTGGGCTTTACTCTCCAGAGTCATAGATTCACCAATGTGACTACTGGTTTGGGGACATCAGTACACTAATAGACTCCAGACTATCACCACACTGTGGGATTTCCCCACCAGTGACAAAGAGTCCATGCTTGCCTCTTTCCAAAGGACTTTTGCTTTTTCATGTCTAAACCATGAATCTTCCAGTTCAAACATTTCTGTAGACAGCTAATCCTTCTAAATACCCAGACGATATTTTCCTTGGGGAACTATGGCTATTTATTTATTTATTGCTTCCAGGGCTATTTTTTCTGAATCTGACTGTGAAGTTTTGGAAGGATGCCCGCTGGCTGCTTTCTTGGAGGCCGTGCCTCTGCACCTTTTTTAACAGGACCATCATGGATGCTAGTTACACTGTCTACAATGCCCCTCATGAGATGCTCCTCAGTGAAACAGAAGTAGAGCTTGTGGAGAATGATGAGAGTTTGAAGTTGTCCCCTGACAAGTAGTGATTCCCATTATATTCTGTAGCCCCAGAGCCTATCATTTATTGGGTACCTGATTCTCACTGTGAAGTCCTGAAAAGCTCAAAGAGCTCAGCTGAAACAGATTGGTGTTCTTTCTCTAGTGTCACAGTTGTGTTCATACATGTCCCATATGTAAAAAGTTCCCTAGAATGTGAGGAGCTTTACTTTCATTTCATTTATGTCAGAATTTTCATCAAATAGAATATACCACTGGTTGGAGCAATTTTTGTAATGGAGAAGACAATGCCCAGTATAGCCAAAAAACTTCTTTTCCCAATGTAACTACTGTTCAGATCCTACCTATGATGTCTTTAAATGACTACGTGAAAGTCCTTTGAACTCTTCTGTTCAAGACACTCTACAGACCAATTTCCATAATTTATTGCACTTAATCATATAGCATAGGTGACAGTTATGGCCTTCTCTCTACAGATGAAGAAACTGATGCTCAGAGGAATAATTCAACTAACCCAAGATCATAGGCCCAATTCACAGGTTTGCCTGGATTTCAATACAGATTGTCATGAAGCCACACTACATTCCTAGACTACACATGACCCTCAAGCACCAGAGAGTGCACGGCACTTCAGTTACCCTATAGATAAAAATTTACTACCTCTATTTGCATACGTTGATATGTATGTACCATTTTAGTTTACCATGCATTTATTATATTGCCTCATTTCACCCTCACAAAAATTGTAATGGCCACTGTAGATATTATGGTTCATTTTTACACTTGAGACTGAGGGAAGTAAGTGATCATCCAATTGGTGTAGCAGCTAAGCGAGTTCAAAGCTATGCCTCCATCTTAAGTGTTTTGCTTTCCTGAGTTCATTTTCCTCTACAGATGATGCATCTCTTTTAGCTACACTTCCATCTGAGGAAGAATTACTTTAGTAACAATGCTGGTGACCTGGTTTCCTCAGAGGAAAAAGAAATTATGTGGAACAGTATGATATTCTGGAGAGTCTGTACCCTAGGCTCCTCACAGACAGGATTTTATCATTCAGGAGAAGAGGACAGAGTGAGCTGTTGGGTTTATTGAGGTTTGATACAGTTTTAGTATCTAAATTATATTTCACATAGGTACTGGACAGAGTTCTGCCATAGGTATAATTTTATGCCCCTTTACCAAATTCCAAGGGCCATAATTTTGAATATCATGTCTCATACTCTCTCCTCTGTACTTGCCATCAGTTTTGCCTCTCTGTGTTTCATCCTGGCTATGTTTCATATAAAAATATATATGCATTTCTATTTGAGATATATATCTGTATATACACGTGAGATACAGGAGATGCATATAGTCAGCATTAGTAGATACTGGAGACAGTTTTCCAAAGTGGTTATACACACTTACACTCCACAAGTGTGTGAGAATTCCAGTTGCTCTACATCTTCATAATGCACCCAAACTGGCATTCTCCTGGTTATTTTATATATATTCATTTTACGAATTCTGGTGGGGATGTACTGATACCCCATTGTGCTTTAATTTGCATTTCCCTGACTACTAAAATTGAACACCTATATTCAATTTTACATATAAATGATATCTAATTTAAATCTATATTAGCCACGTGAATATCTTCCTTTGTGAATAATTCATTATATCTTTCTGTTTTACTTTTCTCTTGCATCACCTGTCTTTTATTTATTAATTTGCAGGGGCTTGTAATATATTCTGGATGCAAACTCTTTGCCAGATATGTGGATTGCAAGTCTCTCTTTCCATTCTATAGGCTGCCCTTTTACTCTCCTAACGTCTTTTTTTTTGAATAGTTCCTAATTACAGTACAGTCTATTTTTTATGGTTACTATTTGTGTTTTTTTAAAGAAATTTTTCCTATTCCAAATTCATAAAGATGATCTCCTTCTTAAATTGTTTAAGTTTTCACATTTATCTTTAGTCCATTGGGAAAGAAGTTTTATGGATGGCAAGATGTGGAGATTTCCATACATTTAATTTCCATATAAAATTCCTGACTCAGGTGGGGGGCAGAGGTAAACTCATGACTCAGCGGACCCATGTTTGTGGCTGGGATGCTCTCAACAAAAGGGGGGTGAAGCCACCAGGTTGGCTCAACTGAGACCCACATGCAGAGAGGGTTGCACAAGTGGGACAATAGTGATCACAAAGCCAGTTACCACGAAACAGCAGCCTCTTGTCCAAAGAAGCTTCAAGTACCCTAGCAGCCATTTGGCAAAACGCAAGGGTCATAGGCAGAGGCTTTTGCAGAGGCACACAAGCCCCATGCGTGTGCAGAGGGGAGGCCCCTCAGCTGCAGCCTTGACCTGAGCAGCATCCTGAAGCCTCCAAAAACAGGCTGTCTGGAAATGCTTGAGCGGGCTTAACCCTCTAGTGCCACCTGACCGATGCTCTCTGCTACCATCTAGTGATGGCCCCTGTAACACACCCCCCATACCCTAGAAAAGGACAACTAAAGAAAGGCTGTTTTAGAAGATTGGAAAAGACAGTGAATAGTAGTTTTAGAGTCCAAGCCAAGAGAATCATTGTCTTTTTATGGCTTGGTTTTGATTTTGTTTCAGACTGAATAAAGACCAGATTTACTGATGGTGAACTCAAAAGAACACTTTTGCTAAAAGGGGGGGAAAAGATATCGTACTGTTTTATGTGTTAACACTATTTGCTGTAAACTTTCCTATGATCCACAGGATAAAAAGATACAGTAGGCCCTGAAGAAACTAGCTGGCCAAAAGGACGCTCCAACTGGTTCAAGTGTGGACGTGGAGTGGAGCAGAGATGTCAATACCCAGACCTGGCCAAATAGCAGATTTTTTAGCAAAATAAATGTTTTAATTTGTAGGTTTTGAGGCAATATTTTAATGCAGCAACAGATAACAAATACTCCAGCACTAGATGACATGCCCTTCCCTCCACTCCAGGGATAGACTATTATTGGATGAATTTGGTTCTGAATTTGAGATGGTTGTATTTGTAAAAATCGTGGTAAAATACACATAAAATTTACCATCTTAACCATTTTTAAGCGTACAGTTCAGGGGCATTAAGTACATTCACATTGCTGTGTAACTATCACCACCACCCATCTCCAGAGCTCTTTTCATCTTGCAAAACTGAAACTGTAGGGGCCCCCTGGTGGTGTAGTGGTTAAGTTCATGCACTCTGCTTTCACGGCGTGGGGTTTGCAGGTTCGGAACCACGGGCACAGACTGATGCACCGCTTGTCAAGCCATGCTTTGGCAGAGTCCCATATAAAGTAGAGGAAGATGGGCATGGATGTTAGCCCAGGGCCAATCTTCCTCAGCAAAAAGAGGATTGGCAATGGATCTTATTTCAGGGCTCATCTTCCTCACCAAAAGAAAAAAAAAAACCTGAAACTGTATACCCATTAAACTATAATTCCCCATTGTCCCCCCTCCCCACCTCCCCACTGGCAACCACCATTCTACCTTCCGTCTCTATGTACTTGTCTTTTTTGTGACTGGCTTATTTCACTGAGCATGTTTTCAAGATTAATTCATATTGAAGCATGTGTCAGAATTTCCTTCTTTTTTAATACTGAACAATATTCCATTGTTTGTACATACCACATTTTGTTTATTCATCCATCCATCAATGGACACTTCAGTTGTTTCCACCTCTTGGCTATTATGAATAATACTGCTATAAGCATGGATGGGCAAATATCTCTTTGAGTCCCTGCTTGGAAATTTTTTTGGGTATATACTCAGAAGTGCAATTGCTGGATCATATGGTAATTCTATTTTTAATATTTGAGGAACTGCCATATTGGCTTCCATAGCAACTTTGTCATATTACAGTCCCACTCACCATGCACAATGGTTCCAATTTCTCCACATCCTCACCAACACTTGCTATTTTCTGGTGTGTTTGTTTTTTTATAGTAGCCCTCCTAATGGGTGTGAGGTGGTTGAGACAGTTGTATTTTTAATCACTTCAGGAAACTTTTCTCCATTAACAAAGTGAAAAGGCAACCAACAGAATGGGAGAAAATATTTTGCAAGTCGTGTATCTGATAAGGGGTTAATATCCAAAATTATAAAGAACTCACACAACACAATAGCAAAAAACCTAAACAATCTGATTTAAAAATAGGCAGAAGACTTGAATGGACATTTTTCCAAAGACAACATCCAAATGGCCAACATTAGGTTATGATCCACAGAATGGGAAACATACACAGAGACAAAGAAACACCACAGTCATGCAGGAGACTCACTCCTGCCTGAATACAACTTGGTAACTTGGACAATCCCAGCCACACCCACATGGCCCCCGAGACAGATAGAATCACCTATACTTTGGAACCTGGGGCATAAAGGTACACACACTCTCAGAGATAATGGACACTAACAGAGCTCCAAGAGACAAACACAGCCCAGACCCTCTGCAGCCCTCTCCTGCTTTTTCTCCTTAGAACTTACCACCATCCAATACACTTCATATTTTACTTACGTGTCCTATTTTTCCCTCACAGAATTTCAGCTCCAAGAGGGCAGGGGTATGCCCTCTGTTCCAATCACTGCCAACTCAACAGCACCCAGTACTAGCCTGTTACATGTAAGGAAATAAATACAATAGTCCTTCCTTATCCATGGTTTCACTTTGCACAGTTTCAGTTATCCATGGTCAACTGGGATCTGAAAATATTACATAGAAAATTCCAGAAATAAACAATTCATAAGTTCTAAATTGGGCAATGTTCTGAGGAAGGTGATGAAATCTTGCCCCCATCCTACTCCGTCCGGCCCAGGACATGAATCATCCCTTCGTCCAGCATATCCCCGCTGCATATGCTACCTCCTTAGTCACTTAGTAGCCTCTAGGTTATCAGATCAACTGTGTTGTATAGTAATGCTTGTGTTCAAGTAACCCTTATTTTACTTAACAATGGCCCAATGTGCAAGAGTAGCGATGCTGGTAATGGATATGCCAAAGAGAAGCTGTAAAGTGCTTCATTTAAATAAAGTTCTTGACTTAACAGGGAAAGAAAAATATACATGCTCAGGTTGCTAAAATCTACCCTAAAAATGAATCTTCCATCTGTGAAATTGTGAAGAAGGAAAAAGAAATCCATATTAGTTTTGCTGCCACAACTCAAATACGTATGTATAGGAAAAACAGTATACATAGGGTTCCCTATCATCCGTAGTTTCAGGCATCCACTGGGGGGGTCTCTGAAGCATCCTCTGAAAGGTAAGAGGGGACTATTGTAAACGCTTATTAAAATACCTGGTTCACATACAGACACATCCTCCCTTCGGGGCTTTTTCCATTTATCCCAACTCACAGGCTCACATCCACTTCAAGTGCCCAGAGTGAAGGATTATCATCCCCACTCCCAACAGTGCAGGGCGTCCGTTTCTCCCAAAGTATCCTTCAGCCGACCTGCTTGAAGGGCGGGCGTCACAATGCAGAACCCTCATCCTGCACAAACCTCGTCTGCACCCACCCCAGCCCCATCTCCATAACAACCTGCGGGGGCGAGGGAGGTGGTGTCATCACCCCCTAGTAACCGGAGCCTGAGACTCTGAGACCCAGGGGCCCCACACGCTCCAGCCCCCCACCGTGATTTAGGTTTCTGCAGGGAGGGGGCCCCTCACTCCCTGACATCTCAGGGAGTTTTGTCGGTTCCTTTGCTTCCCACCGGGAGCTCGGCCCGCCGCCATGTTCTCCGCTGCGCTCTTCTCGGGTGTTCGCCTCCCCGGCTCCACTGTCGGCCCTGCAGCCTTCACCGTCTCTCGTCGTAGCCACAGCGCACCCGCTGCATCCTGGCAGGAGGAAGCGAAGGTCTCCTACCCTCGGACATCTCCTCTCCCGGAAACAGGCAGGCAACTTCCGGGACCGACAAGCCAATCAGAAGCTGGAAAACAGGAGCGAGGGCGGGACATGAGGGAGGGCCCCTCAGCACTTCCGGTCCCACCTTTACCTCTTCCTCTCAATCTCGCTCTCCAAAGACCAGCCGTCTCAGCTTCCGCCATAGGAAGAACTCTCCGCGGCAGAAGCCTGCGCCTGCGCACTCCAGCGAATTCAGAACTCCCAGGTGTCTCCGCGGCACCAATGCGGGTGCATCCGCATTGCATGCTGGGAGCGATCTGAGGAGCGGGATACTAGGGGCTGAGGAGGCCCTTACTCTAAACTACATTTTCCCAAGGACTTGGGATCCACGGGGTGTTTCGCGCCCAGGAGGTGAGCATGGTGTGCGGTGGAGAGGGCTCCATGCTTGGAGCTGTTGGGGAGTTTGGGAATGAGGAAGCCCGGGGTGTTGACAGCGCACGCGCGGCCCAGTGGCGCGCGTACGTGAGAAGCAGAGGCGGGAGACGGCGGGAACCTGGGTATGACTGCGCCTGCGCACTGCTGAGGGCGCGCGGTTCTTTCTAAGCACGTCGCGCACCTGTTAGGTGTTGAGACCGTGACAGATGCGAAATCGAGTTTCTCTGGCAGGGCAATAAGGTGCTGAGTTTATGTGGGACCATGTTGCTCAGGAGGAAAAATGTGGGTCACTGTCACACTCCTTCCTTCTCACTCTCTCATCGCTGCCATGTGAAATTTCTGCAGAGAAATGACTGCCAGAGGGGCTCAAGTGTGGATCCATAGTGAAGTTTTCCAGCAATAAGGATCAGATGTCAGGTAGTGTGGACTGAGTTGCACATGGCCTCAGGACAGGACATGGGGTGAATGCCCAAGGATTAGCAACCACCACCACTTCCACTTCCATGGAGGAGGATCCCCTTTGGAACTTTCTGGAATTCCTTTTAAGTTTGAAACTACAGCATTCCCAGAGTTTTGGCCCCAGGAACGAGGTGTGAACCTAGAGACACGATGCTGGTGCCCTCTCACTTCCCTCAGGTAAAGTGACAGAAGTGAGGGCAGGTGTGACCCACGAGAGTGTTTCTTAACTTCAGATGGGGTTCCAATAAAGGCCTGATGGGTCACGAGTCTTTGGGAGGTGGAAAGTACTGTTGTTTAACACCTGAAAATCAAGCTATGGGTGAGTTTAAATTCCCTCTTTGTTCATAAGAGATTTTTCTTTGTTTTCTACTAATTTATTTTAAGATAGTAGAATTCACAATTGTAGTTGTAGTTCTGTGGGGTTTTTTTTTTGCTGAGGAAGACTGGCCCTGAGCTAACATCTGTGCCAATCTTCCTCCACTTTATGTGGGACGCTGCCACAGCATGGCTCAACAAGCAGTGTGTTGGTGCGCGCCCGGGATCTGAACCCCGGCCACCAGCAGCGGAGCACATGCGCTTAACCGCTACACCACGGGGCCAGCCCCTCTGTGAGTTTTTATAAATGCATATATGTACCACCATAATCAGGATACAAGACACTCCATCACTCCCAAGAAAACAACCTCCTAGGGCCCATTCATAGGCAGACTCACCCCACTCTTCACCCCTGACCTGTTCTAGCTCCCTATACCTTTGCTTTTTCCAGAATGTCATGTAAATGTAGACTTTTGAGTACTATGTCTAAAATTTGATGCTATATTTTGAAAATTGTGTAATTATACTTTTCCTCCAGAGTTGTCTTGAGATTTAAGTTTTGACAGTGCCCAGTACAGGTGGTGGCACACATTTAGGCCTTCAAAAGAGAGAGATTCCATTATCATTAATGGGTGCATAAGTTTAAGCAGGACTCTGCTCCCATGCTTAACTGTTGTCATCTGTACAATGGGAAGGATGTTGGGGAGGGGTGATCATAGGAGGTAATAATGATTATGAAATGACGCTAATCTCCACTGTGCTGTGAAAACAAGAGTTAACATGGAGAAATGGACAAAGACTAGACTTCATTTGCCCTTTAATTAAACACAGAGCTGTTTTAGATTTTTCTCTTTCCTAACATGTGCTGGAAGTCTAAGCATATGGAAACTGTAGATGTGAAAAGCAAAATGGGCATTTTGGGCTTTGTGGATCATTAAAATAAAAGTTTAATGTGTGGTGATGGATGATAACTAGATTTATTGTGGTGATCATTTCACATATATACACAAAATCAAATCATTATGTTGTACACATAAAACTAATATATGTCAATTATGTCTCAATAAAAAAAGCAAAAGTCTACACATTCTCCTCCCATAAAAAGGCATTAAAATTTTCCCTATTTGAGTATATCTAATAAATTGGTATGTCACTCAAAATGACATCCTGTCTGCAGCTCACTTCAATTATTCCTTGGATAGTTTCCCCTTTTACCACCCACAGCTCTTCTTGCTTTTATCAGGAAATCATAGTAAATTTGCATAGATATCACTCTGCTCATAGAAAAAGACTCATGAGGGTTACAACTGTGTGGCTAACCATAAAGCTTCCTCAAACTGTGAGGAACTCTGGTTTCCTGCAGAAGAAATTTTGTGAAGTTGGTGTGTAGGAGTAACAAAATTATAATGCCAAATATGTAAGGCAATTTCAAATTCTTTTACAAGGATGGTAAACACAGACCCCTACACACTGTGGTTCAAACAAACATAAAGCCTCTGTTCCCAGATACCAATGTCCAATCTCACAAACACATATGACATGCCCCAAAGTTTTTAACCATTGCAAAAATGGGCTGAACTATGACTTTATCTTCATTTTTATGGGAAATAATTACTGTTAACTCCATGAATGTAGGATTGTTTCTGTATCCACTGTCCACTATTTACTAACACCCTTGAACAGTTCCAGAAATAATGTTTAGGGCATATTAGATGGTGTAAATATAATGAGTGAATGACTATATCCTTACTCACTGAGGCCCCTATCCTTCATTCTGTATTCCCTATTATCTCCCTTGTCTATTTTACTTCATTTTGCTTTGATATTATCCAATAAAGTTTAAAATTTTTTCTCATCAGGATCTTTTTATATCCTTCATTAAACTTATGTAGTACTTAATTAAATTGATAAAATCATCATTTACTATTATGAATGAATAAGATATCACATTGATAAACTGTAACGATATAAAAAATAAAATTTACTAGAAAGAAAAATGCCTAAACTTTTATGCACCTGGTAATATTGACTCAGAATGCATATTGCTTAAATTCACAAGTTACAAAGTTGATTTGACAACTCATAGCTGCAATATTTTAATATATCTTTTCAAATGAAAAATAGAGATTGACATTTGTTAGTATACAATTTATTTGAAAACAGTTAATAGGATATTTCTCAGAAACACAGCTTTTGTTCAACCAAAAAAATACACATTATGTTTACTCACACATAATCAAAATTAACTGAACACACCGAGGGCTTGTATTCAGCTCTGAGTAAAAGAAAACCCACACAGTCTGCCCAATATGTCAATAATGTGCTTATTTATCTCAGAGAAGTACTGGGCCAGGGAACCTCTCACGATGCAGTAGGGAAATACAGTCCCATGTGTTCTCATAGTTGCACCATTGTATCTGTTACAGTGGAATCAGAAACACAGAAGCATGAGAAGTATTAAGAGAATGAGGTGTTCACTATGCAGATTAGACAATATAAATACGGTAAGCTCTACAGAAAAGGAGAGTCAGAGCATCAGATAAGGTCAATAGCCATGACATCCTAATCACTGGCTTGGTGGTCGGCATAGGGATTGCAGGAAAATGCAAACTGGACATCGGACCATGGAGATGCATCCATGGTGGGAAAGCTGGTAGAGATGTCTGTGGAAGCCTACAACTCCGACAAAATGCAAGTCAAACAGTTGGTGTTTGTTTTGAGGATACTTTTGATTGGCAGAGCCAGCAATCAGGAAAATAAGCTGGAGGCTGATGTCCACAAGGTCCCCACGCATCTGTCTATCTCCCTGTATAGTGGTTGCTCGATAAACTGAATAACTGCTTCTTCTAAATCTCATGCGATTTGGGCTATTACAGAATTCCGTCATGGAACCATATAGAAAAGGCATCCTGGGAAATGTAGTTTCTAGCCTTACCTATGTTGATATAATACAATCCAACAGAACCATCTCCACCTCTAGATTTCATTGTCTCTCTTCTTAATTCAAACCTAGTGTCCAATTGCCAGCCAGAGGCAAGACAACGAACATACAGCAACAGATGAAAATAGTAGTTCATACGAAACTGTATTCTTTCAAGACTTTTCATACTTACACATTTCTGCCAACTTACATATTTACAAATTTGCAAGCCAGCAAAATGGAATAATGATCCTCTGGCCAAAAAAAGAGTTGTTGAAAATACACACTTTATGTAGGTAAAAAATGTTGACATTAAAAATTGGGTTCTTTCAGTAAAATAGTAAGATGGAATATATGTAATGGGTAAGTGATATCCAGTTTGGAACACACTGGGCCAGTAAGAAAACCTCAACAAATACCAATGTTACATTGGTATAATGGCCCCATACTTACAGAACAATAAAAAAAACTATATACAAATTAAACCTGATGCATATTTAAAATACATTTCAAATCACCCATGGGTGCATCACACTTCAAAATGGAAACAAAAATTATTAACTGAATGTATGAGGAAAAAAACTCACTATATATCAAAATTCATGTACTATAGATATACTTAGAGTACTTAGATAATTCTAATCTCAACCTCTAGTTGAAAAAGAAATGGAAATTCATTTGCTAGGGGCCCACTTTAAGGATGCAGTACCGATCAAGGCACTATATTTATAACTTTTATAAGATTTCTCTCCTGGTGTGAATTTTCTAAACTGTTATACATGAATTAATTTGCATCAGGCTTTCCCACATTACTTATATTTATACGGTTTCTTTCCACTATGGGTTCTCACATGACTTTGAAAGGATTTGTGACAACTGAAAGCTTTCCCACATTTTTCACACTTATAAGGTTTCTCTCTAGGCTGCATTCTTACAGTTTTGGAAGGATGAGAGCCAACTGAAGGCTTTCCCACATTGCTTACATTTATAGGTTTCTCTCCAGTATGCTTTCTGACATGTTTGTGTAAGGATGAGGACCAACCGAATGTTTTCCCACATTTTTCACATTTATAGGGTTTCTCTCTAGTCTGCATTTTTACATTTTTGGAATGATGAGGGTCAGTTGAAGGTTTTCCCACATTGCTTACATTTATAGGTTTCTCTTCATTATGCTTTTTGACATGTTTGTGTAAGGATGAGGACCAACCGAAAGTTTTCTCACACTTTTCACATTTATAGCGTTTCTCTCCAGTCTGCACTTTCTTTTTTTTGGAAGGGTGAGGGCCAGTTGAAGGCTTTCCCACATTGCTTACATTTACAGGCTTCTCTTCAGCATGCATTCTGACATGTTTGTGTAAGGATGAGGGCCAACCGAATGCTTTCCCGCATTTGTCACATTTATAGGGTTTCTCTCCATTGTGAATTCTCACATGTCTTTGAAAGGATGTGAGCCAACAGTAGGCTTTCCCACACTGCTTACATTCATAGGGTTTCTCTCCAGTGTGCATTATCATATGTACACGAAAGGATTTGGGACAACTGAAGCCTTTCCCACACTGCTTACATTCATAGGGTCTCCCTCCATTGTGCATCATCACATGTACTCGAAAGGATTTAGGACAACTGAAGGCTTTCCCACATTCCTTACATTCATAGGGCTTCTCTCCAGTGTGACTCCTTATATGTCCAGTGAGGGAATGGGAACGAATAAATGTTTTCCCACAAAGTTTACATGCATAAGGTTTCTCTCCACTGTGAGTTTTCACATGATTCCTTAGGTATGAAGAACAACTGAAGGCTTTCCCACATTCCTCACATTGATATAGTTTGCGTCCAGTGTGACTTCTTTTGTGCCTCTTAAGGGATGAACGATGCCTGAAGACTTTTCCACACTGACCGCATTCATACAGCTTTACTCTAGTAGAAGTTTTCTTGTACACCTTACGATTTGCAATACGCCTGAAGGTTACTCTATATTTATTACCTTTACTACTAGCACAGAATCTCTCCACAATACGATTTCTGCTAAAAAAAAAAAAGGGGGGGGAGCACATTATTAATGGTTTATGTATTAGTATTTATTAATCAGTACTAGGGTTACATTTTTACCATTTTCTGTGTAAATATGGGTTTTTGGTCCTGTTTAAATTATTTCAAAGTGGCATAAACTAAATACTCTGGAAGAGGGCTTGACCATAGCCCATTACTACAATAGTGTTTCTCACATATGGGGTTCCCTGATAATTGCTTCCAATGAATTATCTTTCAACCACTCAATGTGTAAGTCACATTAAGAAAAACATTGAATGGGCCAGCCTCAGTGGCCTAGTGGTTAAGTTCTGCATGCTCTGCTTTGGCAACCCAGGTTCAGTTCCTGGGCGTGGACCTACACCACTCCAGTGACTGTGCCGTGGCGGTGGCTCACATACAAAAAGAGGAAGATTGGCAACAGATGTTAGCTCAAGGCGAATCTTCCTCAGGGAAAAAAAAAAAAACAGAAAGAAATTGGGAGGAAATTCTCTGTGAATAAACAAATTTGGAGTTAGGTTTATGGGGTTGTTTTTATTTTTTAATTTCATGAAATACTAAGGTTCTCTATTGGGATACTTCTTTTTCTCCTCAGTGCCACTCACCTCAAATGTCTCCCCTCGTTGTTGTGCTTATCTTCAATATCCTGGTCTTCCCAATTCTCTCCTAAAAGGGAGGTCCAGCAATCATTGTTTGTGAACCTTGCTATTTTCTGTTCATTGGATAATTTTTCTCCAAAAATATCCTGCTGAGAAATGGACCCATTGGTTTTAAGTTGAATCTCATTATCTGAAACAAAAAAGTGAACAAATCTTATAAGGAAGTCACCTGTGAGCAAAGAAACATTCAGGAGTTTAGCTGTTTCAGGACTTCATTATTAACAGGCACAAGACGTCAAAATGGTAGGCAATTTAATACACACAGAAAAACCATCACAAGGTTTCAAACAACAAACTCCTCTGTGCATGCAAAGCACCCATGGATATATACCCACACTGATGACACTAAAGGACCCTAAGTTTTTTAAACAAGACAGAAAGAAAAACACAGGCTAATATGTAGATTTTTATTGTCACACAGAAAGTATTAGATTCTAGGTCTGTGATGGCTCTGACCATGTCTGTGTTATTTACCAATGTATTTCCCTTCTTTATTCCAAATATTGGAATAGGCTTGATGAGTAAGAAGTATTTATTCTCAAAGCAACTAAGTGAAGGAATGATGCCATCCTTACCTACTGAGACCAGGTTCTTGAAGGTTTCCAGCATCACATCTCTGTAGAGCTTCCTCTGAGCACCATCCAGCAAAGCCCACTCCTCCGGGGTGAAGTCCACAGCCACATCCTCAAAGACCACCAAGTCCTAAAACCACATAAATGTAGGAGAATGGATGACACTGACAACACAGGATAAGTAGACTCAATTCATAGGAAGTTCAAACAAGATCCTGTGGTCTCCCAACATCTACTCTATGCCCATGCTCACTTCCTGTGTCATAGTTTTAACAGCACCACTAACTCATTGAACTTATCTCTCTCTGCATTTTTACTGTGACCTTACCTGTCTGATTCCTCTCTTTTGACAAAGTCTAGAATAGTCCAGAACATATTGGATAAATGAGAGAAATGCTCTACAAATGAAACAAATATGTCCATTTTATGACTACCAATTCCTTGTGATAAGGCTCTTTCCTTATTGCCCACATCACTCAGCACTACATGAACCACAAGTTCAAGCCTGGATGAGGTTCTAATAAGAAAAGACACACTGAAGGACCAGGAGCTTTTCCTACTTTTCCCCTCACCAACCATGAGAGGCCCAAGGGTCTGTGGAAACCCAACTTGCAAGGTAGGCCAGCTGACCTATGTTGATGTATTCCAGGCCACTAGAAGTAGGTCCAATTGGTTGCATGAAGACATTTTTCGGGAGAAATGTTAATTTTAACTTACTAGTATATTATTTATCACAGAATCTGTTGCTACTCTTTCTTCCTCTATGTCCCTCCAATTGAGGCAGAAGAGGTATTGAGGAGGAGGGGAAAAGAGAAAGACGACATGAGAAATTTAGACCTTTCCATAATCCCCACATTCATGAACCTTGGTATTCCTGTGCACCAATTTTGGGAAGACACACACACACACATTGAGGTTATAAGACGCCAGAACAGCTCTTTCCACCAGAGGCATAAAAGAGTTAATTTCTATTAGTCTTCTTGACCTTGAGGAGCAGGTTAAGAGTCCTTATGGAAGAGGCCTGAGAGACCCCTCACCTTTTCCACCATGTGAGGACACAGTGGGAAGGCGCTAGCTATGAACCAGGAGAGGGCCCTCACTAGAAAACGACCATGTTGGTACCTTGATCTTGGACTTATCAGCTTCCAGAACTGTGAGAAATAAATTTCTGCTGTTTATAAGCTCCTCTATGGCATTTTGTTATAGCAGCCTAAATGGGGTAAGACACAGAGCCAGAGGCGAGTATGACTGGAGCAAAGAGAGGTGGGGAGTAACAGACAAGGACAGTGGAGAATGATGGGGGGTGCACATCATCTTGTGGGGAACTAGTCGGGGCTTTGACTCTGTGAGAAATGAATACTTCAGACTTTTGCATGGAGGAGTGATCTCATCTGATAGCTTTAATGATCCATCAGCTTCTTTGAGACTAGACTGTAGGAGGCAGATGTAGAGGCCAGAACACTTGTTAGGAGGGTAAAGCCATAACCAGCCTGGGTGGTCACAGTGGAGTGTGCAGGGTAAGATAGGTAAGAGCTACAGAATCCTGATGGTCTGAAGGTGGGGCAAGACAGAAAGAGGACTTGAGGATGACCCTGATTATTTCATGCAGGAAAAGTGGAATAATGGAGTTTTCATCAACTGAGATGTAGAAGGTCATGTGTGGATTATGTTCTTGGGAAGAGGATGAGGAATTCACCATAGGGCATGCTGAGATGGAGATGAGAATAAGATATCCAAGCGGATACATATATAATAAAGTTTTCAGGAGCACTGGTAAAAACGGGAAAAATTTGAAAATGACCAGATAGCCACTAGCAGTAGAGTTAATAAACAATAATGGCATATCTCTGCAAGTGAATACAAGAGAGTGATAAAGGTGAAGGAACTATTATTACTCCATGGAAGACCATGAACAAGAGAAACCTGACCTAACTACAAAGCTATAGTAACCAAAACAGCATGGCACAAAAACAGACACACAGATCAATAGAACAGAATTGAAAGCCCAGAAATAAAACCACACATCTATGGACAGCTAATCTTCAACAAAGGAGCTAAGAACATACAATGGAGAAAGGAAAGTCTCTTCAATAAGTGGTGTTGGGAAGACTGGACAGCCACACGCAAAAGGATGAAAGTAGACCATTATCTTTCACACTACACAAAAATTAACTCAAAATTGATTAAAGATTTGAAGGTAAGACATGAAACCATAAAACTCCTAGAAGAAAATATAAGCAGTACACTCTTTGACATTGGTCTTAGAAGGATCTTTTTGAATACCATGTCTACTCAGGCAAGGGAAACAAAAGAAAAAATAAACAAATGGGACTTCATCAGACAAATGAGCTTCTGCAAAGCAAAGGAAACCATGAACAAAACAAAAAACCCACCAACTGGGAGAAAATATTTCAAATCATATATTGAACAAGGGGTTAATCTCCAAAATATATAAAGAACTCATACAACTCATCAACAAAAAAACCAAAATATATAAAGAACTCATACAGCTCAACAACAAAAAAACAACCCAATCAAAAAATGGGCAGAAGATATGAACAGATATTTTTCCAAAGAAGATACACGGATGGCCAATAGGCACATGAAAAGAATGTTCAACATCACTAATCATCAGGGAAATGCAAATCAAAGCTACAATGAGATATCACATTACACCTGTTAGAATGGCTATACTTACCAAGACAAAAAACAAATGTTGGAGAGGATGTGGAGAAAAGGGAACCCTAATTCACAGCTGGTGGGAATGCAAACTGGTGCAGCCACTATGGAAAACAGTATGAAGATTTCTCAAAAAATTAAAAATAGAAATACCACACAACCCAGCTATTCCACTACTGGGTATTTATCCAAAGAACTTGAAATCAACAATTCAAAGAGACATATGCACCCCTATGTTCATTGCAGTATTATTCACAATAATGGCTATTCACAATAGCCAAGACTTGGAAGCAACCCAAGTGCCCATTGACTGATAAATGGATAAATAAGATTTGATATATATATATCCATTGTGTGTGTGTGTGTATATATATATATACACACACACACACAATGGAATACTACTCAGCCATAAAAAAGACAAAATCATCCCATTTGCAACAATATGGATGGAACTTGAGGGTATTATGTTAAGCAAAATAAGCCAGACAGAGAAAGACAAACACCATATGATTTCACTATATGTGGAAGATAAAAAAATACATGGACAAAGAGAAAAGATTAGTGGTTACCAAAAGGGAAGGGGGTTAGGGGGTGGGCATAAGGGGCAAAGGGGCACATATATATGGTGATTGACAAATAATAAGGTACAACTGAAATTTCACAACGTTATAAACTATTATGACCTCAGTAAAATAAAATTAAAAAGAAACCTGACATAAAATAGCATATACACTGTGATTTCATTTGCATGTAATATAAAACATGAAAAATTAGAGTATCTTTAAGGATGCATATGCAGGTATGCAAGTAAGAGGAAAGCATGGATTTTACCATCACATAATTCAAGATATTGGTTACATCTGGAGAGTGAGGGGGTCTGCCATTGGGAATCATTTCCAGTGGGATATCTGATGTCAAGCATTGTTCTAGATCTAGGGCTGGATCTTATTTCATAGGTGTTTATTTTTTATTATTTCCATGGACCATATATATATGTCTTATGCACTTTTCTGCATGTGTGTTATACTTTACAATGAAACTGTATAACAAATTAATATAATTTACCTGAAATCATCTAAGAGTTATAGAAAACCATTTTATAATATTAAACAGAAGTACATGAAAAAACTCATAGCATTTGGAAACAGAGGGCAATATGCACAGCCTGATAAAGGGCATACTGAAAAAAGACTGTTCAAAAAGGAACATATAAATGGTGTGAAGTTCACTGTTTTCTACAAAAAAATGTACAAAACTAGGTGCCCATTGCCTTACTCTTAGTCAACATTATACTAGAGATCCAATCCAGTGCCACCTGAAAATAAACAAATGTACAAGAATTACAAAAGAATAAAAGGTTATTGTTCTGCATAGCACTAATAAATGTACATGTAGGACCCCAACAGAACAAAAAGAACCATGTAATAAGAATCTTAGGAAGATTCCAGAATAAAAACACAATATAAAAATAAAATTCATTGCCTTTCTAGTTAACAATAACAGTAAGTTAGAAAATTAATGTTAAAAAGCTAACACAGCTGCATGACAGTAGGAGGAGCTCTGTGGATCTGCTCCCCAGTGAAACTGGTGAAAATTACTTTAAAAACAACCATTTAAAGCCTCTGAAAATAGTCCTAAGAATATACAGTAAATAGAGAAACAGTTATTCAAGAAAACCTTTGAAGATTCAGTAGAAGAAGTGAGTCTGTGGCATTTGAACCAAGACCCCTCCCTCTCTCCCTGGACTTCCATGTCAGACTACAGCCAAGAACACAGGCCCCCTGTCCCCACAGCTCCCAGTCAGAGGAGGAAGAGGACATCAGCATGTCTCATCCTGCCCCAATTATCTGTTACTGAGACTAAGTTCCAAGCAAGTTCAGTGGAGAGGTGGGGGCTCCCTCCTTCTGCCCAGCCCCCACTTGTGGAATGGAGGCTCTAGCGTGGGTGGGGCTGCTGACAACACTGGGGACCTGATTGCTCTTGTTCCGCCTCATGAGATGAAGGTTCCACACCAAAGAGAGGCAAGCTGAGAAGACCTGAAGCTACTGCCCTTTGCTCAGCTCCTAAAGCAGGAGTGTCAACAGACAGAAGTGTTCCATTGTCCCCATCCTGTTCCAGTGCCCTGGATCAGAGATTTTGACCGGGGAAGAGGCGAGCTGTAAACAGATAGCTCCTAGTCTCTTCCCAAGGAACTAACTTCATTTGCAACAGAGCATGGAGAAGTTCAAGCCTAAGGGTGCTCTCAAAAACAGAGGCTGTGGTGAAAGGCAACTGGGAGGAGATTCAAGACACAGGCAAACTTGTAGTCCACCTTGTTAGCAGGAGAAAAACAGAGAAAGAGGAGCCCTCCCAGGGTCTGAACAATTAACAAGCACTGACTCATGGAACTATTCCTTCAAAAGAGTCCAAATTTGACTGGATTCGTCTATAGAGCAATGTATGCACCACGGCATGTTCAAAACAATAGAGGAATCAGCCTGCGATTAGTGGAGATAACAGCTGCAGATGGTCAGAGAAAGAAAGGAAGAAAGCCTTGCCAACTCTACTGCCGTCCCTGGGCGTCTGCAGGCATACACAAAGCTGTGCCTCCCCAAGGAGGATATTTGCAAACCATACATCTGATAAGGGGTTAATCTCCAAAATGTTAAAGAACTCATGCATCTCAACAACAAAAAAACTAACACCCTAATTAAAAAACAGGCAAAAGACCTGAACAGACATTTCTCCAAAGAAGATATGTAGATGGCCAACAGGCACATGGAAAGATGTTCAACATCATTAACTACCAGGGAAATGCAAATCAAAACTACAATGAGATATCACCTCATGCCCGTCAGAATGGCTATAATTAACAAGACAGGAAACAAGTGTTGGAGAGGATGTGGAGAGAAGAGAACTCTCATACACTGCTGGTGGGAGTGCAAACTGGTGCAGCCACTATGGAAAACAGTAGGGAGATTCCTCAAAAAATTAAGGATAGAGCTACCATACGATCCAGTTATTCCAC
>CM053548.1:12050714-12192469 GCA_028646465.1 Rhinoceros unicornis
CCATAAGAAACGATGAAATCCAGCCATTTGTGACAACATGGATGGACACTGAGGGTATTATGCAAAGTGAAATAAGTCAGACGGAGAAGGCCAAATACCATGTGATCTCACTCATTAAGTAGTAGATAATAACAACAACAAACACACACATAGAGACAGAGATTGGATTGGTGGTTACCAGAGGGGAGGAGGGGAGGGGGGAGGGTGAAAGGGGTAATTAGGCACATGTGTGTGGTGATGGGTTGTAATTAGTATTTGGGTGGTGAACATGAGAACATGATGTAATCCATGCAGAAATAGAAGTATAATGATGTACACCTGAAATTTATACAATGTTATAAACCACTGTTACTGCAATAAACAAACAAACAAAAAAAACAAACAAAACAAAAACAAACAAAAAGAAGTAAAGGAAGGTGTGATGACAACGACGCATCAAATAACCTCATTAAAGAGATAGAATTTATTATTATTATTATTATTTTTTTTTTGTGAGGAGGACCAGCCCTGAGCTAACATCTGCCAATCCTCCTCTTTTTTGCTGAGGAAGACTGGCCCTGGGCTAACATCCGTGCCCATCTTCCTCTACTTTATATGGGACGCCGCCACAGCATGGCTTGACAAGCAGTGCGTCGGTGCGCGCCCGGGATCCGAACCGGGGAACCCCAGGCCGCCGCAGTGGAGTGCGCGCACTTAACCGCTTGCGCCACCGGGCCGGCCCCTAGATAGAAATTATTTTAAATGAACAAAATGAAAATTCTGGAGTTGAAAAGCACAATAACTGAAATTAAAAAGGGGGAGTCAAGAGTAGATCTGAACTTGTACAAGAAAAAACTACCAGTTCTATTACTCCATTCATATGAAATGTCCAGAATAAGGCAATCTATAGAGACATCAGTGGTTATTTATGGCTCAGAGTGGGCATAGAAAGTGACAGCTAAAGGGTAGGAAGTTTCTTTTGAGGTGATGAAAATGCTCTAAAATTTCCTGAAGTGATGGTTGTACATATCTGAATAAACTGAAGTATAATTTAAATTGGTGAATTTTATGGTATGTGAATTATATCTCATAAAGCTTTCTTTTTTTTTTAAAGCTAACATATAATAAAGAATTCTAATGAAGGATATAAAAACATTCTAACGGGAAAATCCCTGAACTTTATTGGATAATATCAAAACAGAATGAAATAAATGGAAAGATGGCATATGTTCTTAGAAAGAATTCAGTTTCACTAAGATTTCAGCTCCCCCAAAAGAAACCTGTAGCCTCTATGAAATTCTATTAAATCTCCAAACCTGATTTTCTGGGACTTTGCAAAAACTATTTCTCCAAACCTAATAGGAAGAACAAATGTCCAAAAAAGATAAAATTCTCTGAAGAATAAGGTGGAGGCCTACCTATCATACAGGAAGGAATTTAAAACTATGGTAATCCAGGCAGTATGATATTAGCAGAAAGATAAGCAAATAGACTCATGGAAAGGAAAAGAATCCTGAACAGACCCCTATGTATATGGAAATTTGATTAATGACAAAACAGCCATCACAGAGCAGTGCAGAAATGACGTACACTTTAATACACGGGGAGAAACTGGCATCAAATTGGGAAAAAATGTATTTTATTCCCATCTATGTTATGGACAATAATCAATTTATGGTAGATTTAAGTGTGAAAGACAAAACTAGACTAGTGTCAGAAGTTACAGGCAAATGTTTTTATAACATAAGCATAGGGAGTATTTTCTTACATAAGAAAATAAGAGCAGGCTATAAAGGAAAAGATTGATGATTTCAACCTTACTAAAATTAAGGGACTGAAAAGATAAACCACAATTTGAGAGAAAGATATTTGCAATACATACAAATGTAAAAGGATTAGTGTACAGAGTAAAAATGAATGATCAAATTCATTAAAAAAAAATAGGAAAATGACCGAAACATATATCACAAAAGATGAAAGACCACATATATAAAAAAAAAAGTCAACCTCATTGGTAATGAGCAAATAGCAAAATAAAATCTCAAATAGATCCCATTTCAAACCAAGAAAGGAAAAAAACTAGACAATCCCACGTGTTGATGATCATATCGAACCAATAAGCAGTTAAGCACAGATGTTTGGAGAACCAACTGGTACACTCCATTGGAATTTCCTAGTAAATTTAAACTTGGCCATGATCTAAAACCCAGCAATTTTTCTCCAATATGTGGAAATTTTCCTGCGTATTTGCAATGTGGACACTGAAACAAGAATCTCGAGAGCAGCATTTTTCACAGGAGCAAACAACAAACTTGAAAAACTCAAACCCCGGGCTGGCCCCGTGGCTTAGCAGTTAAATGCGTGCACTCTACTACTGGTGGCCCGGGTTCGGATCCCGGGCGTGCTCTGATGCACTGCTTGTCCAGCCATGCTGAGGCGGCGTCCCACATACAGCAACTAGAAGGCTGTGCAACTATGATATATAACTATCTACTGGGGCTTTGGGGAGAAAAAAAAAAACACTCAAACCCCATAAGCACTGGAGTGGAAGAATAAACTGGATGGCCTGCAGCCTCAGACCTCAGCAGGTATGAAACAGACTGAGGCAAGGAATCCCCAGAAAAACCTTTTCAGTGTAATCCCATTAGTAGTTACTTATTGAAAATTCTGAAGAGGCAAAACTAAACAGAACACTGCTTAGTGAAAAATCATAGATGGTAAAGTTATAAAGATTAAGCAAAGAAACAAACAGTGGTCATTGAGGTGGCAAGATGGTAGTGAGTTCAAGGAGGGGCACGTCAAAAGACTAACAGCCAGCCGAGGCCCATTTATAAATCTGGATGGTGAGTCCACAGATGTTTACATTGTTGTTAGTTTAAAATCTTCCCATAACACTTTTTATGCATTCTGAATATGATAGATTTCACAATAAAAATTAAAAGCTTCAATTAAGGTTGCAAAAGAATGTACTTTTTGTATATTTGTTTACACATAACAAGAAAATGTCAGTTTTGATTCAGTCTTTGGTAGCAAAATATTAGAAACAGACCAAGTGACTATTCAGAGAGAATTGGTTGCATAAACTTGAGAATCAAATGCATCAGGTATTGATATGAAATATCTACAGAACTATCAATAGAACAAATAAGAAAGGTGTGTTTCAATGTGTACACCATGTTACCTTTCCTATAACAAAGGGAAGAAAAGAAATAATGTATTTTAATTGCTTGTTTTTACATAAACACTGATATAATGCACAAGAAATTATTAAACCTGGTTGTCTGAGGGTGGCTGGGATAAGAGGACTGAAGTGGACCAGGATATGCTGGCAGGGACTCTTCTTAAGTTAGATTTTCAATGTTTTGCAGATTATCTTTTACCTTTGCATGCATTCTTTACTTTACATAAAGAGAAATATATATAAATCATATTTTGTTTTTAATAATTTTTATTTGGAAGCCACTTTTCTATGTAAGAAACCATTTTAAGATTTAACCCTCTGAACATTTAAGTTTATGAAAGTGCAAATCATAAAGAGTGAACTATCTCAAACCTCTTTATAACTAAGATGACAAATGACAGCATAGTTGTTTGTTCTTCCACTCTATCTCAAACTGGGGAGTACTGTCAAGAATGAGTAGAATATTTACTACATTAGGGGTTTGGGCCTAACCTATTAAATGTACTATGATTTTCAAGGATTTACATATCCTTTTAGTAGTTTTCCTTGGATCAGTTAAAATAGGAATTGTCTTAGGAATAGTACAATCTTTTAAATTTCAAAACTCTCTAGAGATAACCACTGATGTAAAAAAAATATGTAAAAAGTGAAAAACGAACCTGAGAATTTAAATACACCCATCCCATATCTGGAAGTTCTTGTGTCAAAAAAGGAAAAAAAATCTGTATGCTTCCAACATTCTTTTGTCTTACATTTTATCTCTCAATCCACTTACATTCACCTGTGGAAATTAATAAAAGAAACTGTAACCAAATTGGAGTCGGGAAGGCCTGTAGGGGGAGCTCTCACACCTTATCATACAACATCAATTACAACAAACACGAAGAGACCAATGCTTGCCTCTTGGACAGGAAGTACAACTACTTTACTACTGAAGGAAGATTTCTCTCCCCACCTGACAACAGCCCAGCCAATCAGAAATGCTGCAGCTCAGCCAATGAGAAAATCCCCAGCTCAGCCAATGAGAAGCTGTTGCCACCTTGAACTGTTACTTTCCCCCAATGGACTTTCATTTAGAACACCCCTCCCTACTGCCCCTTTTTCTCCATAAAAGCCAGCTCATCTCCTTTATTTTCTGGATTTGCCTAGGGTTCGCCACAGCATGCACATCCTAAATTGCAATTCTGTTGGCTATTCTCGAATAAACTCATTTTGAGGGTAAAATAACAGGCGAATTTGCTTTTTAAGTTGACACACCCAAGAAAATAAAAACTTAACACACTCAAACAAGGAAATAAAATTACCACATACTTAGGGAACCTGGAGTTAGATGGTAGCAGGAGTCAGAAGGGAAGAAAAACAAACATTTCCATTAGCTTCGATAAATCCACTGGCTTACCCACAGTTCACAAGGAAAACCCACATTCAGAAGGTGAAACACATTTACAAGCTTGGAGTCCGCTCTCACTGCAGAAATATCGCCCTTCTGTTGGTCAGTCCCCACCAATGGAGAGTGGGGGGACCTGAGCAGACACAGGAATGACCTCTAGAGCTCCACACATCCTCCTCACCCCTCCTCACAGTCTGGAAATGCTCCCTCTCCATGCTTCAAGTCTCAATAGCTAGGAAACTCTCAGCTGGAATCTGTGTAAGGTTTTGGCCCAAGGGAACTCCCAAATTCATAAACTCGTTCTCTAGGAGACAGACTCCAAAAGAGTCTTTCTCTTAGTCCGACCTTCACAGACTTTCTCAGTTTGCACAAACGACACTCTGAGTGCACCACCTCCATGCATGCCCAATCGAAATCTACTATCTGGAAACAACCCCAAGACAATGGCAAGCATAACCTCAGAAAGGGCGTCACCCCCAACCACACACACTTTCCAGTGCCTGCAGCCTCTCTCAGCCTACACAGCTCCTCCTGAGGATGGTGTGGACTGGCTGGGATACAGGCATAGGGGAGAATCCCCAGGAATAAACCACTTCCTTTTCTCCCCCTTTGCAGGCTCATGATTGGACAGTTTGGAGTCACTGGGCAAAGCCCCACCCCAGGTTATTCACTCATGCTGGACCTCATTGATTTAAATGAGAAACCCAGTGTTTGAAGAATCCCGCAAAATCACTCAAACCTAGTGTTTACGTATAAAGGAGAGAAGAAAACTACCAAGCACTTTGTATAGCTCAAGAACAAAACCTACAAGTTTCCATTCCTTTCAGAAAATAAATATATCACTTTATTATTATTTTCATGGGAACAAAATATTTTATAAACCATTAATCATATTTCAACACTTCTAAGTGGCACAAGTTTCTGGACATAGGATTTAGTATTAATCTCTGAAGCCCAGATAATACGAGACAGAACAGAATTATCCATTGTCAAAAATTCCCCACCCTGCAAAAGGAGAATAACTGACATTTTGGCGAGTCTTTGTGATTCACCAATTAATATACCAAACTTTTTTTGTGTGGAAGTGTATTCATTCTTCTGCAGCCCATAATGGGAGAAAGGTTTTCTTTATTTCTCTCAGATTCTTTCTCCCAGTAGCATTCTCAAGGCTAAGCCCTGGAATTCCATTTGTCATCACCGAGAAGAAAACAACAGATGTGAGAAACTTAACCACACATGCTCCAGGACAGAAAAAAAGGCACAGAAGAGTTTTTCACAAATGGAATGTATGATTAGAACATATTTTTATTTCTGAAATTCACCTCTTCCTTGCTTCTTTAGAAATATTTCATCTTCTCTTTCAAAGTCTATTAGTTAAGTGTATTTTACATTTACTGAAAAATCTGAGGCTGGAATAACCAAATAAATCTTTTCAAGGTGACAAATTCAGGGAGGGGCAGTGCTGAACTGGAACACAGGCATAGATGACTCAAGGGTCAAGCGCGGCCAGCCTCCCACGTGGGGCGTCCACCCCCCACCACCACCTGTTCACCGAAATGCTCCCTGAACACCCTCCCAAAGGACACTGGCTCCTATCCCCGCTGTGTCTTGAGTGCATTTTTCTTTGCAGGTTGTGGCACCTCTTCATTGAGTGGGCTTTGTCTTTTGGGTTAGTTTCTCTCCCTTCACTATGAGAACCCAGGGGGCAGGAATCATTTCTGTCTCTTCGTCTCAATACCAGCGTCTGGTCAGTTGACAACTATCATCCCTCCAGGGAATGAGAAATGGGGTCGGGGAAAGAAACTCTCCGCAGTGCCCAGGGTCGGTTAGGGACCGAAGACTTATCAGGAGACCCCTCCCAGCCCTGGGCACCAAGCAGGTCTCCCCAGACACCTGGCCCGCCTCCCAAGCTGTCCTCTGGGAGGAGCCGACCTGGGGCTGATATTCCCAGACACCCATGTGGACGGCAGCTGTGCACATCTGGGTCCCCCTGGCGGGGCCGGGGCCGGACGCCGGGACCCCCACGCCGCAGCTGAAGGCGGAGACTTGGGTGGAGCCCCGGGGGACGCGGGGAGACCCAGTCCCGCGCACTCACCATCTCCCAGTCCACTCCAGACTCTCCAGGCATCCTCCCCGCAGCCCCGCGGCCTGAGAAGATGACAGCGACCAGGACGTGACACCTGTGGCCCTGCGGGGCAGGTGCTCGCCGACACCGAGAAGGGCGGAGAGCGACGTCCACGCGGGCTGGGAGCGCCGCCCGCCCTCAGTCCTGATTGGACGGTGCTCCGGGCTCCCATGCCCTGATTGGATGGTGCTCCAGGCACTGCTCCCCCCAACAGGGCCCCTGATTGGACAGCACTGCAGGCTCCGCCCCAGCTCTTCTAATTGGATAGCTAGCCAGCCCGCCCCAGCGCCCCTGATTGGACAGTTCCCAAGACCGGAACACACATGAGCTGACCCCTTCCGGTTGGCCAGACCAGGGAAGTTTGCCTCCCAGAAGAACTGACCTTGGGTCCCCAGGGCGGACTTGGCGTCTTCACGCAGCGCTGCGGTACTTCCTGCATCCAGGCTCTATTGCCCCATGGAGCCACCCCACTTGTCCAGAGAAGGAGGGGCGCTCAGGCCAGGCTAGGGTGGAACAGGACAGGAGGGCCTGGCCTCCTCCAGGGGTCAGGGGTTGGCCTGCGGCCACGAGGTCACCAATGGATCTGTGCTCTTTAAGAACACAGACATTTAACAGTGCCGTCACCACGTGCCATGCAGGGGCTGGATACGTTTCATATTTAACCGTTGAAGTTGTTAAGCCCTCACCCATCCTTCCCCACCCCACTCATCTGGTGCTTTAGATCAGGAAACTCCAGACAGCAATTGCGGGGGACTAGTGGGAAGTTTGAACCCCCACAGCCTTAGCCTGGGCGCAGGAACTCTTCTCAGAACAACCACAAATTATGAGATGTGTTTATAAAAATTCTCAGGTTCACATCTTATGCTGGAAGGAAATTTATTGTAGATCCATTTTTGAGTATATCCCTAGAGAACTTTGAAATGTGAAAGGCTGTGATATCTCTAATGCAATGTAACTGATGGAAAAAAACAGGAAAAGCTTATATAAATTTGGAAGGGAGCCAGAAACTTAATACACTTAAAAGATTGGGTCAAAACTCCTAGCGCATTTAACATGCTGCCCTTTTCAGAAAATACGTTCCAGTTGAAGAGCCAGTGGAAGCAAAAACTCTGATATCACTTATTTTATTTACAAACAAAATTGAAAAAAATATCATGTTTTATGGTTTGCAATACCAAAAGTATTGTCCACTTGCATAAAAAGTGCTTAGAGGATTAGCATGTAGAAAAGAGGCTTCTCATTAAAAATATATTACTCATTTGATTTATAGTATTAAAAAATAAAATATAGCTAATTATTTTTATTATTTAAAAATAAGTGCCAAGTTTTAAAAAATCACCCTGTGACTTAGAAGTCTGTGTTAAAACTCGCTACTAGCATGTCCTCTAGCATTCATGTCCCCTTGCCCCATAGCCCCCTAAATTCCAATTTTATTAGTTTTTTGTACATATGGTCAGTGTTTCTTTACATAGAGAAGCATTCAACTATGTATTTTTCTTTATTCCCTTTGACATGACAAGGTAACATGGTTTACACATTGATATACACTTCGATTTTTTGTTCAATTAGAAATAAATCCTGTAGGGGACTGGCTCCATGGCATAGTGCTTACATTTGCATGCACCACAGCCTGTGGTTTGTGGGTTCAGATCCCAGGCTTGGACCTACACACTGCTCATCAGGCCATGCTGTGGCAGCATCCCATATACAAAGTAAAGGAAGATTAGCACAGATGTTAGCTCAGGGACCATCTTCCTCAAGCAAAAAAAGAGGAATATTGGCAACAGATGTTAGCTCAGGGCCAATCTTTCTCACCAAAAAAATAAATAAATCCTGTAGCTCTTTTCGTATCAGTAGGTGACTCCCTTAATCTTTATAAAGCTGCATGTAAGGTTTCTTTTTGTTTTCTTTATTGTGAAATTTTTGTTGTACATTATTGTCAGTCACCATACAAATGCATCCCTTCACCCCTTCAACCCACCTCCCCCCCCTTGCCTCTAGTAACCACCAAACTGTTCTCTCTGTCCATGTGTTAGTTTATCTTCCACTTATGAGTGAAATCATGCGGTGTTTGTCTTTCTCTTTTTGGCTTATTTCGCTTAACATAATACCCTCCAGGTCCATCCGTGTTGTTGCAAATGGGACGATTTTGTCTTTTTTTAATGGCTAAGTAGTATTCCACTGTATATATACATACCACATTTTCTTTATCCAATCATCAGTCGAGGGACACTTGGGTTGCTTCCACGTCTTGGCTATAGTGAATAATGCTGCAATGAACACAGGGGTGCATAAGCCTCTTTGGATTGTTGATTTCAGGTTCGTCGGATAGATTCCCAGTAGTGGGATACCTGGAACATAAAGTATCTCTATTTTTAATTTTTTGAGGAATCTCCATACTGTTTTCCATAGTGGCTGCACCAGTTTGCATTTCCACCAGCAGTGGTTTAGGGTTCCCATTGCTCCACAGCCTCTCCAACATTTGTTGTTTTTTGTCTTGGTGATTATAGCCATTCTAACGGGTGTAAGGTGATATCTTAGTGTAGTTTTGATTTGCATTTCCCTGATGATTAGTGATGTTGAAGACCTTTTCATGTGCCTATTGGCCATCTGTACATCCTCTTTGGAGAAGTGTCTGTTCATTTCCTCTGCCCACTTTTTGATCAGGTTGTTTTTTGTTGTTCACTTGTGTGAGTTTTTTATATGTTATGGAGATTAACCCTTTGTCAGATATATGGTTTGCAAATATTTTTACCCAGCTTGTGGATTGCCTACTCATTTTGATCCTGGTTTCATTTGCCTTGTAGAAGGTCTTTAATCTGATGAAGTCCCACTTGTTTATTTTTTCTTTTGTTTCCCTCATCCGAGTAGAGATGGAATTCAAAAAGACCCCTTTATGGCTGATGACGAATAGCGTACTGCCTATATTTTCTTCAAGGAGTTTTATAGTTTCAGGTCTCACCTTCAGGTCTTTGATCCATTTTGAGTTAATTGTTGTGTATGGTGAAAGGAAATGGTCTACTTTCATTCTTTTGCAAGTGGCTGTCCAAGGTGCATGTAAGTTTTTGTAACCAGTTCTCTCTAAATAGACATTGGGCTCATTCCCAATCTTTTGCTACTCAAATCTTGCTCAAAGGAATATAAAAGTAAATTTAAATGGACCCAGCATAAAAGACTTGAGAATCCCTTTGAAACTGAAGTCAACTCAGCCACGGGGTAGGTGGTCAAATAATATGGTAAAATAAATATTTTTAAATTGTACATTTTTTCATATGCAAATAAGTCTCTAAATTTTTGTAGTGCAGTATATCATACTTAAAAAAGATTGTGTAAAATGTTTAAGTTTAAATATTAATATTGTATAAACTCTGTAGACTGAACACAAACAATAATGATAGACTTGGCCAGATATTAGACCCCCAGAGTGTCCACCCTGACTTAATTTCCCTCCTACTCCCAGACATGACCACTATTGGGAATATTATGGTTATTCTTCATTGCTTTACCATCTATTATTTATCACTAAGTAGTGTTTTGTTTAACGTGCCTCTTTTGAGAGTTTTATGAAAGGATGTTAATAGAATTACCCTGCACATGGTCATCACTGGTTCGTTTGCTTCAGTCTGTTTCACATATGCTGGTGTCTGAGGTTGTGGGCCACCCACTTTACTCATCCATTCCAGTCTTCATGGTGTTTGGGTTGTTTCAAGTTTATTTTTTTCTCATGTGAAAAATGCTGCTCCTATCATTCCTGTTTTTTCAGTTTCCAAATGCCCACGCATAACAAATTCTCTACATATACGAGAAAAGTTACTGAGTTGTAGACTATAGATAAATTCAAATTTACAGAAAATGCCAATGGAGTGTGTGAATTTACCTTCCCACCATTTTTGCATAAGTTTATTTACTCCATGATTGACAATATTGGAATTGCTAAAGTTACTAATTTTTGCCGATATAGTAAGCGTGAAATGGGATTATCTAGTTATTATATATTGCTTTTTACTAATTACCAATGATATTGAGCACTTTTTATATATATCTTTCATCTCCTATGAAATATTTATCAGTCCTTTTCGTTTAATTCATTTGCATGTTTATTGGTTTCTTCTGATTTCTTTATATACTCCTGACATGAATCTTTTTCATTTGTAGATATTGCAAGTATTTTCTCCCAGACTGTGGTTTACCTTTGTACTCCCTTTATCCTATGTTTCAATGGACTTTTCTTAGCTTCAAGAGCCGAATTTCTCAATCTCTTCCTTTGTAGCATACTGTTTTTTCTTATATAAAAAAACTCTCCCTATTCTGAAGTCATAAAAACATTTGCTGTAACTTCTTATAAGAGTGTTCTAGTTTCCTCCTTCACATGTTAATGTTCAATAAGTTGATTATTATACATGGAGTTGACACGAAGAAGGTTCATTATTTCTCTGTAGAAAATCATTTGTTACTGTCCATGTGTTAATGTAGCCATCATTTCTACTACTGCACAGAAATGCCTCCTGCATCTTCTTGGTGAAATATGACGATATTTGTATTTTATAACATAGAAAGATTTTTATCCCTATAATGAGCTCTACTCTTTGATAGACATCCAACATATTGGGAATTCTACTATCCAAGATTCCATTTATGACTTATTCTTCATTCAAAAATGAGCTTGGTGCTTCATTATGATGATCACAGGGATAGTTTCATGGACCTATACATGTGTTAAAGCTTATATATCTGCATTTCATTATATTCCATTTATTGCTCAACAAACCTAAAAAGTTAGCTTGATCTCAACTTTTCTATTTCATGCAGTATCAAACTCAAACTTACTAAAAGTAATTATGAAGCTTTTGGGTTTTTTCACATATATTGGAAGAAATTGGTAATATGATAATTATGCGCTTCTTAAGGGTTAAATACAACTCAGCTGTAAATCTGCGCCTGCCAGGTCTTTATATTTCATTTCACATAGGCTGGGAAACACATACATAGACACAAAACCACCACAGCCATGCAGTGAAACACACACACTCACAGACACCTCTGCCTGGAAACGCGGACCACCACATGGAACTTCCCAGACATACCCATGTGTCCCCACAGACAGACCTGCAGAATCACCCACTTTGTCACTGGGAAATACAGGTGGACACGCCCTGAGAGATAATGGTCCCAGAGGCAGTCACAGACTCTCTGACACACACTGCTTAGGCCCTCTGCACACCCCTACTCCCAGCTGCTTTTCTCCTTAGGAATTCCCACCAACCACACAATGTGTATTTTACTTATATCCCTTGTTTTTTGTCCTAGAACATCAGCTTCAAGGGAATAGTGACATTTTGCCTATTCTGTAGAGCCTAACACATAATCTATTACACAGATGTCAAGAAATACTTACTGTGTGGGATCAAGACACATGCATACAGGGGTTTGTCCACAAATGTCACCATCGGGCGACATCCACTGGAACTTCAGAGAATGAACTGTTTTCAAGCCCAACCCATGTGGCAGAAGGATAGCCCCCAGCCCCCAAACGAAGGTCCTTCAGCCATTCTGTACAGGAGTGGCCTTCCTGAGCCATCACCAGCCATATAAGAACCAGGGATCCACAGGGCTGGCTCTGTGGGGTAGTGATTAAGTTTGCATACTCTGTTTCAGAGGCCCCAGGTTCGCATCCCAGGCGCAGACTTATGTGCCGCTGATCTAGCCATGTGTGGCAGTGTCCCATATACAAAATAGAGGAAGATGGGAACAGATGTTAGTTCAGCACTAATCTTCCTCACACACACAAAAAAAGAACCAGGGATCTTGACCCCTGGGAGTCAGACATGACAGGAATTATGCTCCAGCCCCTCGCAGTGCTTTAGGATTCTTCCAGAAATGGGCCCTTCACCACTAGACCCAGAAAGCTCAGTTAGGGCATCACTGGTTGTCTGTCCGCAGCTCAGCCATCATGTCCTCCTCTGCATTCACCTCTGACACCATCATCTCCGCTGCAGGTCCCCTCATCTACCCACCATCGAGGCTCCATCGGACGGTCAGGACCTTCCCCATCAGTCGCCACTGCCCCAAGGCGGGAAGATATGAGAGGATGTGAGAGGATGGACGCCTCAGGAGCTTGGCCACAGACACGCAGGCTCCAGAACCCAGTACACCAGAAGCTTGGGCGGCGAAAGAGGTGACACTTCCACCACTTCCGTTACTGCTCACGCCCTGTTCTTTCTCGCGGTCTCCACCTCCAGTAGGTGCGCCTCCGCACTTCAGCAAAGCAGAAACTCCCAGGTGTCTCCAGGGCACGGCTATTTTCGACGCAGGCCCGTGTTGCATGCTGGGAATAATCTCAAGGGCGGAACTCCCAGCTGTCTGAGGGGCTTCTTTTCCGGAACTACATTTCCCACAGGCCAATGGGCTGGGCTGGGAGCGGAGGGGTGGGGGTGGGGTGGGGGTCTACCCAGGAAGAAATGCGCATGCGTCGCAGCTGGCGCTGCCAAAGACCCGCCCTGGAGCGGGTGGATGAGAAAGGCACTGTGGTGAAGACTCCTGCACGTGGTCTGCATTTTGAGGGCTCGGAGTCCCAAACCAGAGCGTGCAAGGAAGTCGTGTCTAGTGACTGGGGACCAACGGGTGTCAGTGACTATAGGCGTCTCTGTGACGTCACAAGCGGTTTTAAGACTCTTGGGGTTTATGATTGTGCTTGTGGATGCTGAGTAGATGCATATGCGGCAGCAGGAGTTGCTACGTCCCAGGGCTGTGTGTCCCCATGACGTGGGTTCTGTCACTGCTGCTTCTGTGCTCTCCCCTCACAGCCACGTGGGGCTCTTTCCCAACAGTGGAGAGGTGTCGGGATCCATAATGGCATTTCCCAGTGAGAAGGCACAGGACTGGCCTGATGGGAAGTTCAGAGATGGAAATGGCCTCAAGACAGGCGCTGGAAAGACATGATGCTGATGCCCAAGAATTAGGACGCCTCCAGGCAGGGTCGCCCTTGGGGAAGGACTGTTGGGGTCCGCCTTTAGGTTTCAGAACCAGAGCGTTGCTAAAGGTCTGACCCAAAGAACCTGGTGTAAAATCAAAGACAGATTCCAGGAGAGGTCTCACTTCCTCCAGGTATGTGTGTGAGTGCCCTAGAGGGTGTCTTCTGACTACTAACTGGCTTCCAGAAAGGGCCTGATAGGACGCAAGTCCTTCCCAAGTCCAGTAATTCTTCCCAAGAAGGATCCCAGTGTGATGGAAAGAAGTCTTGTTGCACTTCTGTACATCAAGGCTCAGGAGGGTTTTAAATTTCCTCTTAGCATATGAAAGCAGATTTTTTTGGCTGTTGTTCATTTTCTTTTAATTCTTTTCTAGCGTACATATACCAAAATTCATTATTTTAAGTGTTCTATCAGTTTTCACAAATGCATATTTGTACCACCACAGTTAAGATACAGAACACTTGATCACCTCCAAAATACATTCATGGTGCACGTTTGTAGTTCACTCCTCCACCCTTAACCCCTAATCTGTTCTAAATCTCTATATCTTTGCCTTTTCCCAAAGAATGTCATATAAATGGAATACTGCGTTGTGTTTTGAGTCCTATGTGTAAATTTTGATGCCATATTTGTAAAATTGTGTCTACTTACTTTCCAGTGTTATTCGGAGTTTTAAAACTTTCGACAATGGCCAGCACTGGTGGTGGCCCACATTAGGCCTTCAACTTAAAAAAATGGACAGATTCCATTATTATTATGAGCCACGTGAGCTTAGAAAAGACCCTGCTCCCTTTGCTTAACTTTCTTCATTTATATGATGAGAGGGGTGGGGGTGGGGGGGTGATCAAATGAGATACTAATGATTATCAAATCACATTAATTTCTACAGCACTATGAAAATATAAGTTACCACGGGAAGAAATGGACAAAGACTACACTTTATTTGTTCCTTAATTAAGCAAAATGTTACATTTTTTTCTCTTCCCTAACACATACTGGGAATCTATGCATAAGGAAATGATACCTGTGAACAGTAAAATGAGTCTTTTGGACTTTGTGGATCATTGAAACAAAAAGCTTCCACCTTCTTCTCCTATAAAAGGCATTAAAAATTTTCCTGTTTGAGAATGTCAAATATACCTTCTTTTTTTACTAAATTGGGGTGCTCCTGAAAATGGTACCCTCTGTCTGTAGCTCATCTCATTTATTCCTAGATAACTGACCCCGCCAACTATAACTCACCTTGCTTGGACCAGAAGAGTGCAACTAGCTTGCATTAATTCACTGTACTCATAAGAAAAGACGATGATGGGGCAGAACTGTGCAGATGACCATAACAATTCATCAAATTAGGTGCAAACCTGTGGTTTTCTGGGGTACAAATTGTGTCGGTCAGTATGTAGTAGCAACAAAAGTATAATGTCAAATACATAATTTACCATTTTTTCACAAGAACGTTTAACCCTCACACCCTATAGTCCAAATCATTGGGAAGGATCTGGTCCCAGATACCTAAATTCATGGAAACATATCACATGCCCTAAAATATTAACCATTACAAACATTAAGTTGAACCATGCATAAACTTTGTTTTTACAGAGAATCGTTACTATGAACTCCATAAATGCAGGACTGTCTGTAACACTTCTGCCTATTTACAAATATGCTTGAGCAGTTCCTAAAACAGTGCTCATTAAAGACATATTATATGGTGGAAATAAAAATAATGATAGCTTCACTCAATGAGTTTCCTACCTTCCACAGAAAAAATATACACCCGACTCCCTGCGTTCTCTATCTCCTTTGTCATTGTTTACTTTCCTCCAAAACCCTTATTTCCATCTTATAAGACTAAGTTTTACCATTTGTTAAAATTGCTTTTTTCCCCACAAAACCATAAGCACCAGGACTGCAGTGACCTGTGTATTTCATGCCTCTCCATTCAACATAATACAACAAAGAGTACATTTGATTATGTTTGAGCATAATTGTTTCAGTTTTGAGCCTAGAGTGCATGGTATGTGCTCAAAATTAGCATCAAGTAAATAGTATGGTCTCTGCACAATAAGGCCTTGATTTGAAACATGATTCTGTGTTTCTCTCTTGCTATCTTTGTGAGCTCTGCAATTTATGTAAATATATACTCCTCAGTTAACTCAAAAGGATATAATAAATTCCCTATGTTATAGAGTTTTCTGAGGATTAACTGAAATTATATATGTAAAATGAGTTACTCTATGAAAAACACTAAAAACAGTGTTTGATGAATATTTCAGTGTATACCTAAGCAGTCCGAGACAACCCAGAATTGGCCTGGCGTTCATTGCTAGGCCTAGTCTTCTGTTGTTGAAAAGAAACAATTTCACACAACTCCATCATTAGATAATGCTACTCGGCGACCAGGAAGGATCAAGACAAAAACAAGAGCACTCTAAACAAGTCTGTAAAAAGACTAGAAAATAAAGTCCCAACCACTCCCCTCTTCTTGCTCACATGACTGACTGCTGCTTCTTTAACAATTAGTATTTTCGCCACTTCATTCTTCTTGCTTTCTAAATAAAAACGATTAAGATGCCCAATCATAGAATTACATTCAATTCCTGATAGCATCCAATAGAGAGAAAATCTCAACTTCCTGAACACAACCCAAGTCAACTAACACAAGCACAAATCATATAATAAGTCTTTCTGAACACTGCTTTAACCCACAATCATTAATGGTGTGTTGCTAGAACTCGAAACACTTAACATCTTTGACTACAGGTGTGATCCTGGTGGTATTTTTCTAGAGGGAACTGACAAAGCCATTAAGTTTTTACTGTTATTAATGAATAAGAAGTTATCTCAATGACAAAAACTCAAAGTACATAAAAATAAAAAAGAAAATTTACCTGAGGAAAAAAATGCCTAAACTTGCATGAATCTGGTAATACTGACTAAGAATATATAATTCTTAACAAAACTACAAAAATCTTCGACAAAAATGCTAGCAAACTAAATCTATCAACATCTAAAAAGGATTATATATGATTACCAAGTTGGATTTACCCCAGGAATGTAAGATTGGTTTACATGGAAAATTAAGTAATGTAATACACTGTAGGGGAGGATGAACTATTCCTCTACCCTCTAGGTCCTTCTGGCTGGTCTAAGAATTAAATTGACTTGAGACAGAATAACAAGAGAAAATCAAAGTTTAATAACATGTATACATGGGAGAAACACAGGAAAACTGAGTAACTCTCCAAAATGGCCAAAGCCACCATCTTAAATACCATCTTTAGCTAAAGACAAAGGAGGATGTTGGGGTGAGTGGTTTGGGATTTCAGAGGGGAAGAAGGCAATTCACATGGAGATGGAAAAGCAAATGTTTGATACACAAATGCTGACCATGCTTTGCAAAGACAATGAGAGATGGAGAGGACTTTGATTTAAAGACCCTTGTTAGGTTCCTCCCTGTCCATCACACCTAGTTTATATCATACTATAGTTATCTTATGGTATTAGCTCCTTCCTGGAACAGGCCTTCTATCTTAAAACCTTTAAGGCAATTAGGGGGAAGGTCAAAGTTTCCTTCAGAGACTTTTGTTCTTAAAAAAAATCCAAAGAGACACATTTTAGGGTGGCAAATTCTGATTCCCCCCACCACCACATTGACAGATTGAAATATTAAAATAATGTAATATGCCATATCAACAGAATATCAAAAACCACATGATAATCTCAATAGACATGAAAAAGCACATTTTATAAAAATCTAACACCGCTTCATGATAAAAGCACTTAAGAAACTAAGACTAGAAGGGAACTTCCTCAACCTGATGAAGAAAAATCCCAAACCCAACATCACACCTAATGCTGAAAGACTGGATGATTCCTCCTAACAACAGAAACGAGATAAATATGTCTGCTCTTGTCACTTCTATCCACCATTGTAATGGAGTGTCTAGCCAGAGAAGACAGGCAAGAAAATAAAAGGGATCAGATTAGAAAGGAAGAATTAAAACTGAGTCTATTTGCATACGGCATGATCTTGTAGGTAGAAAATCTTGTACACTAAAATAATTAGAACAGGTAAACCACTTCAGCAAGGTTGCATGATACAAGATTAAAAGGCAAAAATCAATTGTATTTCTATACCCTTGTAAATCATAAATCAATGGAAAAGAATGCTCTGGAAACAAACCCACATATTTAAAGTCAACTGATTTTTTACAAAGGTGTCAAACTAATTGGATAGAGAAAGCATATTCTTTTCAACAAATGGTGCTGGATCAAGCGGATATCCATCTGTGAAAACAATACAAAGCAAAAAACTCATTCCCTTCCTCACACTATTCACAAAAATTAACTCAAAATTTATAATAGACCTAAATGTAAAAGAAAAACAATGAAACGTCTAGATGAAACAAAGGGAAGAATTTCTTTGTGACCTTGGTTGGGCAAAGATTTTTCACAGATGGCACCAAAAGCCAGATTGAACAAAATTGATAAATTGGAATTCCTCCAAATTAAAAACTACCTTTCCAAAGATGCCATTAAGAATATAAAAAGACAGGGGCCAGCCCCATGGCTTAGCAGTGTCTTGACATGCGTACAGCCATGTTTGGCCGCTCCATTGACCTATAGCTACCAGCACACAAAGAAATATAAAGCTGCTTTCTGTGTGATGGGAACTGGCCTTTTCCCGGGAACTGGCCTTTCTCCCACGGAGAGAGTTGCAAGTTGTAACATTTCAAGGCTCTTGGAGAGTCGTAGCACGGGATGGACTGGCCATCTGTGCCGGGCTAGGATGATAACCAGAGAGAACCATGCACGTACACAATTACTGGGCTGGGACGTTAGCCAGGGGGCTCAGTGCACGTACGCCACTGATAATCATTTGTGCATGGGAACACTAAATGCTTGCTCTGAAAACTCTGTAATTGCTTACTCTGAAAATTACTGATGGTATAAAAACTGCTGGAAACTGAGACCCGATGAGAGTTCCACCTGTGGAAGGGACGCCTTGCCCAGGACGTGTGATCCTTGCCCAGCCGCGTCGATTGACAGGACTCTCCCGGCAGTGGGGCGTGGATATTGTGAGTAATTGATTTGATGTGAAGTAATTGATCTGATGTGTTCTCTTTTTGGTCAACCTGGTGTTTCTCTTTCTGGTTGATTTGTGTCATTTCTCTTTAGTTGATGTGGATGTTTTCCCTTTCCAGTCGAGCTGATGTTTTTTCCCTCTTAATATTTGACCTATTCGGATCTGTTTGCAGACTATCACCTTTACTATCCTCTATATAATAAAATATACCTTCAGTTCATTTGTTTGGAGTGGAGAGTGTCTTTTATGTCTCCAATCGAATCTCCGAACCTCTCATAACAAGCAGTTAAGTGCAAGCGCTCTGCTACTGGTGGGCCGGGTTCGGATCCCGGGCGCGCACTGATGCACCACTTCTCCAGCCATGCTGAGGCTGCGTCCCACATACAGCAACTAGAAGGATGTGCAACTGTGACATACAACTATCTATTGGGGCTTTGGGGAGAAAAAGGAGGAGGATTGGCAATAGATGTTAGCTCAGAGCTGGTCTTCCTCAGCAAAAAGAGGAGGATTGGCATGGATGTTAGCTCAGGGCTGATCTTCCTCACACACACACAAAAGAATATAAAAAGACAAGCCACGGGCTCAAGAAAATATTCTCAAATCATATATCTGACAAAGCACTTGTGTCCAGCATACATAAAGGCTTTGACAAAACAATAATGACAAACATCCCAATAAAGTATGACCTTATTTGGAAATAGGGTCTTTGCAGATGTAATGAGGTTAAGATAAGGTCACTATAGTGGGTCCTAATCCAGTATGAATTGTGTCCTTATAAGGAGAGGATAATGCCATGTGAAGACAGACACAGAGGGAGAATGCCATGTGATGACAGAGGCAGAGACTGGAGTGATGCAGCTCAAGCCAAGGAATGCCAAGAATTTAGGGCCCCTACCAGAGTCTTGGAAGTGACAAGGAAGGATTCTATTCAGAGTCGCACAGGGAGCATGGCCCTGCTGACACACTGATCTCGGCCATTTAGCCTCCAAAACTGTGAAAGAATACATTTAAGCCACCTAGTTCGATGGTCTGCCCCACATTCTGGAAATATATGCCCTCTTTTTCAAGTAACTCTTCACATGAGTTTTAAATGCTCCAGGTAATGGTCATCAAGGTTGGCTTACATCACAACAGGATAGGTCACCTCCTTTTTGAGATTTTTGAGGCTGACCCAGGAAAAAGATATGAGCACAGGTGGAAGTGGCAGATGTGAGCTTTGTTCAGGCAGTACTTGCACAGGTTTGCCTGTGGGGAAGTCCCTCATCGTATGAGACCATCCAGAGGCAGAGGCAAAGGCAAGGGTACCACTATCCAGAAGGGGAGGAGGGCAAGGGAACTCCCAGGGGAGAGGGGAGCCAGAGAGAGACTTCTGTGCTTAGATGACATCGCTCTGCAGCCCAGAGGGAAGTCTTTGGATCAGAGAGCTCCAAAGGGCAGCTGCAGTTCAGGTCTTTTATAGCTACAGGGATTATCTTATTTATGGCTAGCAGCTGTTGGGCAAAGTTTCACAGGGTATGAAAAGCAAGCAGGCTCTTAACAGCTAAAAACCTGCTTATTTGGGCTATGTTTAAAATTATTGGATGTGTAAAATGTTTGGCGCCAGTGAGCTTTTGAGCCAATGGTTTGTGGTGAAGAAATAAACCACATAGGGCCAATGTACAGAGGCTGTCTTTGTCTCATGTATATAAGACCTCCAGATTCTTTGTGCCTCTTGCTGGAAGTATATAAACAATCTCTGAATTATTCTTATCTAAATATCAGACCTGGATATGGTCACGCCTCTAGATCTAATTTCCAATTATCTGCAAATATAGGGAATGGAAGAAGATGCTAAATAACAGCATGGAGATGCAATTAGAAAACCCATCCTATCATAATTTCTACATGATTTATTATAATCAAGAATTACATTACAAGGGCTGGCCTGGTGGCATAGTGGTTAAGTTTGCATGCTCCATTTCGGCAGCCTGGGGTTCTCTGGTTCAGATCCCTGGCTCGGACCTCTGCACCATTCATCAAGTGATGCTGTAGCAGGCGTCCCACATATAAAGTAGAGGATGATGGGCACACATGTTAGCCCAGGGCCAATCTTCTCAGCAAAAAGAGGAGGATTGACAATGGATGTTAGCTCAGGACTAATCTTCCTCATCACACACACACAAAAAAAGGAGTGACATTACAAAGAAAAATACACTATAAGGGAACTATAGATGAAATTAGATATAAAGGAGATAATAAATTGAAATGTATGGATCTTATTGGATCCCAATGCAAACAATCCCACAGCAAAAGTTTTTAAATTATGTACAATTACGGAAATTGACCACTGCCTATATATTTGAATATATTAAGGAATAATTGTTCATTGTTAGGTATAATAATGGCATGATGGTTATGTTAAGTGAATAGATACATTCCAAAATATTCAAGGGTGAAATGATATACCAAGAACTGCTTCAAAATTATCCAGAGAGGGGGCCGGCCTGGTGGCCTAGTGGTTAAGTTTGCATGCTCCACTTTGGTGGCCTGGGTTCATGGGTTCAGATCCTGGGCACGGACCTGCACCACTTGGCAGCCATGCTGTGGTGGTGACCCATACACAAAATAGAGGTGTTAGCTCAGGGCAAATCTTCCTCAAACAAAAAGAGGAAGATTGGCAATGGATGTTAGCTCAGGGTGAGTCTTCCTTGACAAAAAAAAAAATTATCCAGAGGGAAGTGGGTGATGTAGAGAAGAAAACAGACAGAAGGTAAGGCAGGTAATGGGTATATGAGATTTTCCTCAACCATTCTCTTTACTTTCACGAAGTCTTAATTTTCCAAAAATAAAATATTTAAAATAAACAATGGAGAATTCCTTATGAAAGAATTTTTTGTACATTCTCTATAATTACGCTGTGTAATGCAATCTTTTTCCTAAAAGGGTATTCAGATGCTGTGGTTGATTGGATTATTGATTCAAATTTTTCAATCTCCTGTGAAACAATCTGGGAATGTCCTCATGGTAGCAAGATTGTAATTCTTCTCCTCCTTCATTTTGAGCCATGTGACTTGCTTAAGTCAATGCTATGTGAGCAAATGTTATGGGAGAAACCCTGAAATGTGTTTGAGCATTTGGCTTTCCTCTGTTCCTCAAGTGATCCTTCATGAGGAGACTTCCCAAAGTGACTGCTATCCATTCACCTTCAGCCCCAGAATGGACATACTTGGATCAGAGCCAGTTTGGCTACCAGAATGGACTTGAAGACCCACCACTTGTAACAACCTACACTAGCCAACAGCTACACCTGTGAGCATGAAAATAAACGTATGTAAGAAGTGAAATCTGACTAACATAGTTATTTACACAATTTCAATAAATTACAAAATTTACACAATTGACAACTTAATGTCAGACAAAACATGCCATTTATTAAGTATAAATAATAGGTAAGAGAAGGAAGAAAATTTATAAGACTGACAAAGGATCAAGATAATCTTCATGCAGTTATGGTGAGTGGGTGCTTGCCTTTCCTTATTTTATGCAAACAAGATTATATGAATTTGAAGTATTCGGAGACAAAATGCTACTGAAATAATGATACAAAATTAAACTAATTTTTCAAAGATTGAATAAATTCAAACTGAAATGTAAATTGTGTTTAAACTCTTACCACATAGCATACTCTCTTTGATGTTCTACAGAAAAAAACACAACTAACAACATGGCATTGTGTCAACCGCATTACATTATAAATACTTTGGAGAGTCATCTTGGTGTCATCTATTCTTTTACTTTAACAATTGTCACAATCCAAAATACTTCATCAGATGACAATTATCATGGAGGAGTTTCTCTGATGGAACCACAGTTGGTGTTAAAAATGGGAGAAAAAAATCAATGTATTTGAAACAAAATTTAGATGTGAGAAATTCTACAGAGAGGTACAAATTATTGCCATGCTGTTAATGTAGGAGTAAACACTCTGTGAAATGTTGGGACTCATGAAGACCTACTAAAAATAACTTGTGAAGCTTTCTCTTTTTTATATTTTGTTAGAATTTAATATTACAATAATTATTTGCCTCTTAAAAGTTAAATACAAGCCACTTGTAAATCCATCTTGGCTTACTGTATGTTTGCGTTTCAGTACACACACTGGGGAAAACCCAGAGGGAGAGAGAGAGAGAGAGAGGGAGGGAGAGAGGGAGAGAGAAACACTACAGGCACGCATTGAGTCACACGGACAATCAGAGACACACCTGCCGGGACATAGGAACCACCAACCATCTGAACTCTCCCAGACGTACCAAATCACACAATCTCCATCACTTGGACTACATGTGGACACACTCAGACACAGACACACAAATTCAGACACACTGGCAAAGATGATGCATCCAGAGAAACTAATACAATCCCAGAGACACACAGCCCAGACCCTCTGCATACCTCTGCTCACCACCCACAGCTCTCTCTGCTTAAAGCTAACCAACATCAGAGACGTTGTACATTTTTCTTATATTTCTCCTCCTGGAACGTGGACTTCACACTTCCTGAACCCGCACAGTACAAAAAGCCTCTCTCCATAAGAACCACAAGACGGGATCCTGAGGAAGAAGTGTCAGGGGCGCGACACGGCTGGGGTTGTGATGTTCCAGCCCCCCACGCTGCTTTAGGATTCTTCCAGAAACGCACTCACCACTACTTTGATCCTATGTCACTTTGCTTTCCCACTGGAAGCTCAGCGAGGGCAGCAGTGGTGTCGATCTCGTTGGCTGGCAGCCACCGTGTCCCGCCCTGAGGTCCCCTCTCTTCTGCTGGCCTCATGTGCCCGCAGACCCCACTACGCCCGCCTTGGGCGGCCCCAAAGTCCTCACCGAGGCCCGAGGGTGGACGCCCCGGAGGGTCGGGCCACAGAGGCCACTCCTCCATTACCCAGGGGAGGACGGAGGGCTCATACGAGAGCTGTAGGGATAAGCTTCGCCCTGTCACCGTGCACCCTCTTCTCTACGTCTCCGCCCCGCCCACGTGTGCCTGCGCATTTCCGCGAAGGCGAGATCCCAGGTGTCTCCGGGCGCGTTTCTTAACCGGGCGCGTTGCATGCTGGGAGGAGTCTGAAGGGCGGGGCTGTGAGCGTCTGCGGAGGTCTCCTTCCGAGATCCCCATTTCCCACAGGCCACCGGGGCTGAGACTACGCAGAGCGCATGCGTCGGTGTGCCGCGATGGCGTGGCTCTGAGGACCCGGATGGGCCGTGGAGAGAAGATGGGAGCTGAGGTGTGGAGTTCGATAGGCTTGGCGTGTGTGCAGCCTAAATCCTCAGGCCTGAGCGTGCGAAAACGAAAACGCGGGGCGGGTGAGTGAGGGACGGTGAGTAGCACTGCGCGTGCGCGCCGACGGGCAGGCCGTGGCAGGAGGTCCCTTTGTGACGTCACTGGAGGGCTGAGACGCGTGAGCGGTTGAGCTGGGGCGCTGAGCGCATGCTCCTGAGGAAGCAGGATTGCTGTGGACACCGGGTGTGTGTCCTCGTGAGTCGTGGTCTGCTCCTGCTGGTCCTCTGTCACCTCCTGGCCTGGTGGGGCTAGCCCGTCACAGTGTTCCACAAGCAGGGGTGTGAAACCCCAAGGACGTCGTCCTGCGCGAAGGCACAGGACTGGGCTGGATGCTACTTTTGAGCTGGGTGGCTTCCAGACAGGCCCTGGAAAGTCACGATGCTGATGCCCAAGGGTTAGGACACCCCCCAGGCAGGGTTGGGTCTCCTTGGGGAGAACCGTGGGGGGCCACCTTTATGTTTGAGACCAGGTATTTCCCAAAGATCTGACTGCAGGAACCTGGCCCAAACTGGAAGACAGATTGTAGGAGCCCTTTCACTTCTCTCCAGGTCTGTGAGGTGAGGGCAGATGTGGCCCTGTGGGTGCTTCCTAACTTCAGAATGGGTTCCAAAAAAGGTCTGGAGTCCTTCTTCCCCAGTCCTTCACTTCTTCTTGAGGATCCCAAGATGGTGGGGGGAAATATTGAAGGTTCAGGAATTTAAATTTTCCCTTAGCAAACCAGTTTTTTTTTTATTATTTTTAATACACATGCAGTAAAATTCACTATTTGAAGTGTAGTTCAATGAGTTATAAACGCATAGTTATACCAACAACAGGATAAGGAACACTCCATTGCCCAAGGAAAGAACACAGGTGGCCATTTTTTCTAAAACCCCCCACCCCTAACCACTGCTCTGTTTTACTTTCCTATACCCTTGTCTTTTTCACATCTCATAAAAGGAATGCCATATAGCCTTAGGAGTCTTTTTATAAAATTCAATGCCATATTTCTAAAATTCAGAAATTATCACATTTTTCCCCTTTCCTGGCTAGTGCTAGAAGCCTACAGAGATGGATTTGATAACTGTGAAAAGTAAAATGGGCTTTTGGAGCTTTATGGGTCATTGAAACAAAAGCTTCCACTTTCTTTTCCTATAAAACATTAAAATTTTTTCCTGTTTGAGGATGTCACATGTATCTGTTCTACTACATGCTACTCAGATTGATCCTTTATGTTCTGGAGCTCACCTCTAAACCACAGAAATGATTAAACATTCCCCTCTCTCAGTAATATAACTGACTGCTACTGCTTTAACCAGTTTTAGCTAAACTCAATTTTCTGCTTTCTAAAATCACCAAACACCAGCCCAAATTTGAAAATGTATCCTTTTAAACACCGGCTGATACATCCCACAGTCCTTCGTGTGTTCATTCAAATTGCTTTAACTCAATACACCCAATTTTCATTGATTACCAGTGTGTTCTTGGTGAGTTTTGGCTAGAAAGCATGGACAAAAACCGTTATTTAAGCTTTTATTATTAACAATGAATAAGCAATCCATTTAATAACAAATGTTGATGTAATAAAAAATAAAATTTACATGCAGAAAAATACCTTAACTTGTGTACACCTGGTAATATTGACTCAGAATGTATAACGCTAAAATTAGTTTTCAAGTCCATAATTGCAATGGAATATTTTAATATAGATAACATTTGTGTTATGAGTTGAATTACGTCCCCCAAAAATCCACATGTTGAAGTTCTAACCCCAGTACCTCAGAATGACCTTATTTGGAAATAGGGTTGCTGCAGATGTAATCAGTTAAGATGAAGTCATACTGGAATAGGGTGGGCCCTAAACCAATGTGTGTGGTGTCCTTATAAAAAGAATGGCATGCCGGGCCAGCCCCGTGGCTTAGCGGTTAAGTGCGCGTGCTCCGCTGCTGGTGGCCCGGGTTCAGATCCCGGGTGTGCACTGACGCACCGCTTCTCCGGCCATGCTGAGGCCACGTCCCACATACAGCAACTAGAAGGCTGTGCAGCTATGACATACAACTATCTACTGGGGCTTTGGGGAAAAAAATAAATAAAATTATAAAAGGAATGCCATGGAAAAGACAGATAGGCACACAGGGAGAATGCCACATGAAGATTAGAGTTATGATTGCCACAAGCCAATGAACTACCAGAAGTTAGGAGACAGTTGGAACAGATCCTTCTCTAGAACTTTGAGAGGAAGCATGATCCTGCCAACACCTTCATTTTGTACTTCTGCCTCCAGAACTGTGAGGTAAAAACTTCTGTTGTCCTAAGCCACCCAGTTGTGGTGGTTACAGCAGCCCTAGGACACTAGTAGTATACAGGTATTTTGAAAACACAGTAAATAAGATATTTCTAAGAAATATCTACAGAAGATTATCCTTGAAAATAAAATACATTGTTTTTAATGACATAACCAAACATAAAAATTAAACCCATATCAAGGAAGTGCATTCAGCTCTGAGTAACAGAAATCTCCCAAAATCTAATACGTGAAGAAGAGGTTTTTTCTCACATAGACTGCGTCAGCAGACTTAAAAATGCAATAGATTAGCAGACTTAAAAATGCAATAGATTAACAAAGTCCCAGGTGTTTTGTTTTGCTGCAACACTGTAGCTTTTGTGGTGGAATCAGGATCAGAGAGCCACTAGAAGCACTGAGAACAAAGTGTTCGCTATACAAATCAGTCCTAATAAGATATCTTAGGGTCTAGAGAAGAGGGGAATCATAGCATCAGAGATCACTAACCAGGAGTCTGAATTAGTGATCTCCAGGACACATTAGGGTTTTTTGAAAAATCCAAATTGTGAGTGCCTGAGCATACAAGTAGATCCTTGATACCAAGCTCATGGAGGTATTTGTGGAAACCTATGCTTCTCAGAAAAATGGAAATCAAGCATTTGGCATTTCTTTTGATGATACTCTTGACTGGAAGGGCCAAGAATCATGAAAATAGGCTGAAAGCTGGTGTCCAAGAAGCCCCTATGCATCTATCACACACAAATGTGGCTCCAAAAACTTAGTAATGGCTTCTTCACTTCTGCCTTCCAAATCTATGCCAAGTTAGGCTACTGGTAAATTCGAATGCGGAATCATAAAGGGATTATGGGAAATGTAGTTCCCAACATTACCCATGTTGAGTGAACACAATCCAAGAGAACCATCTCACACTCTGTATCTCATGGCCACATCACAAGTGTGTCTTAAGTAAAAGCCTATTGTCCAATTCCCAATCAGCAATAGGGAAAACTTGAAAATAACAATTCACATGAGACTATACACTTTGAAGAACTCTGCATAATTACAAATTTCTACCAACTATAAAAAAAAATGGAATAAGGCTCCTCTGGCCAAAAATAAATAAAGACTCTCTTGATAAGAAGTAGAAAATATATGAGTGATATCCAGTACCTGCCACACTAAGCCTGTAAGAAAATCCCAACCAATAGCAAAGTGTCATTGTTCCAATAACCTCTTAAAGAACAATTTAAAGAACTAAGAAATTAAGACTATTTACATATTGAAAATACACTTCAAATCACCCATTAGTCCAACAAACTGTAAAGACAGGTTTTATTTACTGAAATGTAAAAAGAAAAAACACTACTTGCAAAATTTATAGACTATAGCTATAAGAATACTTGGAGAGTTATTTTTCACCTAAATGTTTATTTGCAAAAGAACTGGAAATACACAACTCCCCAAGGGTCCACTTTAATGATGAGATACTCATAAAGGCAATACCATATTTACAACTTTTATAAGATTTCTCTCCTGGTGTGAATTTTCTGCAGTGTTGTGCATGAATTCACTTGCAGGAGAATTTCCCGCATTACATATATAGTGTTTTTCTGCAGTGTGTATTCTTACATGTCTTCTTAAGGATGAGGAACAACTGAAGGCTTTCCCACATTGCTTGCATTCGTAAGGTTTCTCTCCAGTGTGCATTCTCATATGTATTGGTAAAGATGATGGCCATTTAAAGACTTTCCCACATTCCTTACATTCATAGGGTTTCTCTGCAGTGTGGGTTCTTACATGCTGTTGCAAAAGTTCAGGCCAACTGAAAGCTTTCCCACACTGCTTGCATTCATAGAGTTTCTCTGCAGTGTGCCTTCTCATGTGTTTTTGCAAGGATATGTGGCAATAGAAAGCTTTCCCACAGAGCTTACACTCATACGATTTGTCTCCAGGGTGCATTCTCACGTGTTCTCGAAAGCAAGCCGACAAATTGAAGGCTTTCCCACATTGTTTACATTCATATGGTTTTTCTCTAGTGTGTGTTCTCATATGTTTTCGCAAGGATATGGGCCAGTTGAAAGTTTTCCTGCATTGATTGCATTCATAAGGTTTCTCTCCAGTGTGCACTCTCATATGTCCTCTGAAGGACGAGGGATGGCTGAAGGCTTTCCCACACTGGTTACACTCATAGGGTTTCTCTCCACCGTGAGTCCTTTCATGTCTTCGAAAGGACTGTGGATAAATGAAGGTTTTCCCACATTGTTTGCATTCGTAGGGTTTCTCTCCAGTGTGAATCCTTTCATGTCTTCGAAAGGACTGGAGATAAATGAAAGTTTTCCCACACTGTTTACATTCATAGGGTTTCTCGCCAGTGTGTGTTATCATGTGCCTCCGAAAAGCTGAGGAATAACTGAAGGCTTCCCCACATTCCTTACATTTATGTGGTGTCTCCCCAGTGTGTGAAATCATGTGTCTTCGAAAAGTTGAGGAATAACTGAAGGCTTCACCACATTCCTTGCATTTATAGGGCTTTTCTCCAGTGTGCGTTATCATGTGTCTTCGAAAAGTTGAGGAATAACTGAAGGCTTTCCCACATTCCTTACATTTATAGGGCTTCTCTCCAGTGTGAGTCCTCACATGACTAGTAAGACTTGAAAAGTCAATGAAGGCTTTCCCACATTGCTGACATTCATAGGTCTTCTCAGCAGTATGAATCCTTATATGCCGATTGAGAGAAGACGTACGAGGAAAAGTTTTCCCACATAATTTACATGCATAGGGTCTCTCTCCATTGTGGGTTCTCACATGCGATCTTAGGTGGGAACGACAACTGTAGGCCTGCCCACATTCCTGACACTGATATGGTTTGTGTTCGGTGTGAAGGACGATGTGACTCTCAAGGGATGAATGATGCATGAAGACTTTTCCATATGCAGCACATTCATACTGTTTTACTCCAATAAGAGTTTTCTGGTAATTAAGATTTGGCGTCTGACTGAAGCCTTCCCCACACTGGTCATTATGTTCACAGAGTCTCTCCACCACATGATTTCTGTTAAAAATGAGAAGTATGTTATCAATGGTTTGATTAATAATGATTTATTGATATTTATTAGTAAGTATTAGGATTACATTTTCACCAATTTCAGTGAATGTGTAAAAATTCAGTTTTAAAGTAGAATGAACTGAATATTATGGAAGGGAGCTCAACCATAGCCATTATTAAAACAGTGTTTCTTTAACGTGAGCTTTCCTCCTAATTGTTTTAACTGAATTGTGTTTCTAACACTCAACATCTACATCACATTTAAGGAAAATGTTTTTTTGAAAATCTCTGTGAATAAACATTTTGATCTAGGCTTATGTGGGTTTTTTGTTCATTTGCTTTTTAAATTTCATGACAAAATAAGATTCTCTCCTGGAATACTGCTTTCTCTTGTGAGTGCAACTCACCTCAAATGTCTCCCCTGATTTGTGTGCTGATCTTCGATGCTAAGTTCTTCCCAAATTTTTCCTAAGATGGAGGCCCAGGAATCATTTCTGGTGAACTTTGCTATTTTATTTCCATAAATATCCTGCTGAGAAACTGACCCATTGGCCTTAAATTGAGTCTCATCATCTGAAAGCAAAAAGAGAACAAATCTTACAAGAAAGAAGGTACCTGTTAGCCAAAAAAGACACTGAAGACTTTAGCTGTGTCAGGACTTCATCAATAACAAGCACAAGGGATCAAAATGGTAAGCAGTTTAACAAACACTTAGAACTAGTAAAATTCTCACAAAGTTACATAAACAAACTTCAATGGGCCCCTTTATAACCCATGAAACCAATGACACTAAGAGCTTTCTTTACAGAAAGAAACTCAGTTTAATACATAGATTCTCATTCTTACGGAGAACCTATTAGATTCTAGCTCCATGACATTGTGACCATGTCTGTCTTATTAATTAATGTATTTCCTGTCCACATTCCAAATCTTGGAGCAGGCTTGATGTACAGAAATGCTTGTTCTCTAAATGACTAAGTGAAGGAATGAGTCTTTCTTACCCAATGAGGCCAGGTTTCTGAAGTTTTCCAGCATCACCTCTCTGTAGAGCTCCCTCTGAGCAGAATCCAGCAAAGCCCACTCCTCCGGGGTGAAGTCCACAGCCACATCCTCAAAGACCACCAAGTCCTGAAACAGCCAACATGTGCAGGAGGATGGATGAGACTCACTGAGCAACTGGACTCAATTCACAGGAAGCTCAGACAAGATTATGTGGTCACCCAACATCTCTATGACACAGTCATCAGACCTCTTACTCTGTGTCCACACATGTCCTCAAAGATTTCACAGCATCACCAACATACTGAATTCATCTCTATGTTTTTACTGTGACCACTTCAAGTCTTATTCGTCTCTGTCCAAAGGATTCAGACCACATTGGAGAATTCAAAGAAATGAAACAAATATTTGCATTTTAAGACCCATCAATCCCTGATGACACAAACTATTTCAGTTCCCTCCTATAGCACACCACAACCCTACATGAAGCACAAGGTCAAACCTGGATGGGGTTTTTAGGGAATAAAAACACACTGAAGGGGGGCTGGCCCTTCAATGGTGGCCTAGTGGTTAAGCTCAGCACACTCTGCTTCAGCAGCCTGGGTTCAGTTCCCAGGCGTGGACCTACACCACTCATCAGTGGCCATGCTGTGGCGGCAACCCACATACAAAACAGAGGAAGAGTGGCACAGATGTTAGCCCAGGGCGAATCTTCCTCAAGCAAAAAGAGGAAGATTGGCAACAGATATTAGCACAGGGCTAATCTTCCTCAGCAGAAAAAAACCCCAAAAAATAAAAAAAAAAAACCACATTGAAGGACTTTGAACTTTTCCTTCTATTCCCCTCACCAAACATGAGAGGCCAACAGCCTGTGGGAACCCAACTTGCAGCAAAGGCCAACGTTCTGTCTTAAAGAACTCCAGACTGTAAACAGACAGGCCCAACTGGTGGAATGAAAAATTTCTTTTGAAGAATTATTAATTTTAACTTATTTGTGTAACAGTTATGACAGGCTCAGTTTCTACTCATTCTCTCTGCATTTTCATGAGGATGGGAAGTTATTGCAAAGTTCAAGCTCAGGAAAGAGGAAGATGACATGGGAACTTAGACTTCCATACAGTCCCTACACTCTTGAGTCTCAGTGCTGCTGCCCAGCAATTCTGAGTTCACACACACACACACACACACACACACAGAGGTTATATGATGCCACAACGGCTCCTTCCACCAGAGCCATAAGAGTACTCTTGCTGAATTTGAGGATAAAGTTCAGAGTCCCACTTTGCCAAGGAGTTAACTGAAGTCCACAACTTCCAATGGTGAATTTGCCCTCGATTATAAGATATGTAAAGGATTTGGCAGTGCCTTCCTACAAACAAGACACTCCCCCATCTCAAATTCCAGGAGAAAGTGATTCCCCACAAATCATCCTGGGGGCTGCCTTCTCCACTTCTCTCATTGCCCTGTCCCTCCCCTGGTGGGCACATGAACACGTCAGGCCAACCCCTAAGCACAGGAACCACTGATCTGCATGCCTCCCTTAAACCCTAGTTTTTCAAAAAAGATCATCAACCCACTGACATCGATGAGAAAGAGATAGAGAAAATACTCTTATTCCCCAATTCTGATGCCAACATTTATGTATTCAACAAGGTAGCAGCAGAATAGGAATAACCCTATTATTGGTAAGAGAACAACGGGAGCGCCCCAAGTCAGCTGAATTGCTGTTGGTACAGTTATCTGTAGTGTTTCCTCTAATAAAGTTCCCTTCCCGAGTGGGCAGGAAAAGAGCTGACACTGCAGGCCTTAACTTTCTCCTTAGAAACGACCTCTGGCAAGGCTGGCCCAGGCCAGCATCTGGAAACTTGGATTCCGGGAGGTTTCACAACCACCCTAATTGATATGACTGTCTAAACTGACTATGCAGACAACACTGTCAACACTGAACACCTGCTCTCCTTCCAGGAACCGGGAGTTCTGGTACGTGCTAGGCAGAGGATGCTCACAGGATCCATTGTCAATAAAAATCCCGGGCACTGCATCTCTGATGAGCTTCCCTGGTAGACAGTATCTCATGTGTTGTCACAACTCACTGCTGGGGTACCAGGTGCGTCCTGTGCGACTCCCCTGGGAGAGGACTCCTGGAAAGCTTGCACCTGCTTTCCTTCAGACTTCTCCCCGAGCACCTTTTCCCTCTGCTGATCTTGCTCTAACAAGTCATAGTCGTGAGAACAACTACATGCTGAGTCTTGTGAGTCCCACCAGCAGGACCTGGCGGTAGTCCTGGCGACACCAGACACGTTAGACGTGGGATTTGCTGGAATGACCCAGACTCACTGAAATAGGGCAAAAGCAGTGTCTGGGAAGAGGAAGGATGAAGGCGGAGGGGATGGTGAAGCTTTGGGGCCTGTGGAGCCACCCTCGGTAGGAAAGGGGAGCTGAGCTGCCGTCTGTACCGACAGGTGAAGTTGTTCCAGGTGAAAAGGAGAGACCCAGCTCCCAGGAGGGCTGGCTCGCTGGACAGACTGGCTGCTTATGGCCATGCTGGCTGAGTAGAGAAGAAAACCAAAGCACAGCCCTGGTGACACCTTTGATTGCTGTCTTCTCCTCCAGGGAGGAGGAGAAAGGGCCCCAAGTTCCCAAAAGTGAGCTTTGGATGGGCAAAAAATGTGAAAAGTTTGCACTGTATCAGGAGGAAAAAAAAAAAACTTAAATCAGTTCCCAGGGCTGGAGCACATTTTAGATAAACCAAAGGGAAGGGGGCAGGGATGCCCCAGCCTTTCTTCAACCTCGCTGCTGCTGGGACTGCCGCAGCCTCCTGGCCACCCTGCACTCCAGCCCCGCTCTCCCCCGGCAGCTGCAATGCGATCCTGTAAATGCTGAATTTACTACTAGGGCTTGTTATGCGTTGAACTGTGTCCTCTAAAAACATATATTGAAATCCTAACCCTACAACCTATGAATGTGACCTTTCTTGGAAAGAGGGTCTTTGCAGATGTAATCAAGTTAAGATGAGGTCACTAGGATGGGCCCCAATCCAGTATGCCTGGTGTCCTTACAGGAGGAAATGCCATGTGGAGACAGACACACAGGGAAGATGGCCACGGGAAGTTGGACGCAGAGACTGGAATTAGGCTGCCCCAAGCAAAGGAACGCCTGGGGCTACCAGAAGCCATGAGAGACAAGGAAGGACTCCAGAACCCTGGAAGGTCCCGAGGGAGTGTGACTCTGCCAGCGGCTTGAGTCCGGACTTCTAGCCGCCAGAACTGTGAGAGACTGCATCTTCAAGCCACTCACATAGTGGTAATTTGTTATGGCAGCCCTAGGAAACGAATGCAGGGTTTAAGTGATTTCCCAATGAGAAAAAAAGAGGAAGGGATTTTTTACTTAAAGTGGTTTTGTTTCGTGGCTGGTGCACCATCGTGTATGATAAAAATTGATGGAAAATGATATATGCGTGTAATCCGATAAATGCTAGAGGGATCATCGCCATCTACAAAGAAGAATGTTCATGAGACACAACCTCCCTGCTTTTGGCCACTGGCGCATGGGCTGGAATTTAACCTCTTAAGTATTAGAAACAAGATTATGTCTCCATAACTGATGACTTTTTACTGTGAATTTTACCTACTGGAGGTTCAAAAAAAGAAGGAAACAAAATGGAAAGACAGGCAATCTCTAAATGGAGATATACTTTAGGAACTTTAAGTAGAAGTTTTCAGTGTGCTCAAGAGCTCTTAGGAAAACCTATTTCTGATGACCTTGAGGGGCCAGTGGCTGTCCAGCAGTGGGTCAACCTGGACCCTAAGGCAGACAAGACAGAAAGGGCTTAGGACAGCTGGAACACAGGTGTCTGACCCCACAGTGCCTCGGCTCTGCTGCTGTGAAGAAAAGCCCCCAGCGTCTTCTGGAATTCTGAATTCACAGATTCTAACTACCTGAACCTGACTGTAAGCTCAAAATGACAATATCCTTGGTGGGCTGTTCCAGCCTCAGTCTGCGCTGTGCCGACCTGAGCAGGTATGAGCTCCACAAACAGGACTTCGACTCTGCGAATACAGGCAGACCCCATTTTATTGCACTTCACAGATACTGCGTTTCCTACGAGACCCTCCACCAGCAAAAAGATTAAAACTCACTGAAGGTTCAGATGATGGTTAGCATTTTGTAGCAATAAAGTATTTTTTAATTAAGGTGTGTACATTGTTTTTTAGAGATAATGCTATTGCACATTTAATAGACTACAATATGGTGTAAACATAACTTTTATATGCACTGGGAAACCAAAACATTCATGTGACTTGCCTTACCTCGATATTCGCTGTATTGCGGCAGTCAGGAACGGAACCCGCAGTCTCTCTGAGATACTGCAGATTTACAACACTCCTCTGTGAGGCCCTAAACTAGAAAACCTCCCAGAGGCTGCTGGCCCACGAGGAAGGCCTTGTCCTCCGACTGGACCCTCTGAAGTCACGCTGCTCATTTTGGAACAGTTACTTTCCACCCAGATGGCATCCACACTGGTGAGGTGGACAAACCAGAGTCATGGATGACAAAACTGAAACTGCCCGCCCCAGGCAGTCCCTCTGACACAAGGATGGGACTGACCTACGCGGTGGCACGGAGAACTCTGAGGCGGGAGGCCCCCGTGGGGGCCCTGTTAGCCGGGCTGTCTGACTAATGCATGTCCTGCTGGGGCCCCAACAAGGGTAAGCTCCGTGTCTCCAGGGCACCACCCGTGCCCTCTGGGATTCCACTTCTCGCAGGTGTACCCCATCAGGATGCCATCTTTTCCCTGGAAGACACTCAGGTCGGCTGCAACCTCCTGGCCCAAGCTGTGCTGTGCAGGAATTAACACCTGAGGCCAAGTGAGAAAGAATGAAGAAAAACAAAAGAGAATACAGGAATCTGAGGAAGAAGCCCCCAGCTAAGATTTCTATGGTTAACAGGATTTACCTGACCCGCTGGTCCAGGTCCCCGCAAGGGCAGAAGCGATACCAGTACCACAGGATGCTCTCACCCCACTGCACAGGGTCCCACTGGCAGTAGGTCTGCTGTGAAGATGCCTCGTCCAAGGGCCCAGGGCATGACTGTGCAGAAAGTGTCAACCGAGCAGGCCTGAGAGTCCTCACCCTTAGAAAGTCCTGCCTGCAAGGCTGGCCCTCAGCTGGCACCTGGGAACCTGGACTCGGCGGGGGGGGCCTCCACCCTGACAGGAGCCACTCCCGCTGCCTTCCTGTACAAACGATACAGTTTACGCAGAAGACCCGTTTTCCTTCCAGGAGTCTGGAATCCTGGTTCAGGCCAGGCAAAGGGTGTCTGCACAACCAGTCCCCAGCAAAAGCCCTGGTAACTGCGTCTCTCATCAGCCTCCCTGGTGGACAGCATTTCACACGTGCTGTCACAGGTGGCTGTGGGGGGATGCAGCACGTGCCACGTGACGTCACTGGAGGCGACCCCTGGAGTCCTGCTTGTCTCCTCAGGACTCGGCCCGGCACCTCTCCCCCCCGCTGATTTCACTTTACCCTTGCACAGTAAGAAGTCACAGCTGTCAGAGCAACTATAGGCTGAATCCCAGGAGTCCTCCTAGGGCATCTTTGAACCCAGGGGTGGTCTTGGGGACTGCGAAGACTGAAGGCTGTGTCCCCCCAAAATCCATGTTGACATCTAAGCCCCACTGTGATGGTGTTAGGAGGTGGGGCCTTTGGGAGGGGCCTAGGTCATGAGGGCAGAGCCCCCCGATGGGATTAGCACCCTTATAGCAGAGGCCCCAGAGAGCTCCCTGCCCCTTCCACCACGTGAGGACACAGTGAGAAGACAGTGTCTACAACCCAGGAAGCAGCCCCACCAGACACCAAATCTGCCAGCACGTTGATCTTGGACTCCCCAACCTCCAGAACTATGAAAATAAACTTCTGTTGTTTATAAGCCACCCATCTCTGGCATTTTTGCTCTAGCAGCCCCAGCCAACTAAGACAGGAACTCCCAACACAGCTGCTCGAATCCATCAATACTGTAACACCCTTTACAATAGTAATTTTTTAAATGTGCCATGAGCATCCACTATATGAGAAAGACTTTGCAAAGAGCTTTATACACATTAGCTCACATATTCTAACGATAACTCTATAAACACAACGTTATTAAAACTGGTTCACAGCAGAGGAAATGCAGAGCAGTCAGTAGCGGCACACAAACTCCTGACGCCTGCCCTCCCTTCACACACACCTCCCAGCTGTCTCCCTGCAGTGACTGTGATTCCCAGTGTGATAAGGAGATAAGCTGACTGCTGCCGGGCACCGGGGAGAGCAGCCAGCAGAAACATCCAACTCCACTTACACCCTTGTGTGCCTTCTCCCAGCCAAGCCCTGTCTCACGCGAGACTGCTCTGTTTGAAGATCTTACCACTGGTTCTTCCATTTCATCAAATCTATTCAGGTTACGGTTACACAGGTCCTAGTACTGGCAGGCACTGGTGCCACAGCACTGAGCAAAACAAAAATTCTGAACACGTGGATCTGAAAGTCTTTGCGAGGGAAACAATAAATAAGCAAAACGAATATAAGTCCTAAGGAAAATGTGGCACAGCGGGGGGATCAGGAAGGAGATATCTATATTTACGTGTGTGTGTGTATATCTTTATTGATATAGATATATATGAATAACTGCAGGGCAGAGCAAAAGAGAACAGTAAAATAACCATTTGGGATAAAACTGCAAATTGATAACTAAATTGCTTAAAATATATATATACATATACATACATAATACGCATAACTATATATATACACATATATAACATATCTTCATAGAATTCAACATATTGGTTACATCAGCAGAGTCAGGGGCTTGCCATCGGGATTCATTGCAAGTGGGGTGTCTGGTGTGAAAGCCTGTTTGACATTTAGAGCTGAATTTCATTTCACATATTTCTAATATTTTTTAATATTTCTCTCAACTGTACATATGGCATATGCGTCTTCCTGCACTGATGTTATATTATACAATAGAAAACTCTAAAATCAACTAGTACGATTTACCTGTACTCACCTTAAGAGCTACCTAAAACTATTTTATTATACTCAACAGCCATACATAAAAACTCACCACTGGGGAACAGACGGGAATGTGCCTAACCTGATAAAGGAACAGTGATAAAACAATACTCAAGAAAGAACTAACAACATATACATGGTATGAAGTTCACTGTTTTCTCCAAAACAATTAGGTACAAATGAGGTAAGCCCAGTATCTCCCTTAGTCAACATTATGCTAGAGATCAATCCAGAACCACCAGAAAATAAACAAACGGACAAGACCTAGAAAAGAAAAACACACTTGTCCTAGTGCAGAAGTCTAACAACTGTATGTGTAGGACACCAACAGAACAAAAGGATAATCACAGAAGAACACTTTTACACGTGTGTGTGGTGACGGATGGTAATTAGTCTTTGGGTGGTGAACATGATGTAATCTACATAGAAATCGAAATATACTGATGTACACCTGAAATTTATATAACATTAAAGACCAGTGTTACCTCAATTAAAAGATTTTTAACAACATCCCAGGATAAAAATTCAATATGCAGATAAATTTCATTAGGTTTCTAATAACACCAAGTTCGAAAATTCATTTTAAAAAGATAACACATAGGGGCCGGCCTGGTGGCGCAAGCGGTTAAGTGCGCGCGCTCCGCTGCGGCGTCCCGGGGTTTGCCGGTTCGGATCCCGGGCGCGCACCGACGCACCGCTTGTCAAGCCATGCTGTGGCGGCGTCCCATATAAAGTAGAGGAAGATGGGCACGGATGTTAGCCCAGGGCCAGTCTTCCTCAGCAAAAAAGAGGAGGATTGGCAGATGTTAGCTCAGGGCTGGTCCTCCTCACAAAAAAAAAAAAAAAAAAAAAAAAAGATAACACATACTATGGGAAAAACCAAATTAGTACTAAATAAGTCTAACGAAGGCTATAAAAAGAACCGAATGGAAAAATGTAAAAACATTGAGGATAGTAACAAAGCAAAACGAAATACAAGGAAAGACAGCAGATGTTCTTAAAAAAAACTCAGTGTTACCAAGATGGCAACCCTCCCAGGAAAAATCTACAATCTTCAGAAAATTCCATTAAATTCCCAAACCAGGTATGTTTCTTAGGATTTGACAAATACTAATTTTATAAGTCTAATAAGAAGAACAAATGTCCCCAAACAGCCAGAATGTTCTAAAGAACGGGGGGGGGGGGGGGCCTGCCTATCACTCAGCAAGGACTTTAAAGCAACAGTGATCCTGACACGATGGAATTAGCAGACAATCAGATGACTAGATACTGACGAGGACAAAGTCCTGCGTGTATGGGGACAGTTGATCACGACAGGGCAGCCATCGCAGAGCAGTGGCAGAAACGACAGACACTTTAATACACGGAACAGCAACAAACTTATCTAAATAAGAAAGATGCCTGTATTCCCACCTCCTCCATGGACAATAATCAATTTATTTTAGATTAAAGCAAAGTGTATCACAGACAATAGGAAACAACAGTATTACCTGCTGTCACAGATTCTCCACGCTGCCAAGGAAAATAACTGATATTTTGGCGAATCTTTATAATTCCCCAATTCACCTACCACACTTTCTGGGAATGGATTCATTTCTCTACAGCCATCCTCGAAGGGAGACTTTCTCTGTTTTTCTAACATTCTTTTCCCCAGGGGGACTTTCAAGGCTAAACCCAGCAATTCTGTCTGTTATCAAAAGAACAGACCTGAGAACTTAGTACACACTGGAAGGGATTTAAAATAAATGTTTCTGGGCCACCCCGTGGCTTAGTGGTTGAATGCGCACGCTCCACTGCTGGCAGCCGGGGTTCGGATCCCGGGCGTGCACCGACCCACCGCTTCTCCGGCCATGCTGAGGCCGCGTCCCACATGCAGCAACTAGAAGGATGTGCAGCTATGACATACAGCTATCTACGGGGGCTTTGGGGAGAAAAAGGGAAAAGAAAGGAGGAGGATTGACAATAGATCTTAGCTCAGAGCCGGTCTTCCTCAGCAAAAAGAGGAGGATTGGCCGATGTTAGCTCAGGGCTGATCTTCCTCACAAAAATAAATAAATAAATGAATAAAATGAACATTTCACAAACGGAATGTAAGATGTTTTCTTTTTCTTTCCCTGAAATTCACCCCTTTACAAATACTTTATCTTTCACGCTCTATTAACTAACTGTATTTCATATTTGCTGAAAAACAGAGGTTCAGTAAGTGAATACATCTTTTCAAGGTGACAAACCCAGAGGGGGCAGTGCTGGACTGGAAGACAGACAAGTGGCTCAAGGGCGGCCGCCGCCCCCCCACGCTCCTCCCCCGTCGCTCACTGAAGTGCCCAGAACAAAGGACACCGCCTCCTGTCCCCGCTGTGTCTCGAGTGCATTTTGCTTTGCAGGTTGTGACACCCCCTCACCGGGTGGGCTTCGTCTTTTGGGTTAGTTTCTCTCCCTTCACTGTGAGAACCAGGGGGGCAGGAAGTATTTCTTTTCCCCCTCAATACCTGTGTCCGCTGACAGCTAACGCCCTCCAGGAAATGAGAACGGGGGTCGGGGTCAGGCAGGGACCAAGGACCTATCAGGAGACCCCTCCCGGCCCAGGGCACCCGAGCCCGGCTCCCCCGGCTCCCCCGGCTCCCCGCCCGCCCGCAGGCTGTCCTCTGGGAGGGGCCGGCCCGGGCTGATGTTCCCAGACCCCCGGGCGGAGGGCGGCTGTGCGCATCTGGGTCACCGCAGGCGGGGCCGGGCCGCGACCCCGGGACCCACCAGGGGCGGGGACTCGGGGGACGCGGGACCCCACGCGGGGCCGGGACGGGAGCCGGGACCCTCCCCGCGGCCGAGGACTCGGGGGAGGCGGGGGGAGGGGACCCGGGGCCGCGGGAGACCCGGGCCCGCGGCCGCTTCCAGCCGGTTCCGGCCTGTTCTAGGCCCGGCCCGCGCACTCACCATCTCCGCCCGGTCCGGACTCTCCGGGCGTCCTCCCCGCGGCCCCGCGGCCCCCGCAGGTGAGAGCAACGGGGACGGAACACCTGGGGCCGCGCGGGGCAGGTGCGCGTGAGGTCGCAGCCGGACGAGAGCGACGTCCACGCGGATGCGAGCGCGCCCGCCCCCAGCTCTGATTGGACGGGGCTCCGGGCTCTGGCGTCTTGATTGGGCGGTGCTCCAGGCACTCCCACCCTCGGGGTCCATGATTGGACAGTTTCCCGAAGCCCGCCTCTGGCACCCCTGATTGGACAGTTCTCTGGGCCACGCTCGTGCGTCCCTGATTGTTCGTTGGGCCCGCCCCCGTCGCCGCTGATTGGACAGTTCTCCCAGACCCCGTCCCCCGCAGCCTGAGTGACAGGCCGTCAGGACTCACGTGGCTGACACCACCCTGGCAATAGGGCCTCCGAGCTGAGCCCGCTCCCGGCCGGGCGGACCCGGCGTTAGCCCGCAGCGGTGGCCCCTCTGCGTCCTCCTCCTGGACCGAGATGTTCTTAGTTTCCCCGCGGAGCGTTCATGTCCAGAGCGGGGACAGGACAGGACGGGAGGGCCTGATGGCCTCTGAGGTCAGGGGCCGACCGGGGGGCCAGGTCGCCTGGATTTGTGCCTTTTGTTAAGAACAAAGACACTCAGCAGTGACGTCACTGTGTGCAAGGCAGGGTCCGGCTTGGTTTTGACCACTGGACATGCCATGTGTGAATTAAAATCCTCAGAGGTACATTTTACACTGCAAGGAATTTTATGTCAGATCAGGTTTTTAGTGTATCCTCAGAAAATTTTGAAAATGAAAAGGCCCTATATTGCACCACAGTATGAACGGACCTAATACCACTGAACTGCATACTTAAAAATGGTTAAGATGGTAAATTCTGTTATGATTTTACCATAATATTTTTTAAAAAGTTTTATCTTTGAAAAAGGCTGTTATATCCCTAAGGCAATTGAATTCCTATTTTAACTGATATAAAACAAGCTTCTATAAGTTTGAAATGGACCTGAACACTCTGAATACACTTAATAGATGGGGGTGAAAAACCTAATGCATTTAATATGCCTGCTCCTTCTAGAAAAGATTCTATCCTTAGAGATTAAGTGGATGTCCAAACTCTGATATCACTTATTTTATCTACAAACAGAATTTTAAAAATTTGTTTTTTATGGTTTGCAAAAATATTTTATATACTTTCATAAAAATTAATGTTTAGAGGATTAACACATTAAAAAAAGCAGGTTTGGGGGGGGCCCGGCCCGGTGGCGCAGGCGGTTAAGTGCGCGCGCTCCGCTGCGGCGGCCCGGGGTTCGCCGGTTCGGATCCCGGGCGCGCACCGACGCACTGCTTGTCAAGCCATGCTGTGGCGGCGTCCCATATAAAGTAGAGGAAGATGGGCACGGATGATAGCCCAGGGCCAGTTTTCCTCAGCAAAAAAGGAGAGGATTGGCAGATGTTAGCTCAGGGCTGGTCCTCCTCACAAAAAAAAAAAAAAAAAAAGCAGGTTTGGATTAAAAATAAATTAGTCATTGGATTTATAAACTATTAAAAATAAAATATGGTTATATGCATTTTTTGTTTAATATGAATTAATAATGAATGCCAAGTTTTAAAAAAATCAGCATGGGGGCCGGCCTGGTGGTGTAGTGGTTAAGTTCGTGCACTCCGCTTCGGTGGCCTGGGGATCGCAGGTTCGGATCCCAGGCGCAAACCTATGCACCGCTCATCAAGCCATGCTGTGGCAGGAATCCCACATATAAAGCAGAGGAAGATGGGCACAGATGTTAGCCCAGGGCCAAACTTCCTCAGCACAAAGAGGAGGATTGGCAACAGATGTTAGCTCAGGGCTAATCTTCCTCAAAAAAAAAAAAAAATCATGGAATTTGGAACTCTGCCTTAAGATGGGGTGCTGGTGGGTACCTCTAGCATGGCTGTCATAATGTGTTCACAGAGACATCCTGTGAGCAACTCTCCTAAAGAACACGTCATTTCATGGATTAGGGTGAAAATGAGGCTGGTCTCTGAATTCTTCACAAAGCACTCATTGCCACAAGAGAGAAGAGGAACAACTGGGACGATCTGAGGGAAAAGAAGTGTGATTCAAGATATTTAGACCATGCCAGGATGTTATGCATGTCTAGAGGTCACAAAGACAGTCTCAGACATGCAAGGAGTGACAGAGACAGGAAGGAGCAAATTGCTTCTCCCGTCTCCCTCCTCCAGCCTTCCACTCTCCCTCCAAAGACTTGTTAGCAGAGCTTAATGGGAAGCCGCTGGCAAAGTAGAAAGGTGGTTTGTAGCATTTCTGCACCATGTCAGCAAAGTATGAAGGGGTAGATGTGGTCAGTGGAATAACAGACCCCGTAAAGGTGTGCACATCCTAATCACCAGAGCCTGTGATTATGTCACCTTACGTGGCAGAGGGAACTTTGCAGATGGATTAACTTGAGGCCCCTGAGATGGGGGACGACCCTGGATCCCCGGGGGCCCAGGGTCATCACAGGGTCCTCATCAGAGGGAGGAGGAGGGTCAGAGGCAGAGAGAGACGGGAGATGCTGCGCTGCGGGCTGTGCAGACGGAGGAAGGGGCCCCGAGCCCAGGACGCGGCGCCTCTAGAAGCCGGAAAAGGCAGGAGACGGTTCTCCCTGGATCCTCCGGAAGGACAGCCCTGCCCACACCCGGCTTTTGGACTTCTGACCCCAGAACTATTACAAGAATAAATTGGTTGTTTTAAGTCACTAAATCTGTGCCAATTTGTTACAGCAGTCACAGGAAACTTATACAGTGGGTCTGAAGCAAAGATAGAATAGCTTAATAATTGGCACAAGTAACTCCTGTTCCCAATCGTATCTTTCATGAGCCAATTCTGAACTTTCCATGTGCTCCTTCAACATGATTCTGCTCATACTATAATACATCTTGCATGATCTGACAGCTTTTCAGAGAACAACATCTTTGTGTGTTTTTGTTTGAAATACAGTCATGTATCACTTAACAACGGGGATACATTCTGAGAAATGAGTTGTTAGCTGATTTCATTGTTGTGCGACCATCATAGAGTGTACTTACACAAACCTAGATGGTATAGCCTACTACACACCCAGGCTGTATGGTACCAATCTTATGGGACCACCACCCTATATGCAGTCAGGCCTTGACCAAAATGTCGTTATGCGGTGCGTGACTCTATAGCTCTTTTGGGATAGATGATGTTCTGACCAGAAAATTTTATCCCAAACCGTAAGTATCCATTTGGAACACATTAGGACAGTTGATTTCTGCATTCATCATGAAGGCATATAGTAATGATAAGCACAACATGGGAGAAGGCGGAATACTTCAGAACTATTGTGAAACATTTCAATCATACAGAATATGCAGGAAATAACATCTTGAATACTCATATATCTACTGCTAAGCTTTCCTAAATCCTACCCTTTTACTATGCTCTATCAGTTTTCTTGAAAGAAAGAAAACACCATAGATAGAGTTGAAACATTCCGTGTGTCACCTCCAGGATCCCATTCCCCTCCACCTCCTCCCAGGGGAAACCATAATCACGAACTTCTGTTTATTACTGCCGTGCCATACATATGGATTCATAAACTGTATATCATATTATTGTCCCTGTTTTCAAATTTTATAAAAATGCCATTATGATATACATATTCTGCAACTTTGACTATTTTATCCTTCAAAAATGGCTTAATGTTGATAAATCACAATATATGTTTAATTGTAATGTTTAAATGTAATAAAATGAAATACCAAAAGAAATTAAAACAGGTAATACATCTTTTAAATCTCCATAAAAGAAATACACTCCTCCAATACAAATAAAAGATAAAGTTTCAAAAGTAAGAAAAATTGGGGGCTGGCCTGGTGGCGTAGCGGTTAAGTGCGCACGCTCCGCTGCGGTGGCCTGGGGTTCACGGGTTCGGATCCCTGGCGCGCACCGACACACAGCTCGTCAAGCCATGCTGTGGCAGCATCCCATATAAAGTGGAGGAAGATGGGCACAGATGTTAGCCCAGGGCCGGTCTTCCTCAGCAAAAAGAGGAGGATTGGCAGATGTTAGCTCAGGGTTGATCTTCCTCACAAAATAAATAAATAAATAAATAAGAACAATGACATAAAATACACTAGCAGAATTAAAGCCAACAAAATCCAACTATATGCTAAAGATGAGAGACACAGATTTAAAAGCTGAAATTCAAAGCAGGTGAAAATTTATACCAGAAACAAATTACTTTTGTTTAAAAAGCAGAGGAGGGGCTATTAATTAAAGCAGACAAAGAGATCACTTCAAAATGATACAGAGTATAATTCCCAGTGAAGAGCCGTCATGAAATATTTACCCCAAAGGAAAAAAAAAAATAAAACAGAAACATCAAAAAAGAAGAAGCAAAAATAGCAGAAAATACTGAGGGAAATTTAGCACAATAGCAATAGGAAACCGTAATTTAATTCTCTTGAGCTAATTTTGTTTTTGTTTTTTTTTTTTGGTGAGGAAGATTGGCCCTGGGCTAACATCCATGCCCATCTTCTTCTACTTTATATGGGACACCACCACAGCATGGCTTGATGAGCAGTGCGTCGGTGCGTGCCCAGGATACGAACCTGTGAACCCCGGGCCACTGCAGTGGAGCTTGTGCACTTAACCGCTGCACCACCAGGCCGGCCCCTTGAGCTAATTATTTTTGAATCAACAATCTAAGGACAATCAAGGACAGGCAGAGTTTCTCAAAGTGTAATTGAAAGAGAAGGAGCATCATGAAATTACCTGGTGTGCTTGTTAAAAATGCCTATTCCTGGGCTCTGACTCTCTCACTTGTTAAATCTGAACCTCCTAACGTGAAATTTGAGAACCATCAATTAATAAGATTGATGTAACAGACAAGCCAGATTCTAAATCATAAAAGCAGAGAATAGAGCTTCTTCTCAAGGTCTAGGGAACACTTCTAAAACTCGATCCCATAGTAAGCCACACAGCAAACCTCAATCAATTTCAAACATTCATGACAGTAGACACATTCTCAGACGACAGCATAATAAAAAGCTGAAATGTAATAAAAGAATAGAGAAGGGCATCTATGGAAAAAACACGGTTAACATCATACTTTATGGTGAAAGATTGAATGCTTTTCCCTAAAATCAGGGATAAAACAAGGAGATCTATTCTCAACGCTCCTGGAGGAATAAGCCAGTGCAATAAGACAAGAAAAAGAATTTGTTTTTAAAGAGAGGAAAAAAGATATTTAAACACCCAGAAGTTTAAAAAATATATTCTCTGTCAAAAGACATTTGAGTGAGATAAATTGAAAAAAAAAAAGATAAATAATTAGAAAATGATTTTCTAATGATCAGAAGCTCCCCTCTGGTTAAATTCCTCATGTTGGATGATCCAATGATTCACATCTCAACTTAAATATCAGGCCCTCGGAAAGGCCCTACCTGCAGTTGGTCCCTCTCTTATTATCTGTCACAACATCATCCTCTTAACGTCCTCCAGAGCATCTACCAAAATCTGTAATTGTTTAATTAAAGTATTTGGTTACTTGTTTAACATCTGTCCCTGCCTCTCACTCTGTCAGGGGTCTGGCTACATAATGTGCAGGGCTCACTGCAAAATGAAAATGGGGGTGGGGGACACTTTGTTCAAAATTATTAATATTAAGTTGGATACAGCAGAGTATTCAACCAATCGCAGGACCTTTCTGAGAGTGTAGCCTTGGGTGATTGCACAGATCATGACCCATAAAGCCACCGTGCTTCCTTACTACCGGAATACACATTTAGTGAGGGCAGACACCTCGTCTATCTTATACTCAGCCACCTGGCACCACGAAGAGTTCAGGTTCTCTATAAATAATTGTTGGAGGGAGGGAGAAATCAAGACTGGAAAACAGTGCACTCAAGACAACTCTAAGTTAACAATTCCTAAGAATATGATGAAAGCTATAGATGCTTCCCCCAGAAAACACATGTACACCCCAACACACATGGTGCATCCAGCTCGAGGTTGTTCATAGAACCCTTCAAGAAATTTATCCAGCAACACAGTAGGGTCTACATAGACCCCAGATAAGGGATCTCTACTTTAGAGAAAGGCCACAATATTCACACAATCGGGTCCCACTTAGGTGAAAGGAGATCTGACAGGCAATCTCCCTCATTAGCTCCAGGGCAAGGGGAAGATTGAGATGAAAGCTGGATGGCTTCTAAGGGAGAATTTGGAAAACAAGGCTCCCCTGTATCCCTCCTTGCAAATGTGTGGTTGGTTTTGTACAGGTTGCTCAAGTTCAAATCCAGATTCTGTTACTTTCTAATTGTGTGACTTCGGGCAAGTTATTTTATTTCTGTTTCCCTGTCTGTAATATGGGGATAGGAAGAGCTGCTATCTCATGGGGTTGTTGAGGTTAAACAAAGAAACACAAGTGCAACAATGGTGCCGGGAATATAGCATGCACCCAAAAAATGTTGATGTTGATGATGCAAATCAGTGCTCTTGGTCTCTACTCCGGCGAGTCCATCTCACAGTTTGTTCCCAGGCCACCAAAGGTCACTCGTCCTCTCCCTGTCCCAAGTCCTCCTGCACTGTATCCCTACCATCGTGGTACCCACAATCCTCCCTCATTGATCAATGAAACTCGAAATCCCCTGGGGTTGTTTGATTTTTAATTACTGTCAGAATGATTATAGCAACACCCAACGAAATGGCAAAATGCAGAAAATCACACATAACCAGATAACTCTGACAGATAAATTCTGTTCATTTCTCCACATCTCTGTCCAGCCTTGTCCATTTGTGTAGATATTTTTACTTCACTGGATAAAATTACACACACTATTTTGCACTCTTTATTTTTCACCGTGCATCCAAGGTGCTTCTGTCTTCGTGTATGCTCTCATAGCCATAGTAGTGCATGAGACAAGTCAGGACCTAGCTAAGCAACCAACAGGGGTGGAATGATTAAGTAAAATATTGACACAGATTATTGAAACAAAAATATTGATTTTTGAAACAAAAGTTGCAACAGAATACCTTTTGTCTCAACAACTAAATTAACGTGATAATTCTTAGCACAATCCCATTCCATGTTTGTGTTCCCATTTACCAATCTTTTCCAAGAGAATGGAGCTCATTGGGTACAGCTCAGTGGCATTTTCCCTCATTAAAAGGCCTCTTCTCAGATCTGGACCTCAGTGCTTTCCTTCAAGAATTTGGCATAAACCTTCTTCTTTTCAGTAGTACACCAGAAGGGTGAAGTCTAAAAATATTTATGTGGTAGGGTGCCAAAAGGCACTTTAAAGGGCAGCAAGCGAGCTCTAAAATCCAAGAAGGTGGCCGCTCTGATAGAAAGCTTTCCCACAGTCAATTATCTTGTAGGTTTTCTGACTAGTGTGAGTCTTCTGATGGGTGATAAGAGACGAGCTCTGGCTGAAGGCTTTTCCACACTCATTACAGCTATATGGCTTCTCTCCAGTGTGAGTTCTCTCATGCCTGACCAGGGAAGACCTCTGGCTGAAGGCTCTTCCACACTGATGACACTCATAGGGGTTCTCACCCGTGTGAGTTCGCTCGTGCTGGTTAAGAGACGAACGGTCGCTGAAGGCCTTTCCACATTCGTTACACTCATACGGCTTCTCGCCCGTATGCGTTCTCTTGTGCAGGATCAGGTAAGAACTCTGGCAGAAGGATTTCCCACAGTCTTTGCACATATAAGGCTTTTCCCCCGTGTGAATCCTCTGATGTTGGGTAAGAGACGAAATCCTGTTGAAGGCTTTCCCACACTCCCCACACGTGTAGGGCTTCTCTCCAGTGTGAGTTCTCAGGTGTCGGGTGAGGGTGGAGCTGTGCGTGAAGGCTCTTCCACACTCCTGACACTCGTACGGTCTCTCTCCTGTATGAATTCTCTGGTGCTCACTCAGGGAATGCCTCCGGTTAAACACTTTCCCACACTGGTGACATCCGAAGGGCTTCTCCGCTGTGTTAATTTTGTTGTGTATCATGAGAGCCATATCACAATTAAATGACTTCCCACTTTCCGCACATGCAGACGTTTTCTCCCCTGGTTGAGTGCTTTTGTGTTGAATAAGGGGACCGTTTTGGCTGAGGTCTTTTCCACATTCATCACTTTCACAGGGTCTCTGGTCTGTATAGCCCATCTGATGATGGTTTAAGAAGGGATCAGCTACCCAATTCTCAATATCTAGGTCACAGTGACGGAAATGTTTTCCTATAGAATCTCCCTGTGATAAAACAAGGTCTGAGCTCAGATTACAGTTTTCCCCAAATTCACGCCAGGCAGTAGCATTCTCCTGAGCAAAAGCCTTTATGTGGATGCACGCCATTTGCCTCAAAAGCCTCCGGGGGTCTTCACGGTTCTCCTCAACTTGACCACATCCCCAGTCTTCTCTGGGGAGATTTATGATGTTCATACCACCGGGTGGTTCTTCCCGCCAAACCACCTTCTTGTAAATTGACTCATGGTTTTTCAGTCTATTCTCCCAATCTGAAATAAATTGAGGGAGAATAAAAAGAAAGCAATTTCTAACTTAAGAATGGCGGGACAAAAGTATTTCCAACATATATAAGGCGTGTGTGGATTCATTTGCAAATATCAGCTTTCAACTGATATTTCAGCGCTGATATTTCATCTTTCAAGGGGAAGCAGAGGAAACAGAGAGACGGATCGGTAGGCTGGTGTGCCAAGAACAGGATGCAGCCTAAGGAGTCTGACAATGATGGAAAATGGGAAAAAATGCAAATGCAGAAGGAACTACTCTACAAAGAGCTGGAATAAGAACAGCAAAGAGAAAGAATTATCAAGAAAGCACAGAGGGAAGAGATGCAACAAGAAACACAGGTAGAATGGCTTCAAGAAGGAAATGGAATGTTCTTTTCTCTGCACCCAAAGAAAGGTAGCAGAAGCTAGTACATGCAAGGAGAAGGTTGTTGTGGGGGGGAACTGAAGGGATCTGAGAAAGCGCCACCAAGGACCTTGGCCTTCTCATTTCACAATTAGGGCCTCTGTGGAGAGATCTCCGACCAACCATCCCCACAACACTGCCCCCATCCCAATGGCTCATATCTGCCTGGTTCTCACCTGAACAAGAAGGCTGGGGAATTCCTTTTTCCCCCATCCACATGGCTTCTCTTTGCTCCAAGTGGAAAGACACCGCTGGTCGAAAGAGTGAATACCCTGTCCATGGGGAAAGACTGGTGAGTTGAGAGGTTTGTGCTGGGGAAAATGTACCACCCTCCATGCCCGTATCAGTAGTCTGGTTCTTCAAGGCTCCTGCAAGAGACAAGAGTCACTGGAGTGGTAGCACGCTGACCAAGCTAAAGATTTTATTTTCCCAATTAAAAAATTGTGGATCTTACATTTCCCCAAAGAAGAGATACAAATGGCCAACAAGCACGTGGAAAGACGCTCACATCATTAGTCATTAGGGAAAGGCAAATCAAAACCACAATGAGATGCCACTGCGTACCAATTAGGATGGCTAGAATATCTTTAAAAAGCAAAAACAGAAGGTAAGTATTGGAGAGGACGTGGAGAAAATGGAACCCTCCTACGTTGCTGGTGGGAATGTAAAATGGTGCAGCCGCTGTGGGAAACAGTCTGGCGGTTCCTCAAAAAGCCAAACATAGAATGACCATATGACCCAGCAATTCCACTTCTGGGTATAGACCCAAAAGAGTTGAAAGCAGGGACTTGAAGAGATATTTGTAGACTCATGTTCATAGAGCATTACTCACAATCGCCAAAAGGTGGAGGCAACCCAGTGTCCATCCATGGATGAATGGATTACCAAAATGTGGTCCATCCATACAATGGAATATTATTTAGCCAGAAAAAGGAATGAAATTCTGATATATGCTATGACATGGATGAACCTTGAGGACATTATGGTAAGTGAAACAGGCCAGACACAGACGGACAAACATTGTATGATTCCACTCATAGGAGGTCCCTAGAAGAGTGACATCCACAGAGACAGGAAGTAGATGGTGGGAGCTAGGGGCTGGGGGAGGGGGTGGGGATTTATTGCTTAATGGGTACAGGCTTTCTGTTTGAGGTGATGAAAAGGTTTTGAAACAGTGCTGATGGTTGTACAACATTGTGAATGTAATTGATGCTACAGAACTGTACACTTAAAAATGGTTAAAAAGGCAAATTTTATGTTATATATATTTTACCACAATAAAAAAATTTCTTTTAATTATGGCTCTTCTCCTGGGCAGAGAGAGTACAAATGCCTTGGCTCTGTCTCCAAGAGGAATCAGCGACATTATCCACACCTTAGCTAAGACACACATTTCAACAGCAGCTCTGGCTGTCAGAGACGGAAGAAATCAGGTTATTCATTGTGTTGGAGAAACCGGCAGACCGTGAGCCCCTGCCCTTGTGGGGGGCTCTGTGTGTGCTGTCTTTCTCACCAACAAATCCCCACTTCCTAACACAGCTCTTGACACCCAGGAGATGCTAAGGAAGTGTGAACTGGCGAGCGCATGTGTGAAGGACGCTGGTCTTACCCAGGGAGGCCAGGTTCCTGCAGGTCTCCAGCATGACCTCCCTGTAGAGCATCCTCTGAGCAGGGGCCAGCAGCTCCCACTCCTCCTGGGAGAAGTCCACGGCCACGTCCTGGAAAGTCACCAACTCCTAAAAGATCACATCGGTTCTGCTCAAGAAGGGCTATCCCCACCCACGCTCACAGGAGGGGGCAGAGGGTGGTGGCACCGGGGGGTTCAGATGCAGCAGAGTGCAAAGTTCAGATGTCAGATTCTGCTAGTGCCTTGTGGGTACTCGTCTCCGGCTTACAATCAGAGGGATGGACAGGCCCTGGGCCCCCTGCAAACACTGCAAAGACAGCCAGGACACAGCTCTGACGGAAATACTTTGCCCCTTTCTGACGATTCTCAGTTCTGTATCAGTGAGCATGACATTCCCACTTGAGAACCTTCCACTGCTTATGCTGAAAATCGACAGATCCGTGGCTCTGCTGCTCCACGGTTATGGATCGGTGGGTATATTACTGACCCTTCCAAGGCCTGGGCTCCTCATCTGTTTAATGGAAACAACGATTTCAACCCCACAGTGTTGTATCGAGGGCTAATTAGTTCACATCGGTCATGGCATCCGCTACTGATATGGCAGAGAACCAAGAAGCCACACCTAGCGATCCCTATGACCAGGGAGGCCCTCACTCCACACTTGAGGTCAGCGGAGACTGGTTCTCTGCCACCATGACTCGGAGCGGCTCGTTACAAGGCACGGACGGAGTAAGAAGTGAGATTTGCCACCTCGCCTGACTCGCTGAAATATGGCGAGAGTGTTGTTTGGGAAAAGGCAGGCCGAGGGGACGTGAGGAACGTTGGGTGTCTGTCAAGTTACCCACGGAATCTGAAAACGACAGATCCATCCCCAGAAGAGTGGGCGTGCTGGACCCCCTGGCTGGTGTTGGCCATTTTGACTGAAGTGAGGGTTTATTTTATTTTTTATTTATTTATTTTTTGTGAGGAAGATCAGCCCTGAGCTAACATCCATATCAATCCTCCTCATTTTTTTTTGCTGAGGAAGACCCGCTCTGAGCTAACATCTATTGCCAATCCTCCTGTTTTTTTCCCCAAAGCCCCAGTAGATAGTTGTGTGTCATAGCTGCACATCCTTCTAGTTGCTGTATGTGGGACACGGCCTCAGCATGGCCGGAGAAGCGGTGCGTCGGTGCGCGCCCGGGATCCGAACCCAGGCCACCAGCAGCGGAGCGCGAGCACTTAACCGCTAAGCCACGGGGCCGGCCCCAGTGAGGGTTTTTTTTTTAAAAAAACACAGTTCTGGTGATGTCTTTGGTCTCTTTCCCTTTCCACCTGGAGGAGAAAACGCTCAAAGATTCCCAGAGGTGAGCTGTGAGGTGGACCAAAAATACTCAACGTTTCTGTTGCTCATTCCTCTGAGCGGGAGGGGAAAAGGTTACATTAGTTCCCAGGGCTGCCTCCAAATTTTAGAAGCAGCAGAAAATACCAGCCTTTTCTTCTGGCCAGTTGCAGCTGCGCCCCCACTGCCCCTACATTCCAGCCGGGTTCCTCCCCGCGGTTTCCATGTTAACCCTATAATTGCTAAACTCGCTGCAAGAGTTTGAGTAAATTTCCAGTTAAAAAAAAAGGAAAAAAATTTTCATGTCTTTGTAATTTGTGGCTATTACATACGGATGTGTAATAAAAAGTATGAAATATTATTTTTATATTATAGTAATATATTTACAGTATAATATATTTGTTATAATAAATATTATATATTATAATGTATAATAATTATATTACATGTGATGAATTTTCTGTAATATATTTACTGTAATGTAATATATTGCAGTAAAATTTATGTAATATAGTTCCTGTAATATATTTATGTATAATAATATAATATGTAATATAATAATGTAATATACTTACATTATTATAATATGTAATATTTATTATAATATATAAGATAATATTATATATAATTATATTATATAAATATATTATTATAATTTCATAATAGAGAGATCATCTCAATCAAGGAAAGCTGGGGAAAAACATTCTTAGTGGGACACAACTTCTTTGCTTTTTGCTTGCCCCGGCAAATTAAAGTGTAAGCTCTTTAAATATTAAAAACCAAACAAGTCTCCGTAACTCACGATTTTTCCTATGATTCGTATCTGTTGGGACATACTCTGTTCCGACACGTATGAGGGAGACGATATGAAGAGAGGTGGTCTCCAGGTGGAGAAACACCTTTGGAGTTTTAAAGATGCAGGTCTGAGCTGCTAATGGGCTGATGACTTCCAGCCTGACCCCTATGTTTGAGGGTCCGTGTGGACGCTGAGACAGACAAGAAGGGCCCAGCGTCTGGCCCTGAGGCGTCTCTGCTTCACTGCTGGGAAGACAGGCCGCGGGCTCTCTCAGGAATCTGGCACTCACGGATCCTCACTGCCTGCACGGGCGCCGAGCTGAAACCTCACAGTGTCCCCACGGGCTGCCCCAGCTCAGCGCGCCCCAGGCTGACCTGAAAGCAGGTCCAGGTGCAATGCCCAGGGCTTCGACTCGGGGACCACTGCAGATCCAGGACACCTCCCCAGGGTCCCTAACTATGACATCACGGATGCTGGCTGGACCAGCCAGGTCACTTACAAATTGTCCACGGGAAAGGGCTTGTTCTCCTGGGGGTCCATCTGAAACCGAGCTGTCGATCAGCTCTGTGTTTCTGATGCGAGACTAACTGCCTTCCTAAACTTGTAGTTGCCGCCCAAAGCTGCGAGGTGGGGGGTGGGACCCCGTCCACCCACTCCTGACGGATCTGATGTCCCAACTGCCTGATGGCTGCCTCTGCTCCCCAAAGCTTCCTCCTGATACACACACCTCACCTAGCAAGGCAGGCTCACTATTAAATGACAGCCGTCCTCAGCCTTCAAAAGGAAGGAGATTCTGACACCTGTTCCAATGCGGATGGACCTGGAGGACACGATGCTCAGTGACATGAGCCAGACACAGAAGGACAGACACTGTGTGATCCCCTCACAGGAGGTCCCTAGAGGAGTCACATCCACAGAGACAGAAAGTAGACGGTGGGGCCAGGGGCTGGGGGAGGGGTGGGGAGTCAGTGTTTCATGGGGACAGAGTCTCAGTTTGGGGAGATGAGAAAGTTCTGGAGACAGATGGTGGGGACGGTTGCACAACAGTGTGAATGTGCTTCATGACACTGAGCTGTGCACTTAAAATGGTTAAAATGGTACATTTTTTGTATACTTCATCACAATTTAAAAAAACGTTTTTCCTTAAGTAAAGAGGACGGCGCCTTCCAGGGCAGCCCTTCCCGCTCTGTGGGGGAAGGTGCGGGGTCTCAGGCTGGGCAGATGCTCCCAGCCCGAGGAAGGAAGCACAGCCGCCCTGTAGGGAAAGATGCTGGCTGGATCTAGTGGGCGTCTTCCCTACACTTACGAGAAACCTGAGCACTTGGGGCAGACGCTTGTGGGGAGGTCTCCCCAGTTCCCCACAGAGCAAGGGGGCTCCATTTCTGGACACACTGGACGCCTCTGGGGGGAGGAAGTTTCCACTCACCTGGGGCCGGGGGGGAAGGCACCCAGTAGCCATCCTCTCCTCTCTTTTCGGGAAAAAGCAGGTTCCTGGGCAGGCAGAGCTGCGGGAGGAGAAAGGCAGAGTGAAGACCAGTTCCAGGCCTGTCCCTAAAGCCCGGAACCTGGACCTGGAGACCCCTTCAACCACCTGAGGTGACCCCCCACACACCACGTGGTCAACGGCAGCAGGACAGAGGCCAGGAGTCTTAACGGCTCCATTTTATGGAAGAAGACACTGAAGGTCTTAGAAGCAACCAACTCACCCAAGTTTACAGAGCACACAAATTCTATCGTGGAGCACCCCGTGTTGGTGCCATGGGGCCACTGTAACAAATGACCACACTGGGGGGCTTAAAACAACAGAAATTTATCCTCTCAGTTCTGGAGGCCAGATGTCCGAGATCAAAGTGTCGCAGGGCTGAGCTCCATCTGAAGGCTCCAGGGGAGGGTCCTTCCTGCCTCTTCCAGCTTCTGGGGGCTCCAGGCGTCCTGGGCTTGTGGCCACATCACCCCAGACTCTGCCTCGTCTTCACGTGGCCGTCTTCTCTCTCTGTGTGTCCTCCACTTCTCAGAAGGACGCCAGTCATTGGATTAGGGCCCCCCCTACTCCAGTGTGACTTAATTACGTCTGCAAAGACCCCATTTCCAAATAAGGTCACATTTTGAGGTTCCAGGTGGACATGAATTTGGGGGACACCATTCAACCCAGTATGACCTCCCAGACTCAAACTCCGGAAGGCTCGGTTTTGACCCCTTGCATGTCTCAGATTCATCTCTCCCACTCCGCAGCTGGCTCCCTGGCTCCCGCCCCTCCCGCCCTCCTCTTGTCTCTTCTGGATTCTTCTACCAAACCGTGCTGGCACGGCAGCGGGAAGGATGGAGACGGATCTGTCTCCACCCATGATCCTGGTTCCATGTCCCCTAGATTTAGGTGTCACTGTGGAAGCAAAGAAAGGAGAATTGACCTGGGGTAGTGAGCCGATCAATGGCTGTTACCGGAATGCATCAGCTTGAAACGACAGCAGGGCAATGGGCATTTATTGAGCGCCTTCTGTGTGCGAGGCTTGATGTGCGATGTCTCATCCATCCATCCTCACTTGAGAGAAGCAGGAGCCCGTGGCCCTGAGTGTCCATGGTGGATTCTGAGCTCCCCACACACCCACGGGGCTTCCTCCCCTTCCGGGGGATCTGGGCTGTGCCCATGCTGACAGGCCTCTCTCCTCGACCGACTTCAGTCAGCCCTCATCTCAGCTAGGCCTCAAACTCCAGGCTTCCGAGCTTGTCTTTGCACTGCTCAGTTTTAGCGAGAACCTGCTAACTCACCTTAGCCAGAACCCCCCGCCCCCGCCCTCCGTATCTGATCACCCCGGACATCTGGTCAGATCCCTCCTCCCCCACCCAGCCTGTCGGCAGCAGGAATCAGGCCGCGTCGGTTTAGCCAGAATCCTCCCCCTACCCCTGATGTTTCCTCTTAACAATTCTCCATCCACCCACCCCACCTGCTCCCTGGCTGGAAGCCTCCGCTGGTTCGTGCTGTGCTGGGAACAGAGCCGAGTCTACACGGAGGTTTCTACTGCCCACTGCAACAGTTCCTGAACTGAATCTGTCTCCACGGCTCGAACGACTGTCCAGCTCTGGTTCTCTTGATCAAGATCCTGAAGCCATCCTGCTTCGTCCTCACTCACCACGTGCGAGCTCCTGGCTCACACGAGGTGGTGTCCTCGACGTGAAATCTTGTCAACTGCAAACTCACCCGCAGACTCAGGAGTAATCAATAGCCCACCTCCTACGGGCTTGATCTGGGTAAGAGGATGAAACCTTCAAAAAGCACTGCTCGGAAATAGAAAGTCACCATGGGAACATCCCAGCAATAATTCCCGCAGATGAGACCCACTGATGAGTCTTCATTGGTGAGACTCGAAGAAGTTGGACGTTCGCTCAGCCTGGAGGTCATGCCCCCAGAATATTGATTAATTAACATCATAGTTTTAACGCACGTCTGTACAGTCTTCAATACTTCTCCCTCCGGGAGGTGGCGCTAACCTCCCCCCTTCAGTGTGGGCTGAACTCGGTGACCCACTTCCAACAAATAGTGCCGATAAAGGGGAAAGAGTAACTTCATAGTGGGGAGACCTGGCGGACCCCACCTTCCCCAGGTGAGCAAGGTTCACGTCACCGGCGATGATGGTGGGCATCGGGTACCCACAACTCGACATGTGGAGAAGGATGCCTCCCCCCCTGGGGTGTCTTCCCCCCAACCCACGACCTCAGGGTCGTCGTGAGACAACATCAGACGCACTCCACTTGAAGGACGTTCTACAAAACCCTGCCCAGGGCTCTCCAGGTTCAAGGTCATGAAAGACGAGGAGAGGCTGAGGAACCATCACTGATGGAGGAGAAGACGACATGTCATGTGGGATCCCGGATGGGGTCCTGGGCCAGGAAAAGGACATCCGTGGAAAATCGGGTGAAATCTGAATAAAGTTAGTAGTCTAGCTAATAGTGCAGAACCAACGTTAATGTCTTGGTTGTTTTTTTTTAATTTTATTGTGGTGAGAACACTTGACATGAGCTCTCTCCTCATGACAAATCTTAAGTGTACAATACAGTGTTGTATTGACTGTGGGCACAGTGCGTCCAGCATTTCCCTGGACTTACACATCTTGCTAAACTGAAACTTGATGCCTGTTGATTAATAACGCCCCACCCCCGCCCCCCAGCCCCTGGTAACCACCATTCCAGCTAATGTCTTAGTTTTGATAAATGTTCCATGATAAGATGTTAACATTAGGGGATGTGTTCCCACCAGGGTGATGTCACCCCTAAGGTGGTGCAAACCGGGTTTTGGAGGGGGTGGAGGAGAGAAAAGAAAAGTGTTCTTTTTATGTATAAAGCACAGCCATACATAGACTACATATGGGCTGTCATGGGCCAAAGTGTGTCCCTCGTCCAAATTCCTATGTTGAAGCTCTAACTCCCAGGACCTCAGAATGTGACTGTATTTAGAGAAGGGATCTTTGAAAAGGTAAAATGAGGTCATTAGGGTGGGCCCTAATCTGATCCGACTGGTGTCCTTAGAAGAAGAGGAGATGAGGACACAGACACTCAGAGAGGGATGACCATGTGAGGACCCGGGAGAAGACGGCCGTCTACAAGCCAAGGAGAGAGGCCTCAGAAGGAAGTGGCCCTGCCCACACCTTGATTTGGGACCTCCAGCCTCCAGCCTCCAGAGAATACATGTCTGTTGTTCAAGCCCCCAGACTGTGGGACTTTGTGACGGCGACCCAAGCAAATTAACGCATCTGCGGTACTAAAATGTCATGGCGGAGACGGTGTCAATGTCAACGTGCTGGCTCTCACAGTGTGCCATGGTTATACGAGATGCCACCGGGGGGAGCTCGTGATGCGTACACGGGACTCTGCCCTGTTTTTGCAACTTCTCATGAGTCTATAATTAATTAAAAATTAAAAGTTAAAAAAATAGGTAGCCTCCCCCCATAAAGAATTTCATGGAAAAGGAAAAACACGTCTACAAAGGATCTTTGGGGTTGATAATGAAAAAAAAAACAAAGATGAGAACACAGCACAAGGGAAGGTGGGGGAAGGTACATGGGAAGGCTCCGTACCATCTTGGCAACTCTTCTGTAATCTAAAATTATTTCAAAACAAAAAGTTCACTTAAAGAATAGACATTTCTTTTTTTTTTTTTTTTTGATTTTTTTTTTTTTTTTTTGAGGAAGATCAGCCCTGAGCTAACATCCGATGCCAATCCTCCTCTTTTTGCTGAGGAAGACTGGCCCTGGGCTAACATCCATGCCCACCTTCCTCTACTTTATATGGGACGCCATCACAGCACGGCTTGACAAGCGGTGTGTCAGTGCGCGCCTAGGACTCAAACCTGCAAACCCCAGGCTGCGGAAGCGGAGTGGGCGCACTTAACCGCTGCGCCACCAGGCCGGCCCCAAGAATAAACATTTCTCCAAAGATGATACACAAATGGCCAATAAGCACATGAAAAGATGCCGAGCCTCATGAGTGTTAGAAAATGCAAATCAAACGCCCAGTGGGGTAGCACCTTACCCAGCCAGGATGGCTAGAATCAAAAAGACAGACAATAAAACGTGCTGACGAGGACGTGGAGAAATTGGAACCCTCGTGCATGGCTGGTGGGAATGGAAAATGGTGCAGCCGCTGTGGAGAACAATCTGGAGGTTCCTCAAAAGGTTAAACATACAGTTTCCATATGACCCAGCAATTCCACTCCTAGGTGTCCACCCACGAGAAATGAGAATAGACATCCACACAAAAACTTGTTCAAGAATACTCACAGCAGCATTAGTCACAACAGTCAAAAGGTGAAAACAACCCAAGTGTCCAACAATGTGTCCATCCACCGTGGAATATTACTCAGCCATGAAAAGGAATGAAGCCCTGACACATGCTACACCGTGGATCAACCTTGAGGATATCATGCTAAGTGAAGGAAGGCAGACACAAAAGGCCACATATCGTATGATTCCATTTATATGATGTCCCCCAAAAAGATATGGTCAAGTCCTAATCCCTGTACCTGTGAATGGGACCTTATTTGGAAATAGGGTCTTTGCAGACATAATTAGTTAAGATGAGGTCATACTGGAGTAGAGAGGGCCCTAATGCAATATGACTGATGTCCTTAAGAGAGACACAGAGACACAGGGAGAAGCCCACGTGACAACAGAGGCAGAGATCAGAGTGATGAGCTACAAGCCAAGGGACACCACGGGCTGACAGCCACCACCAGAAGCTGGAAGAGGCAGGAAGGATCCTCCCCTGGAGCCTTCAGAGGGAGCACAGTCCTGCCTACAGCTTAATCTCAGACGTCTGGCCTCCAGAACTGGGAGAGAACAAACTTCTGTTGTTTTAAGCCCCCCAGTCTGCGGTGCTCCGTTACGGTGGCCCCAGGACACTCAACGCGAACACCGAAGACCAACAGAGAGGCTGCGCACCTTGCCCTCTCCTCAGCTTTGTTGCCAAGGAGCTTCACGCAGGGACTCTGCATCTGGGGGGACTTACAACCCTGCTCCCACACTGCACGGGGTTCCTTCCCTCTTTGCTCTTAGGACTTCAAATTGGAGCTCATGGCAATGGGTCCAAGACCTAGTCTAGCCCCTTCCTAGCTCTTCCAGACCACCTCTCTGCCGCCCTCTCGTGGTTCCCGGGATCCTCCTCCCTTAGGGGTTGATGTCAGCGACCCCGTTAGGCCCCCTCATTCACCCAGGCCTGCCGCACCTGCCTCAGGATCTTCCCTTTGAATGTTCAAACCACCAAAATTCATCCTTTCTTCCCAAGAAAGGCTCGATGATGACTTCTTCGCGGGAAAAATGAACTCAACCCCAGGGAAGGGGAGAGGTCAGTGGGCTTGGTGTTGGGCAGAACGGCCAGCTGCTTCCTCCCTCCTTAGCAGGTGTGCCTGGGCATAAATGGAGTGGAGCCTTAATGTCCCATCACTAGAATCACAATGCTGAAGTGTAAGCCAGGGTCTCTCCCCCTCGCACTGTGGACACTGGGGTCGGGTCATTCTCTGGGGGGCCGTACTGGGCACTGTGGGGGGTTGAGGAGCGTCCCTGGCCCCTACTCTCTCCATGCGAGGAGCACCCCCAGTGTGACGACCACAGATGTCCCCAGACATGGCCCAGGGTCCCCCAGGGGTGAGACTCCCTGACCTAGCCCCAGAAGGAGCCCGGGCGAGCCTCCACTCAAGCCTGGGCGTTCCAGCCCCTCTCTGCCTGTAGGAGCAAACGGGTTAACCCCGTTCTCCTTTCCTGTGCTGACTCTGGGAGCTTTATTCCGTACAGAACAGGGTGCGCTCCCGCGGGTCTCTCATCCAAGGGCTTTCCACAGGGTAAAGGTCACTCTTTGTCATTCTGGGTGCTGGGCAGCCGTGGGCAAGCTGCCGGGCCTCTCTGACTCTCCTCCGTCGCCTCCAGACTGACAGGTGGGGCGAACGCCCAAGGCCACCCTCCCGCCCCAGCCCCTGTCCACCTAACGTCCCGCGCCCGGGCCAGGCTCGGGGTGGGCACCGCGGCCCGGATCAGGGGTGGGCGCAGGTGACACTCAGAGCGCAGCGCCCGGGCGCCACCCGGTCCTGCCGGGGCCCGCCGCGGCGAAGCGCTCCGTGCAGCCCGTTCTTGGGACCCCTCTCCCCCTCGGCCCCTCCGCGCCCGGAGCGGACGCCCCCCACCCGAGCCCCCCATTAACTCACGCCGCCGCCGCCGCCCCGGACGCGCGCCCAGGACGGACTCGGCAGTGCGCCTGCGCACCACGAGGCCGCGAACTACAAGTCCCAGAAGGCTTCGGGCGCGGCGCTGGGTTCCCCGTCCCTCTGTGGGGAGCGAGTTGAGTCACAGCGCCTTCTCTGGGCAGGCGGTGTCTCTGCAGGACTGTGATGTTCCTGCGGCTGCGCACATCCTCCCGCCCCGGCTGCCCACGCGCGCTCCCGCGACAGTTCTGGCGCATGCGCGGCCTGTCTGCCCTCAATATATTTAGTATGATGCCTGGGACATAAAGATTTGCCATTAAAATAATAATTATTATTATTACTATTCATTAACAAATTATATAAATATATAATCCATTATATACTTTGAAAAGTTATTGTTTTAATGATAATATTTATTAGTAATATTAATATATTGATTTGTTAATATTCTATTAAAACAACAAAACTACTATATTTATATATTATAGATTAATAATATATTCTTAACATAATGTGATAACATATCATATGATAATTAAATATAATTATCTTTCTAATACCATCACATTGGGCATCAGGATTTCAACATATAAATTTGAGGGGACACAAAACGTTCAGACCATAGCAGATTCATCCTGCATATACATAAGAGAACAGAGCCTTTACAAGAGAACAATTCTACACTGTTTTAACTCACCACAAGGTCTAATTTAATTAATATAATGTCTCATCTTTCTGCTTAAGCAATTGTCTTTACCTGTTGTCTCCTGTATAGAGAAAAAATCTGTGACTCCAAATTTGGATAAATGTAAAATTACGCGATGATTCAAAGTTAATTGAATACACTGAACTTTGAAATCAAATTTGGTGTGCCCAGATTCATTGAAAGAGATGTAGTGTCCTATGCCTAAGAAACGTATTGTTTTGGTAACAAACATATCAATTGTCTTTTCATCATCTGCCTTTCATTCAGCAGATAAATGGGTTCTGTGTAGCTTTTATCAAATCTGAGACCCTCATTTCTTCTAACCCTCTCTGGACGCTTCATTCTGGGGCAATTCCTTTAGGTGATCAATAAAATAGGATTGTTTGATTGTTTGATTATAGTTTGCAGCAACAAGTAACAGAATGCCCAACTCAAACTACGCTGGTAAGGAGGAAATTCTTTATCTCGTAACAAAAAACGGAGAGAAGTCGTGGTCCCAGAGTGAGTTCTTTTCCAGCGTTCATCAACACCATCCATGAGACAAGTTCATCCGGTCTGTCTTCCATCTCAGTGACTTGGTGAGGTCATGTGAGGGGAGCCCACTAAAAATGGGTCATATTAGTCATATTATAAGAGACCTCTTCAACACTTTGGGCTGGAGACACAGGCATTATCATCAGATCCACGTTATAATGGGGGAAGTGGGGCACAGAGAGGCCTCAAAAGGAGCGACGAGCAGATTTTCCTATGTGTCCTGGCATGACCCAGCGTGGGCAGAGACAGCCTTCAAGCCTGAGGTTTCGTTTGCCATCTTCTGGTCCAGTAATGCACCATCCAATACAGCGGATGCTATTGGAAATGTAGCTATTCTGCACTGAGATATGCTGTGAGTGTTATAAAATAGCTACCAGATTCTGAAGGCTTTGTCTGAAAAAAAAAAAAGACTATAAAATATCTCATTAATAGTTTTTTTATACCAATGACATATTAAAATGATATTTTGGATATGTTGGGTTAAATAAAATATATTATTAACATTAACTTCACCTGTTTCCTTTTACATGGCTACCAGGAGATTTAAAATGACACGTGGCCTATATTGTATTTCATTTGGACTGGTCTGGGAGAGCAAGACACCTGTCATACATCTTAGCATGGCTTCCACCCGGGGACCTTCTGGAATGTTTTCTCAGGGGCGAGCCTTGAATGGCTACATGTGGTGAGGTCTTGCCACCTGCTGGACACACCCAGTACTGCAATCTGCCACCTTGGTTCACTGATTCTGCAAATATTGGTTGAGTAATTCCTAGGAGCTGCCAATGGGCTCAGTGAGGGAGTGAGCCCAGAATACGCATGTGCAAAGAAGGAGCTGGTGCAAAGGCTCTGGGGTATTTCCAAAACTCTTTCCTCTTCCTTTTCCTGCTGAGGCCCAGGGAAGCGGGTCAGAGAGCTTCTGTAACTGCATTGGACAGTGGAGGAAACTGAGGCCCAGAAGAATGGCAGCCAAGACTTCTTGGCCCTTACTCTCTTCCCTTCCTCAGCTTGAACTAACTCTGCTTCCCATTGCAAACAGGCTTCCCTTCTCGTGTCTTGCTGAAATTGCCCTCGCGGTGGCCACTGGGGACATCCCTGTCACTGGATCATTCTCAAGCACAGACCCCACAGCAGAGGAGCCAACATTGACCAGTTCTGGCCAACACAGGGTCAGCAGATGCCTCGTGGGTGGTGCTTCCGGGAAATCGACGGTCCTCCTGATTTTTTTTTTTTTTTTAAAGGATAGACAAAGCTGGCACGTGCATGTTATCTTTGTCCTTCCATCTTCCTCCTCCCTGGAATGAGGCTGCAGTGCCGTTCCTCCTCCCTGGAATGAGGCTGCAGTGCCGGAATGTACAGAAGCCACCTTACAAACATGAGGACAAATGCCACCAAGAACTGGGCATTGGCACCACCAGCCCATCTTGAGATTTCTTGCTATTTGAGGGGAAAAGATGCTCTCAATTCTTTTGGGTATATATTCAGAAGTGGAATTGCTAGGTCATATGGTAATTCTATGTTTAACTTTTTGGGGAACCTATCGATGAGTTTGTTGCCTGTTCTTTTTTTTTTTTTTTTTTTTTTTTTGGTGAGGAAGATCAGCCCTGAGCTAACATCCCTGCCAATCCTCCTCGTTTTGCTGAGGCAGACCGGCTCTGAGCTAACATCTATTGCCAATCCTCCTCCTTTTTTTCCCCAAAGCCCCAGTAGCTAGTTGTATGTCATAGTTGCACATCCTTCTAGTTGCTGTATGTGGGACGCGGCCTCAGCATGGCCGGAGAAGCGGTGCGTCAGTGCGCGCCCGGGATCCGAACCCGGGCCGCCAGTAACGGAGCACGCGCACTTAACCGCTAAGCCACGGGGCCGGCCCTGTTGCCTGTTCTTGAACTTCACAGAAATGTAAGCCTACAGTACACACTCTACTTCCGGCTTCTTTCACCTAACATCCCCTGTGAGGTTCACCCGTGTTGGCGGCCCAGCTCTGTGTGTGGCAGAGAAGTGTTCTGTTCTTATTGTTGTGTAGACTTCTATTGTATAAATAGAACAGCATCTTTGGTAGATGTGGCCAAAGTTTCGTAAAGTGGTGGTACCAGTTTACTACCAGTAACATATAATTGTCCCATTAGCATATAGTATTGTCTAGCTTTAGACATTCCGGTGGATGTGTAGGAGTACTCCATTGTGGTTTTAATTTGCATTTCTCTAATGACAACTGATGTTGAACACCATTTCCTATGGTTGTTGGCAATGTGGGTTGACCCTGGTGAAGTGTCTTCTGCCCATTAAAAAATTGGTTGTCGGGGCCGGCCCAGTGGCGCAAGCGGTTAAGTGTGTGCGCTCCGCTGCGGCGGCCCGGGGTTCGCCGGTTCGGATCCCGGGCACACACTGACACACAGCTTGGCAAGCCATGCTGTGGCGGTGTCCCATACAAAGTGGAGGAAGATGGGCACGGATGTTAGCCCAGGGCCAGTCTTCCTCAGCAAAAAAAAAAAAAGAGGAGGATTGGCAGATGTTAGCACAGGGCTGAACTCCTCACACACACAAAAAAAATTGGTTGTCTTTTTCTTACTGGCATGTCTGTCACTTTTCTCATTGTCAATGCTGTGAGTCCTTTGCTGGTAAATATTTCAAATATCTTCTCCCACCCTGTGGCTTGCCCTTTCTCTCTTAATATTTTGATGAAAATAGGTTCTTAATCTTTACAAGTCCAGTGTGGCGATCTTCTTCTTCTTTTAATGTTTACTGCTCCTTGTTATTCATTTAAAGAAAGTCGTTTTTCCAAATTCCAAGGTCTTGAAGACATTCTCCCACATTTTTTTCTAAAAGCTTTAGTCTTTTGCCTTTCACATTTGGATTTGTGATCCATTTAAATTAATTTTTGTGTGTGGTGTGAGGCAGGGATCAGGGATCAGTATGTTCCATATACAGGTCTATTTGCTGAAAAGGTAACCCCTCCCCATCAATCTTCCGTGACACCTTTGGTGCAGATCAATGGATCTTTTATGTGTGGGTCTGTTTCTGGACTCTTGTTTCTTTTGCTCCATCAATCAACTCGTCCATCCTTGTGCCACAACCATGCTTTCTTAATCACTGCAGCTTTATAAAAGTCTTGATATCTAATAGTGTATGTCCTCCAAATTTATGTTCTTCTTCAAGATTGCCTTGGCTCTTCTAGCTTCTTTGCATTTTAATATAAATTTTAGAATCATCTAGTCAGTTTATACCACGAAAAAAGTCTGCCCAGATTTTAATAGGGATTGCATTGAATGTGTAGATCCATTTGGGGAAGAACGGGCATCTTATGAACCTTCCAACTCCATAGACACGTTAGATCCCTCCATTCACTCAGGTCTTCCTTCGTTTCCCTCAACAATATTTTGAGTTCTGGTGTAGAGCAGCTGTACATCTTATGTCCAACTTATTCCTCGGTGTTTGAGGCTATCATAAATGGGGGCTTTTAAAGATATAAATATGTCCTTTTCCAATTACTTACCGCTAGTATATAGAAATGGGTAAGAGATGTGAACATTTCACCAAAGATACGTGGATGGCAAATAGGCACAGGAAAAGATGCTCAACGTCATATGTCGTTAGGGAAATGCAAAGTCAACCCACAAGGAGATGCCACTTCACACCTCTTAGAATAGCTGGAGCCCACTTCTAGGTGTTTGCCTGAGAAAGATGAAGGCCTGTGTCCACACAAAGGCACGTGCACAAATGTCCACAGCAGTTTCATTCCTAATAGCCCCAGCCTGGAACCAACCCAAAAGCAAACCAGATGAAGGACTAAACAAACGTATATCCGTATAATGGACTACGACCCACCGAGAGAAAGGGATGCATGTGGACGCATCTCAACATAATTATCCTCAGCGTCAGAAAGCAGACCAAAGCCATTAAATAAAGAAGCCATCCTGCGTGGGTTCATTTATATAAAACTGTAGAAAATTCACAGAATCGATCGTGTGGGGAGCAGATGAATGTTGTGTGGGGCGGGGGGTGGGAATGATTGCAGACAGGCAAGGGACTTTGGGATGGTGAGCACATTAGGGCAAGTCCTGCCCCCCTCTCCCCTCTCCTGCCCCCTCTCCCCTCTCCTGCCCCGCCTCCTGCCCCCTCTCCCCTCTCCTGCCTCCTCTCCCCTAGCTAAGGGGATGTGAGGACCACTAAGTCCCTCCCAGAACCACAGATCTGGGCCTCCACTGGGAACCAGCACACTCCTCCCCAGCACCCCTGCGCCCCGCCCACCCCCACTGCCTCACCATCCCTGATCTGAGAGAGGCGGGCTCCGGGACAGTCCCTGGAGGCTCCGGGAGGGCGGCCTGTTCTGCCAAGCCCAGCTTCAGCCACGCATCTCTCAGGTGGGGCCGGCAGGACACGGGTAAGGACAGAACTCTCTGGCTTGCAGGTGACAAATGGCCACTCAGAGTGCCTTCAGCAGAAAAGGGAATGCATTGGCTCCTCTGTGCCAAGTCCGGGGGCCGGTGCACAGACGGCCTCACTCACAGCTCTGCTGTCCTCGGGGCTGGCTTGCTCTTCGAGAGGCTGCATTTGCCCAACTGCTTATATTCTCCCAGTTTCAAGTCGGGGGGAAAAAAGAATTTCTTTCCCCTTGAACAGTTTCACAAGACACAGGCCTCACAGTACCAGCCCCAGGTGGACTATTCGTCCATCCGTGAGCTGACCTCTGGCCGGAGAGATAGCCCACACCGCCTGCCTTAACCTGGGGCCCACGATCCCTGGGATAGAGCCGTCCGCCGGCCTCGTGGGCTGCAGGGGGCTGGACGGAGCGCCCACAGGAGGGTCGGGGGGGTTGTGAGCACGACGGCATCGCAGTGGCCTGTGATGCTGTGCGCGGAGCCACAGTGAGCTCGCTCTCCCACCCAGCCCAGCCCGAGCTGGAAGACCTCCCCAGGGCCCCCCCAACCCGACAGGCCAACCCTGAGACTTCGACCCAGACGCCCACCGCCCAGCCCAGGCTGGACCCGCTCCCCACGCCACCTAGCAATATCTGGATTGAGCTCAATTTGCACGAGACGATGTTACTTGTTCCAGTGACGAGCGAAAGCCATCCTCGCCAGTGAGGCCCCACGGGGACTGTCTCTTGCCGGGCTGCTGCTGGATGAGGACCCCGGGAAGGAGTGGACGCTGGCCGTGATCCTGAAACGCCCAGCCTGTGACAACCCCGCGGGGAGGCAGCCAAACCCAGGCACTCTGTTAGCGACAGTCCTACGACGTCCCACTGGTGCCATCACCCCTTCAGGGGTGACGAGTGGGGCTGCTCGAGGCCGCTGGCTAGAAAGGCCCCGCGCTCTTCCCGGAGTCGGGGCTCCTCGAGACCCTAGCTGAAGTCTCGAGACTGAGAGAGCCGACGTGAAGCTGGGGTGCGGGCCGGGACGGGAGGCCTCAGGCCGAGTCCTCAGGGAACTCCCATTTTGTGCTCAGGTTTCACCAAAATTCAACAAATGAGTTTGTACAGAAATGTTACAAAGATGGCAAAACACAGACTCCATTTTTATTTCTAATTTAATTTTCCATTTTTCCTCCTGGGGGGGAGAGAGGGATATAGAGGAGAATGACACGCCGGTTGGCAGGGATCCCAACTCCAGGCTGTCCTCGGAGCCGTGAGAACGCTGGAAGGTGCTCGGGTGGAGGATGAGACCCCCGCACGGCGCCTAGAGGTTCCCAGCCCCCTCGGTCCCCGGGCGACAGGTGGCAGCTGTGCTGCTGTTCCCTTCCTGCCCCAGGATCTGAGCCATCAGGTCCGTCTCAGGGACGAACCATCGGCAGGTCCCGGAGTGGCCGCGAGAAACAGGGACACTTTTGGCGACGCCTCGATGAGCGGCACCATGGCTGCCCTGGACGCCTGGCGATAACATGGCCCAGCCAGGCCCGCTGCTGTGTGGCCCCCGCCCCTCCCCTAACCGTCCAGCCTACAGCTGGGGGTGCCGACACCACACCTGGATTTTGCCTGGGGCCCAGAGGGAGGCCATCTAGGGGCTCAGGGCAGAAGGCAAGGAGAGACCTCCAGCTCCCTGACATGCCACCTTTGCCCATCAGGAGGCACCTGGATGGAAGCCTGGGTGGGATCTGTTGTCTTTTTCCCTTTTTTGAGGCCCAGGTAATTTAAGCATAAGCCACAGCTGCCTCGAACCCCAGTTCGAGGGTTCTGCCTCTCGGCACAGCCCTCCTGGCCACACAGCGCCCACCAGCTCCGGAAAAGCCGAGAACACTCACTCCCCTGCCCCAGAATCTAGAAGGTACAGAAGTGGGCACAGAAGGCTGAGCCAGGCCTGTACGAGGGGTCCATAGCTGGACTGGCCCAGGGCTGGTGACGATGGGTGGCGAGGGGGCAGACAGACTGTCCCCACTGAGGCGAGGACCAGAGACGGGCATGGCCAGCCCGCCTGGGCCTCAGGGAGAAGGGTCGGGGCGCTGCCCGGTTCCTCACTCAACCAAACACTCCCTTTGCAAAGGATGGGGAGGGGACGACTCAGGGGCAGGAGGCAGGGCTCCCAGGGAGCTCAAAGGCCAGGGAAGGAAACACGGGGCGGTCCAGACCAAATGAATCGGGGGCGACACCCACCCACCTGCTCAGGTGAAGGACCCTTTCCGAATTTCTACCACAACCAAAAAATATCACTAAGGCATTTCTGAAGCATTACCAGAGGACAACAGAAGGCCACCCCCCAGCAGTCTGGACGTCACCACGTTGCTAACGGCCTAGCGGCCAGAGGGAGCCGGGCCACACGCGGCAGGACAGGCTGTATCCACTTTTAGTCTTCAAGGTCCCGTGGACAAGGTCATGGCGGCCCGCAGCAGCTGTGCTCATCAATCAGACACCAGCTCCGTCAAACCACTCCCGGAGACTGGCCACAGGACCAGGAGGAGGTCTGCCCAGGGACTCACGCCCGGGCAGAGGGCGGGCAGCTGCTGCGGGCTCCGGCCGCGTGCAGGCTTCTTGGAGGAGCTGAGCCTGCCCCGCGTGGGCCAGTGCCGCACGGGGAGGAAGGAGCTTCCCAGATGCGTGCTGGGTGGGAGGCTGGCAGGGAACAGACCCCTCCTGGTGAGCGATCCTGGCACCCCGGCTCCAGTCCCCAACCCCCAGCTGCGGTCACTCCAACAGCTCAGCCATGTCCCAGCGACCCAGACGTGTCACAATCCAGAACACTCCAGTGCGCAGAGAGCAGCCTTCAACTGCCCGGCGTCCCCAGCCGGACAGCTGACGGCCAAGTCCAGGGCTTAACAGAAGCAAACTGGACGCCAAGTGTGACGCCAACGCCGCTATGCTGTGCAGGAGGGCGGGCATCAGACACAGGCCAGGAGTCCCTCTTCCATTTCTTTCTTTTTGAATGGCTGCGCTTCAAAGAGGAGCCGTCTCCTCACCGGGAAAACTCCCCAGGAAGGGGCTGTGTTAGTGCAATGTAGGGGAGGCCTTGAACGGATGCGAGGGCCCTGCGGCCATCACGAGGACGAGGACGAGGCCGGCCACTGAGCAGGGCTGCGGAGACTGGACGTGACAATGTACAGGCAGAACCAGCCGCCCCTCCTCACCCGGCCGCCCTGTTTCCCGGTGGGGGGCGAAGGCACCAGGGCGGCGGGAGCGAGGGTGGGGCTGAGCCCCCCAGTCCAGGGCTGGCAGGACCCCCGGGCACGTCAGCAGGCCGGCGGCTCACTGCCCTCCACCTGCAGCCCTTTGCTCAGGAGGAAGGCATCCTGCTTGGGCTCGCGGCCCAGGAAGAGCTTCAACATGACGCTGGCGTCCTCGGAGCCGCCGGGCCTCAGGATGCAGCTTCTGTAGTCCATGCCGACCTGCCGGGGGCGGAGAGCTGGGGCTGGGAGGGGTCTCCACGCCCCTCCAGACCGGCCCTCCAGTATCCGCCCCCTACTCCACGCGGGCCCTGCGTCAGCACCACAGGGAACGTGCATGCAGACACGAGGAACAGGGGGCCCGGGACAGGCGTGCACACGACTGTGCAGGGACCCCGTCCTTCAGGAACTCTGGGGGCCCTTCACCTGCACAGAGGTTGAAGCCCCAGGCCGAGCCCCGCGACAAGGGTGGCCGAGCCTCTGCTGTGACTGAACAAAGGGCTGGAAAGCTGGCCGAGCCCCTGCCCCTGGGGAGGGTCTGGGGTGGGCGGTCTCCATCTCCTGCACATGGTGAAGACCTGCAGATGCCCGCCTCCCCTGCCTGCCCCGGCCATACAGGCACGTAGGCCCGAGGCCGAGGACGGCTATTCCTGGTCCTGGGCCACAGGGAGCATAACCCACGGGTCACCTGCCCTCTCCACAGGCTAGGGGCCCCTCCCGTCCAGCGGCCGCCCCTCACCTTGCCGTTGAGGACACCCTCCTGCTTGAAGCGCGTGTGGAACATGTCCATGGAGTACACCTCGCTCCACAGGTAGCCGTAGTACTGTGCGTCATAGCCCCCCGCCAGGTGGCCGAAGGTCGCAGGCATGTTGGTCCCTGGACAGACACAGGGAGGTCTCACTGTGGCCAGTCTGGACCCCCGGCCCCCTCAGCACCCCTTCCCGGGAGAGGGGCCTCAAAGCAGCCCCATCAGAAACCCTCCACCTGGAAGTGGAGGAACTGGCCCAACATTTCTAGAAAGCAGGGGCCGGGCGACTCGGCCAAAGGAAATGAATCTCGCCCACTACCTGCTGAAGGTGAAAACGGTTCACACCAAAGCATTTAACGACAACAGCAGCTGCCACATGCCGAGGCTCAACCTCGGGAGACCATGGGACACGTCCAGGCTCGTCCACACAACAGAGCACGTACCGGTTAAACCGCTTTTTTTTTTAAAAGATTTTATTTATTTGTTTTTCCCCCCAAAGCCCCAGTAGATAGCTGTATGTCATAGCTGCACATCCTTCTAGTTGCTGTATGTGGGACGCGGCCTCAGCATGGCCGGAGAAGCGGTGCGTCAGTGCACGCCTGGGATCCGATCCCGCTAAGCCACGGGGCCGGCCCTTAAACTGCTTTTTGAAGGACTTTTTTTTTTTTTTGTGAGGAGGACCAGCCCTGAGCTAACATCTGCCAATCCTCCCCTTTTTTTGCTGAGGAAGACTGGCCCTGGGCTAACATCCGTGCCCATCCTCCTCTACTTTATATGGGACGCCGCCACAGCATGGCTTGACAAGCACTGCATTGGTGCGCGCCCGGGATCCAAACCGGCGAACTCCGGGCCGCCGCAGCGGAGCACGTGCACTTAACCGCTTGCGCCACCGGGCCGGCCCCTGAAGGACTTTTAAACATGCTTGTAAGGGCCGGCCCCATGGCTTAGCGGTTAAGTGCGCACACTCCGCTGCTGGCGGCCCAGGTTCGGATTCGGGCGCGCACCGACGCACCGCTTGTCCCGCCATGGTGAGGCGGCGTCCCACATACAGCAACTAGAAGGCTGTGCAACTATGACATACAACTATCTACTGGGGCTTTGGGGAAGAAAAAACGGAGGAGGATTGGCAATAGATGTTAGCTCGGAGCCGGTCTTCCTCAGCAAAAAGAGGAGGATTAGCACGGATGTTAGCTCAGGGCTGATCTTCCTCACCAAAAAAAAAAAAAAAAAACTGCTTGTGAAATAGTAAACCAATACACCACCAGCTATGTTAAAATCCCAATTATCTTGACGTATGTGTTCACGGATCCAAGCATGTGTGCCAATGTGTACATATGTGCACACGCACGCACGCTTGGAAGGATATACGTCCGAACCCTATCTGCTCGTTATTTCCAGGGGACGAAACCTCTAGTCTGTTCTGCACCTTCCAGGCTATCTACACAGCAGCGTGCAGGAGGCGCCCGCGGAGAGTGGGGGCGTGGGGGTATGGAGGCAGCAGGCAGCCTGAGCAGGGGGCGTGCCTGTGAGGAAGGATGGAACCGCCCACACCGACCAAGTGCCCGTCACCCTCAGGGCTGCAGCAGACGGGCCCAGGGAAGCAAAGGACCGCGGCCAGAGGCCACCTGCTTCCTCCCAGGCCTGAGCCGAAGCCTGTAAGGTGGCCCGACTCCCTTCACCCGATACTGGATCCTTTTGACCCGGGGACAGCCGAGACTGCGACCTCTGAGGTGGGCCTGGCTCTCGAGCGGCTACCTGGCGTCGCTGGGACCCCCAGGATCTCCTGGCAGAGGCGGGCGTACTCCTCGGCCGGGTCCGCGGCCGTCTGCGTGTGCAGGGCCTGGTCCACCTTGGCCAGGACGATCTGGCGCAGGTTGAAGAGGCCTAGGCGGGAGAAGGAGACGGGGGGCTGGCTCTGCGTCCACCAAGCCCTCTGTAGCTTGGGCGGTGAAGAAATCCCCGAGGGCACATGCCCAGCCACGCTGGGGGCAGCACAGGCACCGGGGACTCCCCTCCCTTCCCCAGCCTCGGGGTCCGGAGAACGGGCACCGGGCAGGAGAGCAGTGGCAGGGCAGAGGCCCCCGGTGGGGCGCAGCGGCACCTGTGTTGGCCTGGCGGGACCTGATGAGCTTCTCGAGCAGCTCCTGGGGCACGGCGCTGCCCGTCCGGTAGTGCTGGGACATCCTGAGAAGCGGCTCCTTCTCCCACACCCAGTTCTCCAGCATCTGCGAAGGCGCCTCCACGAAGTCCCGCTCCACGTGCGTGCCGCTGAACATGGCGAACTCCGCCTGCAGGGACAGGCAAGGCCACAGGAGTGCCAGCGCCCCCTGCCCGGCCTCACCTGCGTGCACAGGTACACCTTCCCCCCTAAGCAGGCGGCTAACGTCATCCAGGCTCCTGTCATCGAAGCCTGGATGACGATAGGGACAACTGAGGCTCCCTGGGCAGCTGCTGGCTGACCCGCCCCAGCCCAGGACACACAGGGAGGCGGAGCAGCCTGTCCCTGCTGTCACCCCCGTTCCGCTCCCCCACCCACAAAGCTAACGCTCTAGAAAGCCCTGCACCCAAAAGGCAAAGGCCTGGAAACGGCGGAATATGAATGACGGACATCGGAAGGGGCACTGTCCTCTCCACTTTTGTGTGTTTGAGATTCTTCCGGAAAACCCCAGTGCCGGATCCAGTCCAGCTGGAACCCCAGTCTGGCAGCTGATCCGCCAAATAAGCTGCTGAGTGATCCTGGGCAGGCCCTCCTCACTCTTGATTCCCCATTTGTCAACGTGTGACTCGCCGAAACTCATCTGTAACCCCAACTCAACCCCCACAGAGCTCGTGGTCACTCGACGCTCCGCCTTGTGGTCTGAGCTCTGACTGTAACGAGTGTCTTTTTCATGGTCTGTTGAGTGCCTTGTTTTTTGCATTTTGTGGGTGACTTTGCTGTTTAAAACGGCCCCCAAATGTCACGCTGGAGTGCTGTCTGGGGTTCCTGAGCGCCAGAGGCTGGGACGTGCCTCACGGAGGACGCACGTGTGAGATGCGTCTCATCAGGACGAGTGACAGGGCTGCTGGCCCAGAGTCCAACAGTAATAAACCCTCAGTGTACGTTAAATAAGGTGTCTAAACAGAAACACACGTGACACAAGGTCACCTCCTGATCCGCTGATGACGACGTTGTGAGCGGAGGCCTGCAGGAACCTACCCTCCACCCCCCCAGGACCACTGGCTCCCTGTTCACACCAACATTACGGAACAGAACTGCCTCAAAGAATGAGAATCAAATGTGTGTATCAGGAAGGACTTGAAGGAAATGAGGAAGCTGTGTGGGTCGCTGGCAGAACAACGTTCCAGTTACGGGAAATAATCTGTGAGTGGATTTCCCAGAGAGAGGCAGGAAGTGGAAAGAGGGGATGTGAATGGGAGTGACCAGGGGGCACCCACAGCCCGGGTGCTGTACAGACGCTGGCTTTGCCCTGGGGAACTGTTGGCGGGTGAGTGGGTGACCCTTACGCCACAGACATCACAGACAACCTTAACTCACAATGGACGACAGACCGACACGAAGAGCTAAAACTATAAAACTTCTAGAAAAAAAAAAATTAGGGGAAAATCTTAGTGCCTTGTGTTAGGAAACAATTTCTTCAACATGACACAAAAAAGTACAAACCGTGAAAGAAAACAGCATAATAGACTGAACTTCACCCAAGTCAAACCTTCTCTGCTTGTCAAAAGATCATTCTAAGTAGTCCACCCACACACTGGAATACGACGCAGCCGTGAAGAGGAGTGAAGCCCCGGAACAGCCACACCGTGGACGGACCTTGAACACACGATGCTCAGTGAGAGAAGCAGACGCAGAAGGACACACGGTGTGTGAGTCCATTGATGTGAAATGTCCAGAACAGGCAGATCCGCAGACAGACAGATGGGTTCATGACTGCCAGTGGCTGGGGCGGTGGGTAGCGCTAGTGGGGAGCTAAGGGGGCTGAAGGATCTTTTTGGGTAATGGAAATGGTCCAAAACTGGACAGTGGTGATGGCCTCACAACTCGGTAAACTGACTAAAAATCACTGAGCACCCAGTCCCCACACACTCCCGTTCAGCCTCTAAGAACATTCCTGCTATCAGGAGAAAGGGCTGAGCAGAGAGGGCCAGAGAGCAAATGCACACGGACAGCTGGGGTCCCGGGGCACGGTCGCTAGGCTGGGGGCCCAGAAAACCCAGGGTGAGCCCTGCCCTTGCCACCGAGGGCCTATCCAGCAGCAGTCACTTCAATTTTATGAGCCTCCGTGTTTTCACCCAGAGGGGCCAGCACCCCGACCCCCTCACCGGGCTCAGTGGGTGTTCGCTGGATCCAGAGCCTTTGCTGGTTTCCATCACCAGCTTCGGCCGGATCATTCAAGCAACATTCCCTAATATCAGCTCAGGGGATGAGGCCCGCGTGCGCCAAGCACCGTTCTAAGCAGGTTACATACGTGCGTTATTTTCACTTAATCCTCTCGGCAGCTCTCTGCGAGTTGTTATGGCTGAATTGTGTCCCCCCTAAACTCCTATGTTGAAGCTCTAACTCCTAGTACCTCAGAACATGACTGTATTTGGGATGGGTCTTTAAAGAGGCGACTAAATGAGTGGGTGGGCCGATCCAACGTGACCGGTATCCTTATAAGAGATGAGGACACAGACACGCACAGAGGGACGACCATGTGAGGACAGGGGGAGGAGACGGCCGTCTACCCAACACACGTCTGTTGTTGAAGCCCCTGGCCTGTGGACTGTGTGATGGGAACTGATACAAGGGCATGACCATGTCTGTAGTGGTATCAGATGAAGAATGGGATAGGGAGGAACCTGCCTCAGACCCGCTCACCACCGGGCGGCCCTGCCCCGGCCTCCGCCCCACTGCCCTGCACCCACCTGAGAGCAGAGCTGGTGCATCACGTGCCCGAACTCGTGGAAGTAGGTCTCCACCTCATCGTGCTGCAGCAGCGAGGGGGCGTCCGCGGTGGGCTTGGTGAAGTTGGCCACCATGGCCGCGATGGCGATCTGGCGGCTCCCGTCCTCCCGCAGGCAGCCGGGCTGCAGGCCGAAGCAGGCCGCGTGCCCGTACTTCCCTTCCCTGGGGAGGGGGCAGGGTCAGGCCCAGCCGGGGGTCTGCTCCGCTCACTGACTGGCCCAGACGGCTCAAGACCCCGGAACGGTCCCCGATTCTGCCACTCAGTGACTGTGTGTCCCTCAGTCAACCTGTCCGCCCACCGGGGCGACTGGACACCTTGAATGGCTTAACTTCCTTCTCAGCAGAGGAGCGGGCGCCCAGGGCAGGGGTCCTGCCCACCCAGCCCACCCGTCAGGCAGAGCCTCCTGGATACCCACCTCCCCCAGCCCCTGTCTGGCTCACACCCACCGTGGGTACAGGTCCAGGTAGAACTTCCCGATGACCTGGCCAGAGGCCGAGTCCCTCACGGAGTACAGCGTCACATCCTCGTGCCACACGGTGGCGCTCTCCTCCAGGTCGAAGACCAGCCCCAGCAGCTCCTGGTAGATGCCGAGCAGCCCCCGGGTGACCACCTGCATGGGGAAGTACTCCTTCAGCAGGTTCTGGTCCACGCTGTAGCGCGTCTCCTCCACCTGGTTCATGTAATAGCGCATGTCCCAGGCGTTGATCCGCCCGTCGAACTCCAGGCCCCGCTGCTCGCACTCGGCCTTCTTCAGCTCCAGGATCACCGCCCGCTCCTGCTCCCCGAGGGGCTTCAGCTTCTGGGCCAGCTCGTCTGCGGAGGACGCAGGGGAAAGCGAGGCTACCTCCCTGCGCGGGCTCCCCAAAGCCGCCCGTGGCCCCCCTACGCAGGCCTCGCCCCAGAGCCCCAACACGCGGCTGTTAGGTTAGGGTCCCTCAAGGTCAAATAAGGGGTTTGGGGAGGCATGAGACTCCCACCTCAAGGGTGGACGGAACAGGGCTCTCAGAGGCAACATCACATCACAGGCGAGCAGAGCCCCGAATCCCACTCCTGGAACCCAGGGGCGGGAGGTTGGGGGAGGCCAGGGGTTACCTAGGAAAGTCGCCACCACCTGGCTGGTCTTAGCCATGTTCATCTCCAGGACATAGTCGGCGTGCGTGCTGAATCCCAGCAGGCTGCACTTCTGGGCCCGGAGGGCCACCAGCTCTCTGAGGATGGCACAGTTCTCCTGGAACCGACAGCGACCAGCTCTGTGGGTGACGGCTCCCTCCCCACCGAGGGCTCCCAGGCCAGCCTCCCCGCTCTGTGGGTCTCAGCAGAGGCAGGGGCTGGCCGGGCCCCCTGGCAGGCACATTCTGGAACACGAGGACTCAGCCAGCTGCATTTAATCTCCCTCCCTTCTCCCATTGGCCCAGATTTCTGTGCACTTGGTCCTGTCATAACATGTGGGTCTTCATAAGCCCTGGGGTCCTTTCTGGAAGCAGAAAGGGTGTGAACCGTGAAGGGCTCTAAGGCCGTGAGTGGAAGCCATGCGGGCCGGGCGCTCCAGAAGAGCCTCCAGGGGGCACCAGGCCCCTGGGCATTCCCAACCGCGCAGGCCCTGGCCCCAGGCTCAAGGGCTCTGTCGCGTCTCTGCCTGCATCTGAGGGGTCGACCCAGCCAACCAAGCTCGTGGGACCGACACAAAATGAAACCCATCTGATTTGTTTACAAGCAGAAACAGAGGCCGGTGCAGAACAGAAGGCTCCCGGCGGCCCGAGGCGTCCACGGGAAACCAAGTTACAACCGGGAAATGGAGACCTTCACATCGGACAGGGCTCGGGGCTGGCGGCCTGCAGTGCCGTCTCCGCAGTGCCAGTCCACACGCCAGGACCCTGGGACCCAAGACTCTGTCCGCCCCGTGCTCTGCCTGTCAGGTCTGGGGGCCGGGACAGGAGGACGAGGTGACACCAACCCCCAGCCAGTCCCGACCAGCCTGGGCCTGCCAGCTCGGGGCTCTCCCCAGTATCACTTCACTGCTGACGCCCACTGGGACCCGAACTCCCGGCTCCTGAACAGCGAGCCGCCCCCACCTCCGCAGGCGGTCAGCGGCTCCCTTGGGATAAGGCGAGCCCCCACCTGTGGGGCCCCATCTCAAATCCCGAGGTGGGGGAACCCCGTTACCTTCAGACCAACGTGGTCTGTCACCAGCCCCAGACAGCGGGGAAAGGGGGACCTGAGCACATGCTTGTCCTGTCACCCCGCGAGGGAACCGCTCAGACCTCCAGCCGGCGGCCACTCTTCAAAGCCCAGGCCGGGTGAAGGACAGGACGGTTCCGCGGGGCGGGGCCCGGGCTGGACCCCGGCGCCGCCTCCTCACCTCCCTGCAGCGACAGTTGAAGGCCTCCTCCACCTTCCTCCTGGTCTCGGGCACGTGGCATTTCTTCAGGAGGGGGAAGTAATGCGGGTACTTGAGGGTGACTTTCAACTTCTCATCCTCCGTCTTTTCCAGCGAGTTCAGAAAGTCCTCGGGGAGCCCTCCTGCGGGACACAATTGGGGGCTTTAAAGGACCACCAGGCTGGTGCACGGACGCGGCGAGAGGGGGCGGGCCTGCTCCCTCGTGAAGGCCGGGACGGAGCCAGAGGGAGCCGCAGCACCGGCCGGCCTCCCCATGGAGCTCTGCGACTCGGGCCACTCTCTTCCCACCTCCCCACCCAAAGAGGGGACGTCGAGGACGCTCCCGCCTTGGAAATGTGCCGCCGCCCTCACCAGGACTCCCTCGGGAAGAAAAAGCTCCGCTCGGCCTGACTCGGGCTTCCGGGGGCTGCGGGCTCCTGTGTCCATTCTCAGTAAATGGCACCAGCTGGGGACAGAACCCGCCCGCAGCCCTGTGTCCCCCCAGGCGGTGCCCCTGCCCCATCCCGGGGCCCACACTGCCGCAACAGCCTCCCAGCTGGTCCCCGCTCCTGAGCCGACCTTCTGAGACAGATCCGGGGGCTCCCACCTCACAGCTTAGGAGATGCCATGGCCACCACCTCGTGCTCCGGCTCTACCCTGGCCCACGGACCCCCAAGAGGCCAGTTGGCTCAGGACCCTCCCCCAGTACAGGTGAGCAGGGATGAGCAGGGCTAGGGCACCATGGGGAGGTCATGACCATCCGGGCTCAGCCCTCAGCGTGGGAGGCCTGGAAGGTTCCAGTGGGGTTCCGGCTCGGAGTGGGCCCCACGGCAGGCAAAGCTGCCTTCCTTCCCGGCTGGGCTGCGGCACATGCACGGGCCTGACAAACGTCTGCCAAGCGACTGGATGGGGCAAAGCCCGGCTGCAGACATCAGTTGGCGTCCATGGACCCAGGGCCCAAGATGCAGCACGAGAGAGAGAGCCGCTCTCACCCCGGAACACGACACCCCCTCCCTTCCTGTGGTCGAGCCCGAAACAACCTCAGTGGGCTTCTCACTGCTGGAGAAGGCGGTTAAAATGTAGAAAGGGCGCCACTGGACGAGCCCCGGGGCACCTCACTAGAACTGAAGGCGTCACCACGCCCTCAGGGACGTGTGTACACATACAGAAGCGTGTCTGTGTGTGCACACGGATATGTTTCTTAACTCTGCCCGTCAAGAGGGCGGAGAAACACCAGCTCCCCAGCACCCAGACCTTGGTTTCTAAACATCAGGCCGGGGCTGGGCAGGGAAAGGACAAGACAAGCCTGGAGCACCCTGTGCCAGAAAGAAGGTGCTCAGAGAGTCACAGGGACACGCTGAGCCCGAGGGGGTTCCTCCAGGTCAAACGGGGACCATCTGAGCATCAAGACACATGATGACGGCAACGGGCTCGACTGCACTGAGCAAACTAGAATCTGCAAGTCCACACTGATACAGACACAGGTCCGGCAGCGAGCGGGGAGGGGACGTTCTGACCTACAGGAGAAGACAACAAACGCACAAAGGACGACGGGGTTAGAGCCTCATCCGGGGACGCCTCAGCCAGCGGGCAAAACGTGGTGAGCAGCAGCCTCAGAGCACCTCTGGAAAAATCATCCGCTACCAAGGGAAAATGGTAACATCACAGTGGAGATGCACGGCGGAGGACTGGCTTAACCAAGCGGTGAAGATTCAGCAAAAGAGAAAAGGGGAGAGAGACGCCCTCTGCATTTCTGTAACGCAACACCAAGACTCCCTTCCGCAACCAGGGGAAAATAAACAACCACTATGCTCTGGCTCAGCTGGACCTGCAGACAGGGCCAGACCCTGCCAGGCTGGCCAGACTCGTCCTGGCACGGCCACCACTCTCCCTGCCTGCAAGACAGAGCGTCTCGGGCCGCCCGCACGGGAGACAGCGGGGCCCCTTGGGCTGCGCTAACAGGAGGGTGAGTGGGTTCGTCTGCCGCACTCCAGAGGCCCCGGGTCCCCCTTCGCCCAGGAAACAGGGCATCTGTGCTTAGATGTCAGGACCCACGTAGTGGGACTTGCTGCCCAAGACACGGGAGGGACTGAACGGAACGAAGGGCAGCGGGGTTTGGCGGCGAGTGGCACTTGTTCCAGAAACCCGTGTCTGTGGGCATCTCTGCGATGGAGCCACCGCGGAGGCCTCGGGCGACGAGGGCCCTGTGTCACCGGCCGCCTCGGGGGCGGACACTGTTGTAACTACAGGGTGGGATCTCATGTGACTTTATACTCCAGCGCAGTGTACAGGACGGGCTAAACACGGAGCGTCATCTGAGGCCCCTGGGGGAGTTTTCACAACTGTCAATGTCAGGAAAGACGGAAAAACGTTTTCAAAAGGCTGAGGAACCGCTCGACAAGAAAGGAGGATGAAGGGACACGAAAACTAAATGTGATGTGTGATCCCCGGCTGGACCCTGGAAGGGGAAGGAACAGGGAATGTCATGGGGACAGCTGAGTAGGGAAATCTGCACTTCCAACAAAACCCGTTTGCTGCCCTGTCTCCTGAGTGCGACATCCACAGGAGGTGACTCGGGAGAACGTCCCCACTCTTGGGGAAGGGTCGTGAGGCGCCACACCTACATGGGTCTACACCGCGGGACAGGAATGTGGGCTGGGGGCGGGTCTACTCGAGGCACAGGTCTTCCACTGTGCTGTTGTCGCTGATTTCCCACAGGTGTGAAACGTTCCAAACAAAGCATTCGAGGGAAGAGAGGTGGAGAAGAGTCAAAGGTAGAAGGGACGCCTAGGCCCCAGCCCTTCACAGTTCCCCACACAGCCAGGTGGGGAACAGGAGCCCCTCCGTCCCCTTCACTTTATAAGATTAAAAAAAAAAGCATAAGAAAGAGCGGCAAGTGGGGTCTGGATCTCAGAGGGGAAGCCCAGGGCTAGCTCCGGGCAAGGCGGAGACGGAGACTGGCCCCAGCTACGGCCGCAGCCCCAGGACGCTTCTGTCAGGGCAGAATGCCAGACAGACCACGGTCCTCCCCAAGGAAGGATCTAGAACCTTGTGTTCCAAACCACTGCGGCGGAGGGAGTATCAGATACAAATGCCTCGGCCTCCCGCCAGCCTTGACCTCAGAGGCCCCGGGGGGGAGGCTGAGGCCCCCGAGGGCCCTGACAGCGCCGACCCTCCGGCCCCTACCCAGCTCGTCCCGCGTGAAGGGCAGGACGGTCGTGTCCTCGTTCAGGTTCTTGTTGAAGTCGATGCACAGCAGGCTCAGCTTCTTCTTGATGCTTTTGATTTTCTGGAGGAGAGAGGACAGTCGTGAGCGGAGGCGGGCGAGGGGGACGAGCGAGAGGAGGGAGACGGGAGGGAAACGGAGCGGCTTCAAGACGCCAACACGAAGGCCTGAGACTGGGCGGCGGCGTGAATCAGGAGGAGAGCGCCCGCCTGCCGCGCCGCTCGGCCTCTGCGACCCCGGGACGTGGGGCTCGTGCCCTCGGCTGTTACAGGTCCCCGGCCAAGAGCTTTCTGGGCCCTCCTGCTCAGGAATCTCTTCCGAGTCTACACCTAAGCTTTTGGCCATTTTAATGGAGCTGAACTTTTATCCTTTTGGGGTCCATTTGGTTTTTAGAGACGGTTAAAAATCGACTCAATTTTAACTGGGTGGGAGTCCGTGTGCTGAGGCTTTGCTGAGGCTTGCTGACCCCGGAGGGCCAGCCCCTCTCCTAGCAGTGGCCAACCCCTAGAAACAGGAAACAGCTGGCCCCTGAGCTCGATGAATGCAGACCGTCACCTATGAACCACAGGACACACGCAGACACGGCTCCCCCAGCCTGAGTGCCAGACACGCAGTGACGCCACCTGTGACACTGTGACTTACGACGAGAAATGTATATGGGCCTTTGTCCCCACTCCTGGCATACTAAAACCCTTGGAATTTCCTAAGTGATAAGAAAAGACTGAAATAGCTCCAGAGTGATAAAGGCGAGGGGACCAACCATCCTGTTCTTCCTGACAAGCCCATCAACCAGACCGGAGTTTACACTCACGCCACGACTTCTGGAGAGCCCCAAAGGACGGGGCTGGCGGCAGGGGAGCCAGCCACGATTAGAAGGATGGGACCTTCAGACTCCTCTGGGAGGGGAGCGGGGGCTGGAGGCTGCAGGTTCAATCAATCACGCCAACATTATGAGTCCTCCACAAAAACCCAAAAATACAGGATTCGGAGCTTCTGGGTGGGTGGACAGGCAGAGGCACGGGGAGGCTGAGGTTCCATCTGGCTGCTCCTGAGTTGTATCTTTTTATAACAAACAGTAATCTAGTAAGTAAACTGCTTTCCTGAGTTCTGTAAGCCGCTCCTGCAAATTAACCGAACCCGAGGGGGTTGCGGGAACCCCGATTTATAGCCAGCTGGCCAGAAGCACAGGTGACCACCTAGACTTTCGACTGGCATCTGAAATGAGGGAAGTCTTGTGGGACTGAGCCCTTAACTTGTGGGGTCTGGTGCCATCTCTGGGTAGACAGTGTCAGAAGTGAGTTAAATTGTAGGACACCCAGCTAGTGTCACCAAGTCACCTGATGTGGGACCCCACATATCTGTCAGAAAGGAAGCCGTGTGGTCGCAGAGTACAGAGAATACAGCAGACCCATGGGGGGAGTGAGTGTTTCCTTAAAACCACCGCACCAAAGTAAAAGGGAGGACCGAATGAGGGGGACGGAGGGAGGTGCCCCATGCCTCTCTCCTGGGACCAAGGGAGCCCTGTGCTCTGGGGAAGCCCCCCGTGACCCTGGAGAACTGAGGGCAGAGAGACCTTCCTTCCTTCAGTTCACGCCACAGAAAGACAGGCATCAGGCCAGAGGCTGGGCCCTCAGACGGGGCGCAAGAACTCGAGGGTCCCCCCCAAGAGCCGGGCACTCACTTCCTGGGTCTCCTCAGGCAGGTGCAGGCCGTTCCTCCGGCCCAGCTTGATCAGTCGCTCCAGGTACCGCAATGCCTCTGGCCTCAGCGACTCCTTCTGAACCTTTTCCTAGAATAAAAAATCGAAGCCCTGTTTATACGAAAAACGGTGACAGTGCCAAATGCTGGCGAGGCGGTGAAGAAACTGGATCACTCAGACGTCGTAACATAAAATGGGGCAGCCGCTCTGGAAAGCAATTTGGTGGTTTCTTAAAAAGCAAAATGTACAACTACCGCATGACTCAGCAATTGCACTCCTGGGCATTCATCCCAGAGAAATGAAGACTTACGTCCACACAAGGCCTGCACACAGATGCTCGCTTATTGGGAAAAGCCCCGAACTGGAACCGGCCCAGGGGGCCTTCAACAGGTGAATGGTTAACCAGGAATGAGGTGGGGGGATTGCATCAAGGTCGGTGTCCTGGTTGCAATACTGACTTTAGTTTTGAAGACGTTACACTGGGGAAAATTGGGGAAAGTGTAGGCGGGACTTCTGTGAATCATTTCTTACAAAGGATGTGAATCTACAACTGTCTCAATAAAAATTTCAATAAAGCACACAGGTGCGTTTTCCTGATCCCGAGGGAGACACATCAGCAAGTTCTAAGGGAATGAACAAGCGACATGAGAGGCGCCTTGGGTCCACCTCCGCGGTGCCCCCGACAGCAGCAGCGAAGGTCCCGGCCGGCGTGCCTGGAGGAGCACCGACTGAGGCAGGCCCCACACACGCGCTGTGTCACCCTGCACGTGCCAGCCGGCCCCTCTCACCTCACGCGGGAGACAGCACGGTAGCTCTAAGTGCACAGCTCAGTAGCGCTAAGTCCATTCACACTGCTGTGCAACCAGCCCCCCCATCTTTTCGGTTTTCTGCCTTCTGACGTCTGGGTAGCAGAGTGGTGTGGTCTGAAGGGGCTCTGAGCCACGGGTGTGCCCCCGGCCTCCCCACCTCCAGCCTGCCGGGCGCCACTCCCTCCGCCTCCTCACCTGCAGCCAGACGATCCTCTGGTACACGTCCTGCCGCATGCTCATCTCCACGTCAAACTCGGACAGCTTCTTGTCTGCCTCCGTGCTGGCCGTCCGGATGTCCTTGGACGGGGAAACGTGCTGGGGGAAGTCGAGGATGTTCCTCTGGACTGAAACCGGAGAGACAACGGGACAGGTGTGAAATGGGCCTCGAGGGAAGTGCCGACCTCAGCCCCAGGCGTGGAACTCATCGTGTCTGCTGATTCGTTCAGCGAACATTCCCCACGCAGGGCCCCGGGCTGGGCACCAGGGTAAAGAGATGAGCACTGTTATTCACGTCCTCGGGGACCTCACAGTCCAAACGGAAACAGATTCAACCCACGATACTCCAGGTCAAGAAGGATCGTAAGACAGAAAGACCAGACCAAGAGAGGCTAAAGGGACTCGATTCTAGAAAAACAGCCACGGCTGCTGAAGGCTACATTTTAAATTCATAAGTGATTTTCAAGTTTACAGAGCACGTTCACACTCTGTTGAACAGAGAACGTGTGGTGGCTGTAAGAGCATAATCGTTAACAGAGTGACCACATGACCCAGCAATCACACTCCTAGGTGTCTGCCCAGAAAAATGACACATCTGTCCACCCAAAACAGACACACATTACAGCAGCATGATTCATCATAACCAAATAGTGGACACAACCCAACTGTCCATCAACTGATGATGGATAAACATGTGTCCACCTACACACTGGAATACGATGCAGCCATGAAAAGGAGTGAAGCCCTGACACAGCCACACCGTGGATGGACCTTGAACACACAACGCTCAGTGAGAGAATCAGACACAGAAGGACACACAGTGTGTGATCCCATTGATGTGAAATGTCCAGAACAGGCACATCCACAGACAGAAAGGGGGTTCATGGTTGTCAGGGGCTGGGGAGGGGATGAGAGTGATAGCTGATGGAGAAGGGACTTCTTTTTCGGGTGATGGAATGTTCTGGAATTAGATAGTGGTGCTAGTTGCACCACACTGTGAATACACTAAAAACTACTAAAACGTATGCTTTAAGTGGGCAAATTATATGGTATGTGTATTATATCTCACCAGAGGCAAAAAAAAAAAAAAAGGCATAGACTTCGCACCAGGGAGACCTGAATGCGAATCACTTCCACGATTCTGGGCCAGTGAAAACGTCCCCAGGTCTGGGTGCATTCAGCTGCCCACGGAGACTCTGTAAGGGCGGTGCCAGGACTGCCCACTTGGTCGACCCGTATGGAGCACAGCGGGGCTCTGGGCCGGCCCGATGCTGGCTGCCCAAGAGACAAGAGTGAAAAGGACAAAGCAGCATCTGTCCACCTGGGACATCTGTCTGTCCATCTGACAAGCCACAGTGACTGCACAGAGGGGACAGCGAGGCAGCACGGAGCGTGGGACTGACCCAGGCCGCCGGGTGGGGACGGGCCGGGAAGGGGCTCCTGGGACAGAGCTCCATCTGTGCTCACGGAGAAGCTCGACAGCCAGCAAAGCGGAGGGAGAGAAGGAGGCCAGGCTCTACGAGGACGGGAGAGTGCGAGGAAGAGCAAGGGGGCCCCACAGCCGGGCACCGACGGCCCCAGGGAGGGTGAGAGGGACGGAGAGCAGGGCACCGAGGGCCACATCGAGGACTCGGGCCCTCATCCCGAGGGCAGCAGAAAGGCACTGAAGGGCTGGCCGAGGGGAGGGCCACGATTCAGTTTTAGTGTCTTTAAAATGACTCGGGCTACTGAGTGGAGACGGAAATAAAAGGCCGCAGGAGAGGAGGTGGGCGTGGGGGAGACCAAGAGATGCCCGGCAGGGTTGTGCCTGCTAAGAGGGAACTGGCGTCACGTGATCCTGAGAGCCTCCCGTCAGAGAGACGAGCGGGGGAGACTGAGGCCCACCGCCTGGAGCCGGGCGGGGGGAGGCAGAGCCGGAGGCAAGCCAGGCCGCGGGCTCTCCATCTGCTTCCAGAGCAGCGCACCCTCTGGGGTCTGAGCGGCGAGGCCTCAGGGACACACGAGAACCCTGAGCTGGAATTCAGGGACTCCCGATGGTTCCCAGAAAAACGACTTCTGCCGGAGACTCGGGGGCGGGGGGCTTCCTGGGCTCGGAGCTCTCTGCCTCGAGACTTCCCTGGGTCTTCCGTCCCCACACCGCCACCCTCTACCGAGGGGGCTCCGGGAAGCGAGCTCTGGATCCGTTTGACTGAGCGCCTCGTTCCTCACAAAGGGAGCAGGAGACAGGGAGCCAGCTGGGTGGTGACAAGGACACGGGATGGCATGCGGTTACTCAAAGGGGGGGATGATGACACAGGACAACGGGGCCAAGTTCAGCCGCTTGGAGAGAACAAACACCCCTGGGGACACGGAAGGGGTGAGCAGGGGCTCCGGTTTCAAGGCCGGCTCCTGAGCTGGCTCCTGGAGAGGCGTGCCGTTAGACACGCTGTCCGGGTCTCGGCCTCAGGTGACAAGCCGGTCAGGACCCAGCGTGCCAGGGGCGCAGTGGAGTGGGGGGGGGGGGGGTCCCGCGAACCAGCACCTGCCAGATGCCTTTACCCCGTCAGCGCCTTCATCCAGCACGGCCCCCGGGGAGCAGGAGGTGTCACCCCTGGTCAGGGTCCAGGAGCTCCGCGGCCCGAGCTGCTTCTGCCTCCCCGCCCGGATCCGGAACCGGACTTACCCGTGTAGGACACCTCCACGTCCGCCAGCGCCTTGAGCGTGCTCTCGTAGGACACGTCCTCGAAGGCTTGGGAGCCCACCCGGTCGTACACGCGCTTGGTCTGCTCGATGAGCTCCGTCGTGAGCTCCGCTATCTGCTGGGCGCTCAGGTCCCAGCGCAGGTAGTTCACCACGGGGCACGTGGCCGCCGTGGCCAGGGCGTCTCCGGCACAGGCTGGACGGAGAAGACAAAAACCCCATGTCCCGTGTGTCTGCTTCAAGTCCGGAATTAGGGGCAGAGTCACTGTGGGTGGAGCGACAGGAGAGGGCCACCACCTCCCCGAGCAGATGAGCGAGGCCCAAGGGCTTCGTGGGGATGCACAGGGTGAGCAGTCCCCTAGAGGTGACTCTGCCCCCCAGGGGACGTTTGTGGGTATCACAACTGGGGAGTGATGAGTGGGTGGGGCCAGGCACGCTGCTGCACACCCCACAGTGCCAGGAGGGCCCCCCACAGAGAATGACCCAGCCCAGAATGTTAACAGTGTTAAGGGGGCCGACTCCATGGCTTAGCCGTTAAGTGGGCGAGCTCCACTACTGGCGGCCCGGGTTCGGATCCCGGGCGCGCACCGACGCACCGCTTCTCCGGCCATGCTGAGGCCACGTCCCACATACAGCAACTAGAAGGATGTGCAGCTATGACATACAACTATCTACTGGGGCTTTGGGGGCAAAAAGGAGGAGGATTGGCAATAGATGTTAGCTCAGAGCCGGTCTTCTTCAGCAAAAAGAGGAGGATTAGCATGGATGTTAGCTCAGGGCTGATCTTCCTCACAAAAATAAATAAATAAATAAATAAATAAATAAATAAATAAATAAATAGATAAATAATAAAACTGTGGCAAAAAAAAACAGTGTTAAGGGGGGGACATTCAGCATACATCTGCATTTCACTGAAATAGTGATTGTTTAATGACAGGGTGCTAACCCCAAACTCCTTGGATGTAACGTACCATCTTTCTAAAATGGGGGGAAATGCTGATTATTGAAGCATCCCTAGCCCCAAGAGACGGTGGTCTGTAATAACAGCTGTCCCTTGACATCTTTCCTATGGTGTGTAGAGGGTAAGCTGTTTGCTTTCCTTCCCTCCCTGAACCCTCAGACAGCTCTGTGCTCTGTGTCCCATGCTGTCCCCATTTTACAGACGGGAATTCTGAGGTCTGGAGAGTTCAGGTCCCTTGTGAGGACCCCACAGCCAGCAGGGGAGAGGTGGGGTTCACACTGCAGTCTAACCTCAGCCCCTCCGCTGTGCACTAGTGTTGCACTCACAGCCACCTTGGCAAATCTGCACAACTCGTCTTGCTGCCCCATTTCCGGGGCTCCACGCTGCACTAAAGATCAAAGTTCAAACCCTTATCAGAGTCCACACCAGAGGCTGGCAAATCTACTTTACCACGAGGTAAAGATTTCACATGGCACTGAGATGGTGTGTGGCTCGGCCAGTCTAAACCACTTGGCCATTTACAAACCGGTTTGCTGACCCCTGGTCCACATCACCCAGACTCTCCTGGCTCCTGCACGGTGGCTTTGGCCAACTTCTCTGTGCCCAGTCATACCGGCTTTCTTCAAGAAGTCTCCCGGGCTGTCCCGAAGGTCGCCCCCTCTGCCCTGCGTCCCCACCCCACCAGTCTTCCTTTTCACGGCCCTTTCTGAGCGAGGCCTCCATGGCATTCCTGGAGCACCTGTGGGTCTCGAATGGCCACACCTGTCCCGAATTCCTTTTTGAGTTAAGGAACAGAGGCCTGCGGGTTCCCCAGCTGGATGTGGAATGTGGAGTAAGTACTTCTCCCGGAGAGTGGAGTGGAAAGTGGCTTCTCCGGGAAACACGAACCTGGGCCTCATTCTCCCCTTCTGGCATGGCAGGAGCTGGGCAGGGCCACAGCAGTCCCGGACTCCCCGTTTTGTGAACACCAGGGTGGGGGGGGGTCTTTGCAGGGCCTGCTGGCTCAGATCTACACTTGGTGTCTCTAGCGCAGGGTTTTTAACAGCGTCGTTAACATTTGTGGCTGGATCATCCTCTCTGGGGGGACGTCCTGGGCTCTGTGGGGGGCTGAGCAGCATCCCTGGCCCCCACCCCCTCAATGCCAGGAGCACCCCCAGTGTGACAACCACAGATGTCCCCAGACATCGCCCAGTGTCCCCTGGAGGGGCACAATCACCCCAGGTGAGAAACCCTGATCTAAACTAAGTGGGAAAAAGAAAGACTCAACTCAGTACAGGTTAGATTTTCTGGCCAAATGATTTTGCTGCAAACTTAGGGAAAATCTTTCTGTTTAGAGTATTTTGGATTTCAGAACTGCAGAAAAAGGACTGTGGATCTATAATAAATTTGATGGCAAAGACAGGCTGCAGGGGCTCAGGTGAAAGATCCATGTAAGCTAGAATTATAAAAAAAAAAAAAAAAAGCCTCCTGGAAGAACTAGAATGGCAAACACTTGAGCGGCCGCATTCATTCTGTAGTCTTTATTGATCGCAACCTATGGGCCAGGTCTCCGAGCTCACAATCCCGCAGCAAACAAGGCTGACAACATTCCTGCCTTCCTGAGGCCTGAATGACCCTCATTCTGATGATCATCATTAATACAATTATCATCATCATCATGGCAATGGGATGGAGAAAGAACTGGGGGAAGAGAGGCGGGCAACAGAAAATTCCAGGAGGCAGCTCACAACCTGGGCAATTTTCTAAAGAAAAGGAAAACCCTCCCACTGCGTCCCTTTGCTCTTAAAAGACCACGGACCGCCAGGTGTGTTCCAGCCAGAATGACTGGGTGCTGTCCAAACGCGTTACCCATCTTGCTGTCTCCCCGTCGCCTTTGCCCTCGCCGTTCCCGCCACCTGGGACGGTCCTCCCCCAGGTCTTAGCAGTACAGCTGCTTCTAAGCTGAAATGCCACCACTTCCTGGAAGCCCTCCCTGACCGCCCTCTCTAAGGAAGCGCCACCAGCCCCAGCACCGACCACTCTCTACAGCCCTTGCTTGCTTCTTTACTTATTGAACGTCTGTCTCCGGCTCTGGAACGCCGTCCAGAACTTTCGGTCTCCCCCAGAGTCCACCCCGGGGCCAGACCCGTCCTTAGCAGAAGCGACCCAGAGTTTGCTGAATGAATGAAGCGCTGGAAAAGCTGCTTCCTTCATTCGGCCACCGAGGGGGCGGGTTCCTGGGGTCGCCGATCCCCCCCCACTCCCGGGCCCTGGTCACTCGAGGGTCACCAGGGTCCGCTCATGGGCCCAGGTCGCGCCCCCGGGAGGCGCAAGGGTGCAGGGGCGCCCGGGTCCCGGGAACGGGGCCCGCACCAAGGGGCGGCCAGTACCTGCGGGGGGCTTCATGGCGGGCGGTTGTGCACTGGCGGCGCCTCTCTCCACCTGGTCGGCCTCCGGCCGCTGCAGCCAGCCGCCCACCTGCGCTCAGCGGCCGCCGCTGTCCAGACTGAGGTGCCCGCCGGCCGCGCGCCCACTGCATGCTGGGAGGGCGCGTGCGCTGGGGGACAGGTCGCACGCGCGCCCCAGCTCCGCCCACAACCGGAAGCGACGGTCCAGGGAGCTGACGCGCTCTGCGCACGCGCCGGGACACTCCCTGCCCACCATTGGCTTTCAGCCGCGAGAGGGCGGAGCCATCGGGAGGCAAGGGAGGGACGTTTCCATGGAAACATACACAGACAAAAACACACGCAGGCAGGCAGGCACGCACGCGCGCACACAAACACAAACACACACACAGGACACACAGCTGGCGCCTGAGACTGAAAATTTTTGGCTTTTTCTGCCAGTACTCTGCCCAGGCTTCTAGCTCCCGTTGTAATTTGTACTTGCATCCTTTCTACCTTGTGATTGTGTATTTAGCTAGTTTTGCAACTTCTCAGAAGCTTTTTGTAGATTATCCCATCACCAGCACCCTGCCCAGCTTCCAGGATCTAATAAATAGAGAAGGTGCGCCACATATGTCAACTCAGTCTGGTTAATCAATTAAATTAAACACAGTTAAAAAGAAAAAAAAAGAAACATAGGCAATTGAGTATCATGGAGAAAGCTTCAGTAAAGGGATCCAGGACTTCAAATAACAGGTGTTGTGGAAAAGTGCAGTAGGCTGACCTATATCTAGTGTTGTCAGTTACAACAAAGTCTTGAGCCGTGGAAGGCACATGGAAAAAAATATTTTACTAGGATTAAACTGACCAAAAAACCCATCTCTTTTATTTCTGCAAGAGAAATTAAAATAATCCAGGGCGTTAAACGTGCATGCTTTTTAAATAGGATAAAAATGAATTGGGAGAACACTTCTGGCAAATTTAACACTAATGGTAGTCCGTTCTGAGTCATTCTAGGGAATTTCTCATCACTCACCCTCCATTAAGCACACCGAGCTTGATCCTATTTACTCTTCGCTTTCGCTGTTCTCTGGACCTGGAGAGCTTTTTCCCTCGTCCTCCAAATCCACCTCTGAATGAGAGGTCCTCCTTAACCATCCAGCCATCTACCTCCCCAGTCACAATCACGACACCTCATTCTTTCTTCTTAGCGCTTGCCGTTAAGTGAAATTTGTTAATGTATGTACTAGCTTACTAGTTTATAGTCTGCCTACCCCAATACAAGGTAACAAGAGCAGATACTTGGCTGGTTTTTGTCATTGGTTTGCAACAAATATTTGTTGAATGAATATTAGGGACCTGATGTAAACAAATATTTCTGTATTCCTTTACGGCTTGTGGATCGAATGAATAAAAGAATGCATTTGTGGGTGAGTGGGTGGATGGGTGGGTGAATAAATGAACAAAGATGGTGAGCTGATTAACAGTAGTTCCCATTCACACAACGCCTGTGACGCTCTCTGGGCGCCAGATGTCCAGACGCAGCTGCACCACGTGGCCTGCTCAGCACCACGTGGCCGGCTCCGCCGGCCGGCAGAAGTCCGCCACTGTCCCACCGTGCACCGCTCCATTTCCGCTCCAGAGGACGAGTCAGTCCTGATTTCCGGCCTCCTGTCGGTCGCAGAGGTCAGTTGCCCTAACGACCAGCTCGTCCCGCCTCTAAATTACGTCACTTCCCCCCGCGCCCACCGCGCTAATCGACGCGCCTGCGCAGAAGGAACCAACGGGAGCCGGCCCCCTACCGCGCAGGCGTCGCGGCCGGGGGGCGGGGCCGGGCGGCGCCGCGGTGCGCAGGCGCAGCCGTCGGTGGGTCGGGGTTCGTCCGCCTGAGAGGTGAGTGGGGGTTCGGTGCCGAGCCGGACGGGCCGCGGGCGCGCGGTTCGGGACTCCCGGGGCTCCGGGGCCCGTCAGAGGAGGTCGGTACGGGGTTGGGGTCGCTGCGATCCGGGGGATGCTGTGAGTGGGCGGCGCGGAGGGGAAACTGAGGCCGGGCGGCGTCGGGCGGGCCCTCGGCGGCCCAGGTCCCCGTGCCCCGGACCCCAGGCCCGGGAAACGCTGGTTCGCAGGCCCGCGGGGGGACGGCGGGAGGTAAAAGCGCCCCGCACGTCGTCAGCGCGCTCTGGCTGTCCGCTGCTGCCCGGACGCACGGCCCCTTTGAATCGGAGAGTCCCGTTCGTGGGGCGCAGGTCGGGACCCCTGTCCCAGCGCCGCCAGTCTCCACCTGGCTGAACTTGGCCGGCCCCTTGATTTCTCCGGGCCTCAGTTTCCCACTCTGTAAAACGGGCGTCGTCACGGTCCCTGCCTCGGGCGGTGCTTGGGGGGATTAGAGCCGCAGGGTCCAGCAGAAGTGCGAGCTCAAAGTGGGGTCTGCAGTTATGTCTCATCTCACCCTTAGGGTCTTCTGTGTATTGTGCCAGAGGTGGGAGAAATCCGGGGCTGGGGACCAGCGCCACCACCTCTCGCTGGCTGTTGAGCTTGGGCGAGTCGCCTCCCCTCTCTGAGCAGCACTTTCCTCCTACAGTAGGGGCAATAGAAGTATTTGGCTCCTAGGGTCATTGTGAGGTTAAAAACACGTAGAACATGCTTTAATCAGGTTCCTGGTGCTTGTAGAGCATGGCTGGTTTTGTTATCAGGCGCCAGAAGATGTGAGCGTGCTCTGCATCTTTTAAAGTGACTGACGTTTCTGTTTTTTCTGTTTCTGTAGCTGATTATTTGTTTTGTCTCCTTTTCCGCTCCCCAGCCAGGGGTTTTAGCCCCCCAGGGGACACTGGATGATGTCTGGGGACATTTGTGGTTTTCGGGGGGGGGGCTCCTGGCATCGAGTGGGTGGGGGCCAGGGATGCTGCTCAAAACCCCACAGTGCCCAGGGTGGCCCCCCGCAGAGAAGGACCCGGCCCCACTGTCCACCGTGCCGAAGTTAAACCCTACCCTAGACTAGCGATTGTTCACCAGCAAGGGCTCCGCGGGGTTGGGGGGTATTATGTGCAAGGGTTTGTGTGTGCACCCATTTTTGGGGGTGAGAAAAGGGTACTTTGGAGTTTAGGTCTGGAATCAGACTGCCTGGGTTCCAAACTGCTGATTTGTGTCTCAGCCGGGTGAACTTGGGTGGTGCCCCCATCTTGCTGAGGATGGGGATTAGATTAAACAACCTGGGTTCTCAGCAAACTGTGGTCAGCGGCCCAGATCCAGCTGCAGCCTGTTTTTGTAAACCAAGTGTTATGGGAACCCAGCTGCCCCTCCATCGCGTACCCGCTAAACTGCGGCTGCTTTTGCACTACAAGAGCAGAGTCCAGACGTTGCCACAGAGACCCTGTGGCCTGTGAAGCTGAAGGCACTTACTCTGCCGCTTGTCAGAAAACGTTTGCTGACCCCTGCAATAAGCCATTGCATGTACAGCAGTCAGCTGGGGGCCTAGAAAGTTCTCAGCACTCCACAGGTTTCACCAAAGGTGTATAATTCAGTCTTCCTGGAAGGGTGAGTGACTCGGAGTGGGGTTAAGCTCTGCCCCAGATTGAGAGCTGTCATCTTACTTGATCCTACATTTTTTTGCCAAGACCCAGCACTGGCCTCAGCGGGAAACGCTCAGAGAGGGTTGGAGGAATAAAGGGAATTGTTGGTAGGTCGGCAAAACATGAGGTTTGTTATGTCTGCTGCTGCTGATGAGGAAACCAGAACCAAAGAGAAACGGCCTCCCCGAGGAACTTGGTCACGTGGCTCTGACTTTGACGAGGACCTAACATGTTCCCGAGTCCATACAGGTCAGACGCCCCCAAGTGCTGGCGCTCAGAGGGAAGATCATCTGTCTAAGGGCTCGCAGTCCAGTGGGGGGAGACAGGCCAGGAAAGAGTTGGGAAGCCTTGTAGGAGATGCTGGACCAGAGGCAGGACTGATACTTGGGCTTTGCTGGAAAAAGAGGGCGTCCAGCTCTGGCCGAGGAGGTGACCATGCAGCTGGGCGTCAGAGGGAGAATAAGATTCCTGGATGAGTCGGAGGGAAATTGAGCAGGTGAGTTTGAGTGGGGCATAGAGGGTTTGGTGAGGGGCTTCGTGTGCACACTCGTGAAGTTTCAGGGGGCTGTCAAGGGGTCTTAAGTGTGGGGGGCATCCTGGTGGCATTTTAGAACCTGATCTGGAACCTGAGCTCCAGCTGTTGGGACTGCCCTTTCTGGGGGACCTGTGGTGTCCCAGGACTGGGGAGAGGAGCAGAGCACCCGCCTGTACGCACTGGTTTATGAGAAAAGCTGTGAGTTCAGGGGTGGACAGTCCTTCAGAAAGAGGGTCCTTCTCCTTTCTGGGGTGTGGGGTGGCCGGTCACTCATTTTAGTAAGTTGTGCCATTTTTTCCCTTTGCGTGATCAGTTCTGGGCAGGGAAATAACAAGAATAGAGGCTGATCTTTTTTTAGTTTAATGATAAAATGAAAAGGTGGACTGAGAGCTGGAAGGGGGTCTGAAGACCACCAGAGGAGCTGGCACCGGGCCCCCGCCACTCCCGGGGGCCCGCGTCCGTCCACCCTCCCCAGGCTCCCTCCTGCACCCTGCGCCTCTAGACCGGCGCCCCGCTGGTGCCTTCCGAGAACTCATAAAGCCCTCACTGTTCAGGGAGAGAGGACGCCTTCTCTGAGAATTTTGTCCAGCGGCCAGAGCCCTACAAGTTGTGATTGTTCACAAGACGCTGGGTGCCTAGGAGCCATCGAGGAAAAGCGCCGTCCTCGTGCTCTGTGGGGCCGGGCTTGGCCGAGAGCAGAAAGTTCCTTCGTCTCAAAGCTGTGGCTGCACTAAGATTTGCAAACCGTTTCATATCCTCCCTTCTCGGTGAGGTGGGAGGAGAAGCAACGGTTTTTAGGGACCCCTCGTGTCCTTTGCTGCGGACCCACGCTCCCCTTCTCGCACGTCTGAAATCCAAAATACTCTGCACACAGAAGATTTCCCGAGGGTTCGCAGCAAAGGCGTTTGGCCAGAAAATCTGATTTATGCTGCCCTAGAGCCTTTATTTTTTCTGCTTAGCGGCTTCCAGAGGGTTTCACGTGGGGGTGGCTTGGCAGTGTCTGGAGACGTCTGTGGTTGTCACCACTCGGTGGGGGGGGACCAGGGATGCGGCTCAGCGCCCCACCAGGACGGCCCCCCACAGAGAAGGACCCCGCCCCGATGTCCGCAGTGCTGAGGAAGGGGAGACCACGTGTTAATTATCTGGGGAAAAATGGAGTCTGATCCCTGCTCACAAGAGACACCGGAAGAAATCCCTGTGGTCAGACAGTACAAACCAGGGTGCCCCCAGCGTCTGTGAGTCCTTCCTCTCTCCCTCCCACTCAGTGTGTGTGTTTGAACGTGGGCAGCATCCTGGGGCCTCAGTGGTCAGATGGTTATGGAACAGAGTCTCCTGGGGCCCAGTGGAGTCCCCTAACCCAGAGGGGCTCACCCAGGGCACTTCTGGCTCCCACCCGCCAGGGGGCACTGGATGGAGACCAAGAGTGCTGTTAAACATCCTGCAGTGTACAGGATAGTCCCCGCAGCAGAGAATGGTCCAGCCCTGGATGCAGATGGCCTAGTGGAGAAACCCTGCATTAGGCCCTGAATTCTTGCGACAGCCTGTGAGGACACCGCTGTCACCCCATCTTACAGAAGAGGAAAGGGAGGCATCACTGGGACGCTCAGATGTGACACAGAGCATTCCCAGGGATGGGGAAGGCAACGCGGGGTGGGCTTTGGGCAGAAACCGCTGGGCCTGAGGCGTTATGACTCCAGACTCTGTCCTCCAGGGCAAGGGGACCTCCTGGCCGGTCATCCATGCACCAGGCCCAAGGCAGGTGCCAAGTGGCCCTGACTCCTTGACGCTCAGCATGTCATGTTGGGGGGCCGACATTTCAGAGGAGATCACATCCGTAGATGGGGAGAAGCCCCCAATACAGACAGTGACAGATCATACCAGGGAAGGTAGGCGAGAGTTGCCTCAAATGAGAGGTTCAGTGGGGTTAGGAGAGTCGGGCTCCACATGTGCAAAGGCCCTGAGGTGCAAAGGGCGGGGGGGCATTGGGAGAACTGAAAGCATGCCGGAAATGCATGTGACTGCATCTGCAGTTTTCTAAACTCTCAATACCCGCTCAGTTGTCGCCCCCTCCAGTCCCAGAGGGCAGGAGACAGTGTGCTCAAGAGCACCTCTCCTTGTTTACTCTGAAGCAAGCACTGTCACCGCCAGGATCCGTCACCACTGAGATCCGTGTTGGTTCTCCGGCAGGGAGAGCAGATCTGCGCGCACACATACACGGGCGCACAGACACAGACACACAGCCAGGCCAGTGTGAACCTCGTGTGACCCAGCACCGCCCCCCTGGGTCCGACGTGCTCAGAAGCCGTGCCCGGAAGGCTTGGGCGGGTTGTGGCGCTTGCTGTCCGTGGGCCCCTCTGTGTGGCCCCAGAGACCCTCTGCGTCTGCGCCTGGCCGTGTTTCCTCCGGGCTGTGGCATGTCCTGGTCACAGCCCTCCCCGTTCCAGGGGCGCTCTTGGGCCAGAGGCACTTGCTTGGTAAAGGCTCATTGTGTCCAGAAACGGGGGCGGAAAACTCATCACCATCGCCAGAGCGCGTTCCGGGGGCGGCCGTAACTCTGTCCAGCTGTACAAAACACAGCTGTTTTCAGCTTTCACTTTTTGAAAATTGAGATATAATTCACATACCATAAAATTCAGTAGATTTTAACATATTCACAATGCTCTGGAACCATCACTACTAATTCCAGAACATTCTACCACCCGAAAAAGCAGCCCCGTCCCCGTGAGCGGTCACTCCCCATCCCCTCCCCCAGCCCCTGACAACCACGAACCCACGTTCTGTCTGTGGATGCGCCTGTTCTGGACACTTCACATCAGTGGAAGCACACACCGTGTGTCCCTCTGGGTCTGGTGCTCTCACTCCCTTTGTTTAAGATGCAGTTGTCCGTGAATGTAGTTTTCCATGAACCAGGAGCGGAGCCCCGAGCAGGCTGGCCGCGCGCGTCTTGACTGCACTTGCACGGAGACTTGGCGGCGCCGGAGCGCTGGCATCATCTCCGTCTGTTGTCATGTCAGCCGGCGAGTCAAGCCTGGGGGCACATGACTTGCTCTACTCGATTTAACGTAACCGTCTCTGGCCGGTGACGGGTTAATGATATGATAATGCTGTCAGGGGGCCTGCTGCTCGATTCCCAGGGAGCACAGGTGTTGACCCCACTGGGGGTGTTTTAGGGAGACTAAGACGCCTCATGCGGATCCCAGCCGTGCCGGTTAGAACTGAGCAGCCCTGGGCAGGTGTGTGGACCCCTGTCCCGAGCCCGTTTCCTCTAAACGCTGCCTTGGGGCTCGTTGTATGAGGCACTCAGCCGTGTGGTGTAAGCTGCCTTAGGCCCTCAGGTCGCAGACCCCTCGCCCTCGCTTGTTATTCTACTCCACAGCTCTCCCCCTGGGCACTCTCGGGGGGCCGTCCTGGGCCCTGTGGGGGGTCGAGCAGCATCCCTGGCCCCCCCCACCCGATGCCAGGAGCACCCCCAGTGTGACAACCACAGGCGTCCCCAGACGTCACCCAGTGACCCCGGGGCAGGCTCATTCCTGACCTAGGAGTCCGCATGTTGTAGGGAGACACAGCAGGCCCTCGGACAGCCTGGAAAGGGACCAGCGCCCCAGGGGCCTTTCAGACTGCTCAGCCCCCCTCATGCTCTGGACTTGGGTCCGCAGATCCTGAAGACCCCCGGGTGTCGCCTCTTCACATCTCAAAATGGACAACAAGAAGCGCCTGGCCTACGCCATCATCCGGTTCCTGCACGACCAGCTCCGGCACGGGGGGCTCTCGTCTGACGCCCAGGAGAGCCTGGAAGGTACGTGCGGCCCATCACCCTCCCTTCGTCCTTTCCTCCCTCCCACTGCACGGTGCTGCCCCTCGGTCACTTCAGGCCGGGCCTCCTGCAGGTATTGTTCATCTCCCTGTCTTCTGTCAAGGTGTGGTTCCAGAACATTCTCTGCCCTCCCAGCGTGTGTGTCCTGTCAAAGGAGAAAGGCTCTCCAGAGAGAGGAGGGGGCGGCCACCGTGCCTAGAGGCTACGTGAGGCTGGGGGTGGGGAGCCCAGGCTTGAGCAGCAGCCGTCTGCCCCGCCCTGCGGCCAGCCCGCTCCGGTGGCCCGCCCCAGAGTCCAGCCCCTGACATCCAGCTCGCCTGGTGCTCGGCTACGCAGCACCTGCCAGGTTCTTTTAGGAGTGTGTGTGCAGGAAGGCCGGGCGCAAGGCCACATCGCCCTCGGGCTGGGAAGGTCCTCCACACCCTTCTCCTGTCCCGGAATGTCTCTGGTCCCGCCGGAGGGGAGTCGGGGGAGAGCCTTGGCCTCGCTCACCTGTGCGTCCTCAGCGCCTCCCCCCCGGGCAGGTCTCTGTTGGCAGCAGCCCCGGCTCAGGCTGAGCGCCGTCGCTGTGGGGCTTTGCCTGAGGGCGGGTGGACCCGCAGCGTGCGGAAAAGGTGGCCCTGTTTCCCGCTGGGGGTCAGGCCCAGGGCTCGAGGGGCCCTACCCGCAGAGGAGGCAGGTGCTGGTGTCCGGGGGCAGAGCAAAGAGTCGGAAAGCTGGGCGCACGGGCGTGGGTGGCCCCCGCGGGCTCTGCGGGCCACCCAGTCTGCTGGTGGCCAAGTCAGGTGGTCATAGGGCTCTGGACTAGTCCTGTCCTGCATGGGACCGTGCGGCCCCTGGAAGGAACCCAGTCGGGAAGACTTAGGGCGGGGCCTGGCCTCAAGCTCCGGCTCTAGCCGGATTCCCGGGAGGCCCGACAGAGCGTCTCCGGGCACCTTGACCCAACATGGCACTCAGGCCAGGCTAAGCCCTGCCGTCCCCCAGCTGGGCGGCCCAAGCATTGTGACCCCACAGAGCCCTGACGTCCCCCACCGAAGCCCCCTGGGCGGGGACAGCGTCTTCCCTCCTGCGTCCCTGCTCAAGGGGCTCGAGGGACGTATCCATCCGTCCTGAGGTTTCCGAAGCTGTCGGCTGACGGGGTCGGGAGGAATCCAAACCAGGGGTCCACGGGGGCACGTGCAGTGCACGAAGCAGCCCACGGTCTTTGCAAACACTCTCAAAGAAGAGGCGTGCACCGTGCCCCAGCCTCAGGGTCAGAAACTCAGGGTCGCCTTCAGAAGATCCCTCTGTCCTCCCTTGCAGTGGCCATCCAGTGCCTGGAGACCGCCTTCGGGGTGACGGTGGAAGACAGTGACCTGGCACTCCCTCAGACTCTTCCGGAAATATTTGAAGCAGCTGCCACTGGCAAAGTGAGCCTCGGGGCTTCCCCCAGCCGCCTCCCAGAGCAGCGCCGGGAGCCAGCTGCTCTGGGGCACCAACAAGGCCACGTCCTCTCCTGGGCCGACCGCCTGGGGTGTGGTTCCGGCTTGGCAACAAGAGAATTGAGGTGCAGGGGCCACAGCCACCTGGGCCTGAGTCACCTTCCCACAGAGCTCAGCTGCTCTCGGGGGTCCCCTGAAGGGGAGGGCGGGAGGCTAAGAGGCGCAGGGTTTGCAGGAGGAGGACAGCGGGGTTGCCCGCCGCTCCTCGAAGAACTCCTCTTTGCTTTGGGGCCAGGAGACGCCACAGGACCTGAGGAGCCCCGAGCGAACCCCGCCTTCGGAGGAAGACTCGGCCGAGGCAGAACGCCTCAAGACTGAAGGTGAGCGGTCTTTCTTCATCGCCACCAGGCGCCTTGCTCGGTCGGACTTTGGCAGCTACAGGGAGGGTGAGGCGGGCTGGTCCCAGGCTCTCGAGCTGACCGGAGGGGTGCTGTTGAGCAAACCAGCCTTTGGAGACGAGGGCCAGGGGCTTTTAAGAACACAGGTACAAGAATGTGGAGAAATCGGACTCTCACACACAGCAGGTGGGAATGTAAATGTTGTAGCCGCTACTGAAGACAATCTGACAGCTCCCACGTGGTTACGCAGAGTGACCACATGACCCAGCTGTTCCACCCCTAGGTACGTGTGTGCCCAGGAAAGGGCAGACACACGTCCACAGAGGTGCTTGTACACAAATGCTCATAGTGCATGATTAGTAATAGCCAAAAAGTGGAAGTGACCCAAGTGTCCATCGACTGATGGTGGGTAAATAAAACGTGTCCACCCACACACTGGACTATTACTCAGTCATGAAGAGGAGTGTGGCCCCGACACAGCCACACCGTGGATGGACCCTGAACACACGATGCTCAGTGAGAGAACCAGACACAAAAGGCCACACGGTGTGTGATTCCATTCATGTGAAATGTCCAGAACAGGCACATTCACAGACAGAAAGTGGGTTTGTGGTTGTCAGGGGCTGGGGAGGGGATGGGAGTGACTGCTGATGGGGACAGGGCTTAAACTAGATAGAGGTGATAGTTAGATAACTTTGAAATACTAAAAACCACTGTATTGTACAAGTGAGTTTTATGGTATGTGAATTACTTCTCATTAAAACTGGGCTATTTCTGAAGGAAGAGGTAAGTGACGGTATTCGAGACTTGGGTTCCCAAACAGCACAACCAAGGCGGTGACAGCCACTGTCACCAAGTGCTCTTGGGCCCGGCCCTGCAGAGCGCTTGACGCAAACCACACCCTCATCCTCACCCCGCCAGCCCCCTGAAAGCTCCTCATACCCCCAGGTAGAAGCCCGAGAGAGCAGAGTGCCGTCTCAGCCGCTGCCCATGAACAGCGGGGATACATTTTTCCCTTTCTCTCTAGGAAACGAGCAGATGAAGGTAGAGAACTTCGAGGCTGCCGTGCACTTCTACGGAAAAGCCATCGAGCTGAACCCGGCCAATGCCGTCTACTTCTGCAACAGGTACTGGCGGGGGCTGGTCGCGCGTCCCCGAGCGTCCGTCCTGTGGGTCAGTGACTGCTCAGCCGCAGTCCCAAATACCACGCCAGCGTCAGGCGGCCAGCGAGGTGTCACTGAGAGCCGACGATGGCGGTAAAATTAGGTGGCACCGTACTCGAGCCAAGAGAATAATCCGAGATTTGGATACCATGTACACGGCAGCGTTAATAATAGTGAAGAGCTGCGTGTGGCCTGTGCTTTTAAAGGGAAAGCTGAGTGAACTCGCACGCAAGCCTCTTGGTACAGAAGACTGTGCTGACGAGTTTTTAACGACAAGAAGGACGGAGTAGAAAGCAGGATACAGTGTCGAGTGTCTTGTGTGAGAGCCGTGGGAACAGACAGTATAGAAGAGACCAGAAGGGCAGATGCCAAAGGTCGTGCACATCACCTGCAGGGTCCGCCCACTTTTAGTTTTGTTTCGTTTCATTTAACTCTTTGGGGGAATAATTCCAGGTTTGCAGAGAGGTTGCAGAGATGGTACAGAGAATTCCCCCAATAGCCTTCCCCCGGTACGGCTGCTCTCCATTTAGCGTTTTAACAATACTTAGGTATTTGGCAACATAAAATGGGCATGAGCTCCCCCCGCAGCGGGAAGACCTGGACAGCAGAGCCCCAAGACTCCGGGTTCAGACCCTGGTCCCGTGGCGTTGGGCCACGGTCCTCTGCATCCTTCAGCCTCAGTTTCCCCCCGATAAACGGGGGCAGCACCCAGGTTGTCATATGCTCTGCACAGGTGCCCAGCAGACGGAAGCCCATTTACCACACCCCTTGGCAACCCTGTATCTACCCCACCTTACAGATGGGGAAACTGAGGCCCCTCCTCTTTGACTGCCCTGCTTGTGTCCCCAGAGCCGCGGCCTACAGCAAACTGGGGAACTACGCCGGGGCGGTGCAGGACTGCGAGCGGGCCATCTGCATAGACCCGTCCTACAGCAAAGCCTACGGCAGGATGGGGTGAGTGCCGGCCAGGGCCGGCGCCGTCCTGGGGCCTGGGGAGGGCCTGGGCAGTCTCTCTGTCCCGCCTCCACCCGCATCCAGCGCATTCCTCCTCCTATTGTGTAGAGCTGTTTCCACACCAACAGCCAACCCTCCAACACCACCCGGATGTCCAACAGTTCAGCTCGATTCTGACACTACCCGGAGCTAGTGCAGACCCCACACGTTAAGGACCCAGCCCTCCAAGACTGCCCCAACTTCAGACACCAGTTGCGATTGGTGTGGGGGCACCGTTGCTTCTGACCCACTGGCTAGAAATTGGCTAGAGGAGGTTCCCAGCACCTCCTCCTCAGGTTCAGTAATTCACTAGGCTCACTGGACTCAGGAAAGCGCTTTACTTGTGTTTCCTGGTTAATTATAGAGGACACGCAGGAACAGCCAGGTGAAGAGGCACATGGGGCGAGGGGCGAGGTCCAGAAGGGTCCTGGGCACAGGGGCCTCTGTCCCCGTGGAGTTGGGGGCCCCGCCCTTCCTGCACGTGGATGCCTTCACTAACCGGGACTTTCTCCCATCGCATTGTTCAGGAATTTTATAACCAGTCTGCACCGGCCTCCCTCCCCGGGGGTTAGGAGGTTAGGGGCTGTGAGGTCGCACCCTCCTGGCCACTGGCCCCATCCTGAGTCACCTCATTAGCATAAACTTAGGTGTGATCAAAGGGGCTTGTTATTCACAACAAAGGACACACCTGTGACTCGGGAGTTGAGGAGCTTTGTGCCGGGAATAGGGACAAGGACCAAATAAATCTTTGTGTGACTGCCGCTGCCTCCTCCGAGGCCCCTCAGCGCTATCAAAGCCCTTTGTGTTGGCCCCACCAGGGCACCAGCGCTCGTGCGTTTGAATCCTTGTCACGTGTTTGTCTTCTCAGCCCCTCCCCTGCCCCCTTGTGTGTCCTCTCCACCGACCCCGGACACTGTACAGGGAAAGACTTCCCCGAAGCAGTTTGGGGCCTGGGGGCTGAGGGAAGGCGGGCAGCCTCCCGGGTCCTCTGCCCACATCCCACCGTCTCCCCCCAAGCCTAGCGCTTTCCAGTCTGAACAAGCACACGGAGGCCGTGGCCTACTACAGGAAGGCCTTGGAGCTGGACCCCGACAACGAGACGTACAAGTCGAACCTCAAGATAGCGGAACTGAAGCTGAGAGAGGCGCCCAGCCCCGTGAGTGCCCCCCTGGGGCGAGGGTGTGACTGGCGGGGAGGCGGGGGCACAGGGCAGGCCGGGCATCTGTTGATGGGGTACAGCCAGGCACGCACAGACACGTCTGTCAGGAAAGGAAAAGTGTATCCTCACAGATCTGCAGATACAGGAGGGGACACCCACAGGCCCCCGCCAGGGGGTCAGCAGGCGGGTGGAGGGCGGGGCGTGTGGACCGGGGCCTGTGTGGCGGTTCCCTCGGGAAGGAACAGCAGGGCAGGGCCAGCAGGCCTAGGAAGGGCTGGTTGAGTCATTCTGTGGGCTCTGGGGCGCAGGGGCTGCCCCTGGTTGTCTGGTGCCTGGTCCTGGGTGATTACAGTGTGAGAGCCGATAGAGGAGGGTGGGGCTCCGGGGTGGCAGGTCTGCGAGTTGTTTACTGTCTCTAGGAACTGGCCACCCTGGGAGGGGCTGTCCCTCCAGGGCCAGCGAGGCGCCATGTGTCAGAGCCTCGGAAAGCGAACGCCGAGGTCGATACACCGCGCTTTTCCCAAGCGGTCAGCACCGTGGTTCGGGCCTTGTACGCAGCACCTGTGGCTGCAGGGCCTGGCTACCCAGGCCGATAGACCATCCGAGCCGGGCACTGCCTGGGTTCTGCACGGGCCCCGCTTGGGGTCTGATCTCGGTTCCCAGGGGCCAGCCGGCGTGGGCCCTGTCCAGGGGCCGCTAACCAACTGGCGCTTTTCTCTTCCCCGAAGACGGGAGGGGTCGGCAGCTTCGACATCGCCGGCCTGCTGAACAACCCAAGCTTCATGAGCATGGTGAGGAGCCCTCCCGTCTCCCCCGCCCACGGCGTCCCCGCCACGCCCCAGGCCTGCGCCTGCGTGTCGCTGCCTGCCACAGGCCAGGGCTACCCTACCGCTGCGGACGTCGGGGCGGGTCACTCTGGGGGGCGCTGTCCCGGGCACTGTGGGGGGTGGAGCAACATCCCTGGCCCCACCCACTGATGCCAGGAGCTCCCCCAGTGTGACCCCCACAGACGTCCCCAGACATCGCCATGTATCCCCTGTGGGCAGAGTCCCCCAGGTGAAACCCCCCCCGTTTCAAGCATGAAGGGTAAACTGGAGAACTACATCCCCGCCCCCCAGCTCGGTTTCCTCCTCGCAGCGTGGAGACAGTGATTGCTGTGTGGCCACGCCTGCTTCCTGGGGTTCAGATGAGACACCACAGAGTACAAGGTGCTCCCAAGGCGGAAGTGCCGCCTTCCAGCACCAGAGACTCAAGTCCAGAGGTGCTTGCTCTGTGCAGGGACTTCTTTTGAGAGCAGGCTTCCCCGATGTGACCCACAGGGGACCAGGGATGTCCGTTCCTGGGTGGTCTTGCTCGGCCTTACTGGTGGCTTCAGGGTGCGGGGTCTCAAACTGTCGGGAGAAGAAAAGTCCTGAACCCACCGGCAGTCAGGGAAACGTCCTCACTACAGTAAGGAGCGTCTGTGGATGGAGGATGAGACACAACGCCTTGCAGAGAGCGTCCTGCGGGAGGAGGACTTGGCCTGACAGTGGTCACACGTTGACCTGATACATCCTGGGTTGCAGACGGCTGCCCACCACTGGGTTTATGGCACACAGCCACACTCGTGCGCTTACATACCGTCCGAGGCGGCTTTCTCAGTACAACAATGGCAGAGACCATGGCCCGTAAAGCCAAAAATATTTGCTCTCTGGCCCTTTACAGAAAGTTAGCCGGCCCGTGAGCCGCAGCCTGGAGGGCGGGCACCTCTTCGGTTTCCTGGTCATCCACTTTTCAGCATAGGTCTCAAGGGGGTCATCCTCACTGGGGAGGTTTGTGCACAGAAGTGTCCAATGCAATGTCATTTACCCATAGAGCAAAACTGGGGACTCACTCACTGTCCCGAAGTAGTCAGGGGCTGCAAGAAAGAACACGTCCATACAGCGAAACCTAAGCAGCCAGAGACAAAACGATGAGGTGCCTGGAATCTCTTAAAATGAGAGTCCAGAGCAGGGTTAAAGTGGCAGAATGTGAGGGTCACAGTGCGTGAGGAGGACGGGAGTCAGATGCGGGAAAGGCCGGGAAGACCACGCGCCCAGGGGCGCACACGCCCTGCGTGCTGAGCCAGGAGAACCAAAGCGGGTTACGAGAAACCTTTTCGGTGAAACTGTGTGTTTGGAGCTTTCTTTTCTGACAGATCTATTCTTTTCTTCAGGCGTCAAACCTAATGAACAATCCCCAAGTTCAACAGCTGTAAGTGACAACCATCCCCTGTGGGTCTTCTTGTGGTTAAGTTTCTATTTTATTGTGGTAAAATGTACGTAAACCTTACCATTTTAAAATTTACAACTCGCTGGCGTTAAGTGCATTCACAGCGTTGTGTAATCATCACCTTTATCTAGTTCTAGAACATTCTGTCACCCCAAAAGGAGACCCCATACCTTAGCAGTCACTCCCCCCCACCCCCACAACCCACTTTGTGTCTGTGGATGTGCCTGTTCTGGACATTTCACATCAATGGAATCACACGCCGTGTGGCCTTTTGTGTCACAGCCGTGGCCCAGTGTCCCCTGGGGGACAGCATTGCCCCATCGAGAATCACTGTCTTCAAGCCGGGAAAGAATGTTCCTGGGAAAGCCGGGGAAGTTCACAGGGGCCGTGGTCAGAGAAGGGTATGGGCTGAGGGCTGCCAGGTCATCGCAGAGACCGTCTCCTGCCAGCGAGGCCGAGGGCTGAGCAGGGCCGAGGTGGAAGTGGGCGGGCTGCGGCCCTGCTGTCTCCGTCACATGCTCTGTCCTTGCAGTATGTCCGGGATGATCTCGGGCGGCCACAACCCCCTGGGGACTCCCGGCACCAGCCCCTCGCAGAACGACCTGGCCAGTCTCATCCAGGCGTGAGTAGACTGCTGGGTGGGGCGCACAGGCGGGGCGGGGTGCACCCACGCCGGGGAAGGGGGAGAAGCAGTGCCGTGTCCTCCAGCGAGTGGCCACACTGCCCTCGAGGGGCACACGTGGGGGCACGTCATGAATGCCTAGGAAACGTTTCCCCGTGAGCGGCGGGGAGGGAAGGGGCCGGGGGGTGGTGGTCTGGCTCATGCTGAGCCTGGGCGCGCCTCTCCCATAGGGGCCAGCAGTTCGCCCAGCAGATGCAGCAGCAGAACCCCGAGTTGATAGAACAGCTCCGAAGTCAGATCCGAAGTCGGACCCCCAGCGCCAGCAACGACGACCAGCAGGAATGACCGCCCACGTGAGTCCCCCTGTGCCACGGGGCCCTGGGAGCGCCGATGGGGCGGCTCTGAGGCCAGGTGGGGGGCGTCTCGGGTCCTCAGGCCCCTTTCCAGGTGTTTCCACCCAAATCTGGCTCCTCCTCCTCCCGACCATCTGTAGGTGGGCTGTGGGCTTGTGGCTCAGCTGGGGCCACATAGGGACAAGGGTCGAAACCCCACAGCTCCCTGGAAGGGGTGCTGCCTGAGTGCCTCCGGGCCACACTTGTGCAGAAAGAGTGGTGGCCGAGTGCGGTGGGAGGACCGGCTGGCACCTGCCTCTTGCTGCACGCGGATGTTATGCTTGGGTTTTGCAAATTTTAGTTTTTTATTATGTTCTTTTTTCTGTGAGTAGATGTTAACATGCACAGTTGCTTAGAAATACATTCGGGTGTCCCAGGAGGGTCCCTGGCGGCCTTGGCTGGCTCAGTTAGCATCCCAGGGACCTGGACCTCTGTCCTGTCCCCAGTAGATTGAGTGCCCTTCCTGCGCAGGAGAGGTTTTCATCTGGCCTTGCTGTGACCTCTCTTTATTTTGTTATCGTCCCTCCTCACATGCTTTTTTTCCCCCCCCGCAAAGCCCCAGTAGACAGTTGTATGTCATAGCTGCACATCCTTCCAGTTGCTGTATGTGGGACGCGGCCTCAGCATGGCCGGAGAAGCGGTGCGTCGGTGCGCGCCCGGGATCCGAACCGGGGACTCCAGTAGCAGAGCGTGCGCGCTTAACCGCTAAGCCACAGGGCCAGCCCATCACGTGCTTTTTTCTAATCATGATTTTTTATAGAAATATTTTAAGAACAAAAACATAAAAAAGCAGAAAAAGCAACTTTAATATCTCCACCCAGAGCAACTAATGTTAATATTTTGGGCACTTTTCTTCCCAGTTTTTTTTTTTTTATAGTTCGATTTTGGTTGTAACCTTAACCATAAAGTACCTTCACGACATTTTTACGTCCAGGCCACCAGAACCACCTGCGATGATGGGCACATTCTGTATCTGCGCTAACACAGCAGCTGCTGGCCACATGGGGCCTTTGAAATGTGGCCGTGGGGCCGAGGGACTGAAGTTAATTTAGCTTTAAGCAGCGGCCCGTGGTCCCTGAGTCTGGGCGCCCCCTGGGTCCCCAGTCTCCTGCCTGGCACACGCCCTGACTGCCCACCTTCCTGTTTTCTCCTGCCAGCCCTCCCAGCAACATCGGGCCCTTCCCAGCCGACTGGAAGCCTTCTCACGTTTTGCTGTTTTCTCCCATTGGACTGCCTGCCCAAGAGAGAAAAAAGAAATTGGACCTGCATGTTAAGACGGATTTTTATTATTTTTAGTTTTTCCCTTCGCCGCCCCTCCCCCTTTGTACTCTCTCACGGCCCACAGACCCTTCTCGAAACAGAGCCAGCAGCTGTGAACACAGACCAGCACCAGTCTCCCTCCTGGCCCCCTGACAACCCAGTCACTAAAGTATTTTCTAGAATATTCCAGGGCAAGGGTAGTCCGCGTGCCACTCTCCAAGAAGCGGCCAGTTTTATGTCAGCCCACGTCGGGGGTACCTCGGCTCCGGAAGCCCCTTTGTGCAGCCCCTGCTGCCCTTGATCTGTCTTCAGGGGCCTTCCAGCCCTGTGAGAAGCCGCTTTCTGAGTCGACCTTGGCCGCCCGGCCACGCCTGCTCGGACGAGCTCACTGCCAGCCACGGCCTGGGCGCCTGGGTCTGCCCGGCCCTCGGACCGCGGGTTTTTGCATGAGGAACTCTTTAGTTGCAGCTTCCTACAAGATGATTTCCGTTACCCTGTGCCCTGTCAGGGGCAGAACCGGGACGTCCTGGGGGCCCAAGACAAGTTTCTGGGACTTTTCTTCCAATCGAGCGTTTTGACGGAGGCGTGTCTGACTCGGATCTTCTTTCCCCAGTGCTGATGGCCGACAGGCCTCGAGGGGCGTGATCACGACCTTTCAGCCTGGCCCCCGAGCCCATCCTAGCCTGTCTGTGTCCTGGCCCGCTGCCCTTCTGCTCACAGGTGGTCCCAGTGGCCCGGCGCATCTGGGTCCTCAGCAAGCCCCCACCTCCTATTCAGGGCTGGTGGGGGTCCCTGGTGCCAAGCAGCCGCCAGAGCTGCTTGTAGGGAGGACAAGCCAGGGCCAGGACATGCAGCCACTGCAGGTGTCCCCACAGCCCCTGCTCGAGCAGGACCGGGGAGGGAGGAGAGGTCTGACGCCACTGCACCAGCGACAGTGTTGGCGGCTGGCTCGTCGGAGGCCCGGCCGTGGTCTAGGGCCGTCTGCAAGGTAGACCCTGAACCGTGTGTGTTGTAGGTAATAGTAGGAGACGGGCTGCCGCCAGCCACCCGCAGCCCGTTACACGTCCTCGAGATGTGTCCTAACTTGAGTGCTAGCCGTGGCGACAGGCGTAACGTGTGGGGAATAAATAGACATCGTGACCTCTGCTCGGCTCTGCGTGACCTCGGCGCCACCCTCCCGTCCCTGCCCCCAGCTTCCGGAAACCCCCAGCTTGTGGCTTCCACGTCACTGGGCACACACTACTTGGAAATCACGGCAATGCCTGACATGATGCCACTGTGAACACTTCCTGGGCCAGGGGTCGCGGATGGCTCCGGACACCGCAAACCTCTGGGCTCATCCTGTATTCCTTCCTTCCCTTAGCTTTGTCCCCAGGCACCCCCTAGTGTAAAGGATGACCTCGGGTCAGCCTAGGCTCCTAGGTTCTTGGACAGAGCAGTGAAGTTATTCGGTGTCGCTTTTCTAGTATGTTCTCATGGCACATAAACTCCCCATTCTGTAACCCAAAGAGCCTGAGAGAAGTGGTCCCAGGCAGCAAAGAGCCCAAGAACTTTCTGGGCTCATCTCAGCCCCAACCGTCGGGTGCTGTGGGGTCCCCTGGGCATGGAAAGCACTCCGTGAATGTCACGTAAACTTGACATGGACTCTCGGTCCCCATTTACAACCCGCCCATGGAAGCACCTGTATTCCCATTTCACAGGCAAAGGCACGAGCTTTGTCTGCCCTGAGGTCACCCAGCCCGTGAGTGTCAGACCTGGTGCCGGCCTGGCCCCCGGCACAGAGCCGGAGCTGGGAGGGGTGCATGAGGACCCCTCCTCCACGTGGGGGCAGCCTGCTCCATCCTCAGATGGAGACACGCCATTCCAGGCCCTGCGGTTAACTGTCCTCAGCTCCCACAGATCACAGAAAACGGACAGAATGAGCCGTCCCCGGGAGCACTGGCTGTGGTGAGGGCGGTAGACAGAGCGGGGAGGGTAAGGCCGGCGTGTCTTAGAGGGTGATGCCTTTCTGTGGGGCAGTCCTGGCCCCAGGGGACACTGGGCGACGTCTGGGGACATGTGTGGGTGTCACACTGGGGCGGCTCCTGGCATCGAGTGGGTGGCGGCCAGGGATGCTGCTCGACCCCCCACAGCGCCCAGGCTGCACGCCCCCCCAGAGAATGACCGGGCCCCGATGTCCGCAGCACCGAGGGGGAGACCCTGCTCTAAGGGCATCCCGGACAGATGAGTCTGACCAAAGGCGAGGAGTTGAGCTGCTGGGCAGGTGAGCACGGGTCACGCTCCACAAGGCGTCCCGAGGGGGTGGCACCGGAGAGGACGCGGCCCAAGTGTGGGCTGAGGCTGGCTGGAGGACGGGTAGGTGAGGCAATGGCCGAGGCCACACAGCCCGCAAGGGCAACCCAATGGTGCTCCTGAGCGTGTCACAGGCTCTGTTTCTCTGGGGCCCGGGGGACTCCAGACAGGTGAGACCATGTTTGCTCGACCCTGGGCCTCCGAGCCAGAGGGTGGAGCTCAGGCACGCCAAAAGATGGCCTCGCAGGGAATTCTGTCCCACACACAGATTTTACCCAAGGACCAAGAAGGGCATGGGGGCGTGTGTGAGCGTTCTCCAGAGAAGCAACCAGCAGGATGTATGTATGGAGAGAGATTGACTCTAAGGAATTGGCTCACGTGATTATGGAGGCTGACACGTCCCAAGATGGGCAGTCAGCAAGCTGAAGACCCGAGAGAACAGATGTGTAATTCTAGTCTGAAGGCCAGCGGGCTCGAGACCCAGGAAGAGCTGATATTTCAGTTCAAGTCCAAAGGCAGGAAGAGACGGACGTCCTCACTCAGCAGGCAGGAGCAGTGCCCTCTTACTCAGCCTTTTAGCACTATTCAGACCTTCAACTGATTGGATGCGGCCCACCCACATTGGGGAGGACAGTGCTTTACTCTGTCTACCCATTCATTTATTTTTATTTTTATTTTTTTGTGAGGAAGATCAGCCCTGAGCTAACATCCATGCTAATCCTCCTCTTTTTGCTGTGGAAGACCAGCTCTGAGCTAACATCTATTGCCAATCCTTTTTTTTTTTCCCCAAAGCCCCAGTAGATAGTTGTACGTCATAGTTGCACATCCTTCTAGTTGCTGTATGTGGGACGCGGCCTCAGCATGGCCGGAGAAGAGGTGCGTCAGTGCGCTCCCGAGATCCGAACCCCGGGCCGCCGGTAGCCGAGTGTGCGCACTTAACCGCTAAGCCACGGGGGCTGCCCTGTCTACCCATTCAAATGTTAATGTTCATTGAAACGTTCTCAGACACACCCAGATCCCAGGAACTTCCATGGCAAAAGATTTTGCGGGTGGGATTAAGTTGAGGCCCCTGAGATGGGGGTGACCCTGGATCCCCGGGGGCCCAGGGTCACCACAGGGTCCTCATCAGAGGGAGGAGGAGGGTCAGAGGCAGAGAGAGACGGGAGACACTGCGCTGCGGGCTGTGCAGACGGAGGAAGGGGCCCCGAGCCCAGGACGCGGCCTCTAGAAGCGGGAAAAGGCAGGAGACGTTCTCTCTGGAGCCTCCAGAGGACCAGCCCTGCCCACACCTGGATTTTAGCCCAAGGGAGGCCCGTGTCAGACTCCAGACCTCCAGGACTCTGAGATGATAAACATATTGTGATCCACTGAATTGGTAGCAATTTGTTACAGCAGCCATGGGAAACTAATACATGTGTATACGAAGCATTCGTTCTGATGTCGCCGTGTTGCCCTCCAAAAATCTTACAGCAATTTGCCCTCCTTGTCTACCCATTTCCATTTCCACTCATAACATATGAGGACGTGTACATGGCTGAAAATTTTCTAAGGATCAATTCTAATTGAGAAGATGGAGGGAGCTGCCTGGGCCGCTGTCTTTTCATCTTATGAAATTCCCTGTCCGGGTACCTTGGACCCACCGAATCAGGTGGTGCGTGCATCTCCTGTGGCTGCTGCAACATTCCCGCAAATTCCGTGGCTTTTTTTTTATTTATTTTTTTTTTTGTGAGGAGGACCAGCCCTGAGCTAACATCTGCCAATCCTCCCCTTTTTTTTTTTGCTGAGGAAGACTGGCCCTGGGCTATCATCTGTGCCCATCTTCCTCCACTTTATATGGGACGCCGCCACAGCATGGCTTGACAAGCAGTGCGTCGGTGCGCGCCGGGGATCCGAACCGGCGAACCCCGGGCCGCCGCAGCGGAGCGCGCGCACTTAACCGCTTGCGCCACCGGGCGGGCCCAAATTCCGTGGCTTTTAACAACACACACTGTGCCACGGTTCTGGAGGCCAGAAATCGGTGTGGGTCTCGCTGGGCTAAAATCACAGTCACCAAGGCTGCTTCCAGCTGGAGGCCCCAGGGGAGAATCCATCCCTTGCCTTCTCCAGTTTCCAGAAGCCACCATGGGTGGTGTAGGCAAAGAGGGACCATCAGGACCTGTACTCGGCCCCCAGCTGGCCACTGGGCACTGGAAACACCTTTGACCCTTCTGGCAGGAAGCCAAAAACCTACCCACCTCCTTCGGCCACGGCCTGTGTGGGTCTCCGTGGGGTTGTGTTTCGCTTCCAGTGACCTTGAACTGCTGTCTCCTGCACAGACTGCTTTGCTGTTTCTTCCCCATTGGACGATGGCCAATAGGGAAAGGACCATCAAGGAGGAGAAAGGAACCGTCCTCCGTGCTGCTGGCGGGTGTGGGAGCTTCCTGCTGTCCTCACCTGCCTTGTTACTCCAGGTGCCGAGGGTGGGCCAGCAGTATGGGCCGCCACCCACTGGGGCTGGTCAGGGAGACAGGATCCCAGGGTTCCCACTGGCGTTTCCACAAAATCGCTCAGTGATTTCTACACACATTAAGCTTTGAGAACCACTGAATCAATGCAGCAAACTGGCTTTTATGTAGCTCCAGCTACATGCATAAGGAATTGGTTCAGTTTTTTAAACTGAGAATTCATGTAACATAAAACCCACCATTTAAAATTGTAAGTTCAGTGGTTTTTAGTACATTCACAGGGTTGTGCAACCATGACCACTAATTCCAGAACATTCCATCATGCCAAAAACCCCCTTTCCATGAGCAGTCCTTCCCCATCCACTTCCCCCAGCCCCTGACAACCATGAACCCACTTTCTGTCTGGATGTCCTGTTCTGGACATTTCATGTCAATGGAGTCACACACCGTGTGTCCTTCTGTGTCTGGTTCTCTCACTGAGCATCGTGTGTTCGAGGTCCATCCACGGTGTGGCTCTGTCAGGGCTTCACTCCTCTTCATAGCCGAATAATATACGAACTGGATCATAACCCTGGCTAAACATTTGAATCATCCGGGAAGCTTTTAACAACTACTTATAAAAATAAAGTGTTTTGTAGGTAATATTGCAACCGGCAGGGACATCAACAAGTCATGTCTTCCTCAAACAAGTCACCATTTAATGACCACCCACTGTGTGCTGGGCGTGTTAGTACCTTTCCTCCCGTTCTTCAAAGTGAGGATTTTTATCCTGAATCCACAGGCCCGGATGGAAATCGTGTTACATACCAGGCTCGAGAAAGCCTGTTTGCTTTCTAATACACCAGCCTTCACGTCAGATCCCGTTAAAGGCTCTGTGTTAGTTATCTGTTGCCATGTCACAGGTCACCATAAACTCAGTGGCTTAAAACATCACACATTGATAACTTTCCAGTTTCTATGGGTCAGAAACCTGAGAGCAGCTCAGCTGGGTCCTCTGCTCAGGTCTCAGCAGGCTGCCGTCGAGGTCCCGGCCAGGGCTGCATTCTCATCTGAGGCCCGACCGGGGAAGGGTCCTCTTCAAAGCTCACCTAGGTCGTTGGCAGAGTTCAGTTCTTATGGTTGTAGGACTGAGGCCCCCAGCCTCCCTCTGACAGTTGGCAGGAGGCTGCCCTCCCTCAGCTCCTACAAGAGGCTGGCAGCTCCTCGCCACCCAGGCCTCCTCTATTCATTTCCTGGGGCCGCTGTAACAAATTGCTACAGAGTTGGTGGCTTAAAACAATATACATTTATCCTCTCATAGTTCTGGAAGCCAGAAGCATGAAATCGGTTTCTCAGGCCCCAAATCAAGGTGTCGCAGGGCTGTGCTCCCTCTGGAGCTTCTAGGGGAGAAGCCCTCCTTTGCCTCGTCCAGCTTCTGCTGGTGCCAGCGCCCTTTGGTTTGTGGCTGCATCACTCCCGTCTCTGCGTCCGTCTTCACATGGCCTTCCGTTCTGTGTCAAATCTCCCTCTGCCTCCCTCTTATAAAGACCCTTGTGAAGACGTTGGGCCCACCCAGGTAATCCAGGATCATCTCCCATCTCAGGATCCTTAACTTAATGACCTCTGCAAAGTCCCTTTTGCCATGCAAGGTGACATATCCACAGGTTCTGGAGATTAGGACGGGGACATCTCTGGCGTCATTATTTAGCTCTCTCCACAACTCCCAACACGGCCAGTTCATCAAAGCCAGCAATGGCAAGGGAGCCTCTAGAGGGAGTTGGCTAGCAAGACGGAATCTTCCGTAACATAACGCAATCACAGGAGCAACCTTCATCACCTTCGCTTTACCCTGTGGGTTGGAAGTGAGTCACGGGGCCCCCCACACCCAACAGGAGGGGATTATGCAGACGGTGACCACCAGGAGGTGGGGGTCATTGGGGGTGCCTTACAGCCTGTCTGCCGCCACAGGCTCGAGCTTAGCCGAATCCTCCAGCTGTCTGTCTCTGCCACCAACCAGAAGTGACCTGATCGCCTTGACAGCCTCTGTGAAGGGTTGTGAATCACCAGGTCCCGGGTCTGGTGAGAGTCTGGGCATCTTTGGTCTTTAGTGAACCCGCACCCCTCGTCTCCACGTGGCTCCCCATTTCTGTCAGTCACTTCGGGCGGGAATTCTTCAGAACGAAGAGAGAAACTCCGGCATCATTCTAAGGTCTTACAAACCTTCTAGAAAGTGCTTTTGGCAAAATCTAAACACTTCATGCTGCCGGTTAAGCCCGTTTCCTCCTTGTCTGTGATTAGCAAGGATGGACCGGTGGCCCCCAGCTCAGAGGGGAGGATTAAGTGGTCCCCACCTGGGCTGCCCGTTGAAATCCTCTGACGACCTTTAACACTGACACCTACGTCCCACCCTCGGAGACGCTGACAATTCGTCTAGGGCGGCGATTGTCAACAGGGGCAGTCTTGCCCCCCAGGGGACACTGGGCAGTATCTGGGGACATTCGTGGATGTCAGGACTGAGGGGCGCTCCTGGCATCGAGTGGGTGGGGACCAGGGATGCTGCTCAACCCCCCGCAGGGTCTGAGAACTCCTGTCCTGTCTCTGAGCTCTCCTGGGCTTATTTAGCCAACCCCTCTGGTTCTGCATCTTAAGGAAGCAGCCCAGGTGACTGTTACGCACCTGTTAGGGAGAACCCCACTTTGAGAAACATTGGTGGGTACATGAACAAGAGCCATGCATTCCAGAAGCATCTACGTATGTCTCTTAGGTCTTCCCAGATGATCTCCATTCCGTCCCTCCCATCCTGTGCATCGGTCACTTGGAGGCCCTGCTGAACCTCTTCCAAATTTCCCCCAAACCCAGTTAAGTGCTCAGGAGAGACCCAGAAACTTTCTGGGGTGGCACCACTAGCGGAGTGGGGAAGAAAAAAAAAAACAGGAGTAGGTGTCAACATCTCATCCCAGGAGCCAGTGGCTTCTCTATGTGACTCGATGAGAAGTGTGTCATGGATAATTACTGCTCGATCCCACACGAGTCAGAAATAGGAGATTTCTGAATATTCTTGTCAGAGGTGCACTGAGCAAAAAAAAAAAAAAAACAGCAATTAAACATGGATTTAGCATAAGTCGTGACTTGGAAAAACTTCCAGGAGTAGGTTGAGCCTTGAGATGTAAGGCAGCTGCTGTTACCGTAGATGGAGTTAAGAAGACTCTGTTCTCTCCATCCCCGCACCCTCCACACGCCATTCCCAGGGGCTAGACTGCAAACCCCACCCGGGTTAAGTCCCACGAGGAAGCAACGAGGAAGAAAGAAAGTGTGTCTCTCTCTGTGACAAAAGCACAGCTCTCAACTGGGGGCAGTTCTGTCCCCAGGGGACACCAGGCCATGTCTGGGGACATCTGTGGTCCTCACGACTTGGGGCGCTCCTGGCATCGAGCGGGTGGGGCCAAGGATGCTGCTCAACCCCCCACAGCGCCCAGGACCGCCCCGAATGTCAGTAGTACCGACGGGGAGAGAGAGACCCTACTCTGCAGTATTATCAGCACACAGAAGACCCTAGATGTATGTCCCACATAAATAAATGTCCCAAACCGTTTTGTCACCAGCAAAACTAATTTGCTCACTGGCTCTGGAGTGTCCTTGTATCGTCGCAGCAAAGATTTCACCCCAGCCTGGGAAACGTGAAAACCCAAAACTGAGTCAGCTTCCCCACCTCTTCGCCTTGCAAAATCAATTACTTCCAAGTTGGAGCAAACACCAATCGCTTGGGATGTGGCCCTCAAGCATGAGAAGCTGAGGCCACCAGGTGGCGCACCAGCGCCGGGGCCTCCTGGGTGCTGCCTCCTGCATCCCTGGGGGGCCGGTGCGCAGCATCAGGACCAGAAACAACTGCATCTAATCCTGAAACCACCTGGGCTCGAGCCTAGAAACGCCCCGGTCCTAGAGGTCGGCGTTGTGCTTTTTGAGCTGTTTTTCTTCTCAGAATGAGAAATCCTCCCAACCGGGGACGTTCTGCCAGGCGCTGGGCTGTGATGGGGCCACCATCCTGAGTTGCCTGATGGGATATAGGGTCAAAGAAAATGCATCCCTCCAGTGGTGAGGTTGGAGGGTGCAAACCACAAATTCTGCTCAGCTCATGGCTGTTCCCAGTTCTTTGTAAACTCATGTAGACTTGGGGAGTCCGTTCTTTTTTTCTTTTTTTCCTTTTTGAATCTGAGGAAGATTCGCCCTGAGCTAACATCTGTTGCCAGTCTTCCTCTGTTTTGTATGTGGGACACCGTCACAGCATGGCCACTGACAAATGGTGTAGGTCCGTGCCTGGGAACCGAACCCAGGCCGCTGAAGCAGAGTGCACCGAACTTAACCACTAAGCCCACCCGGGCTGGCCCGAGGGACTCCGTTCTTTATTCTCTCTCTTTTATTATCGTGCTTCTCAGACTTTTTATCAACGTGTAGCATACATGCACAAAAGTGCACAAATTATAAGCAAACAGCTCAATGAGTTTTCACAAAGGGAACACCCATGTCATTGGTGCCCAGGCCAAGAACAGAACCTGACCAGCCCCCGTCATGCCCCCTCCACTCATTACCACCCCGAAGGGCAACACTGCCCCAGTGCCTAATAGCGGAGGTTAGTTTCACCTGTTTTTGAAATGTGTACAAATGGAGTCTATGAAACGTGAAACCATAAAGATTGTAGAAGAAAATATAGATTACGATTATGGGTGGGCAAAATTTTCTTAAAGAGAACACAAAAACCACTGTAATGGTTAATTCTGTGTGTCCACTTGGCTAGACCATGGTACCCAGATATTTAGTCAAACACCAGTCTAGATGTTAGTGGGAAGGTATTTTTTAGATGAGATTAACATTTAAATCAGTTGACTCTGAGTAAATCAGATTACCTCCATAAAGTGGGTGGGCCGCATCTAATCAGTTGAAGCCTTTAAGAGAAAAGACTGAGGTCCCCCCGAAGAAGAGGGAATTCTGCCTCCAGACTGCCTTGGGACTTGAGCTGCAACGTCAACTCTTCCTTGGTCTCCTGCTGCCGGCCTGCCCTGCAGATTTCAGACTTGCCAACCCCCCATCTCCTGAGCCAATTCCTTAAAATAAATATGGTTCTCTGGAGAACCTTGACTAATACAGGCTCTAACCATGATTTTTTTTTTTAAATCAACAAATTAGACCACATTAAAAGAGAAGGAAAACATGAGCCATTGAGTGAGTAAAGGCATTCACAATATACAGTTGACAAAAACATAAAGTACTCCTACAAATCAATGAGCAAAACAGAGATAGCCTAATTTTTTAAATGGGCAAAACACTTAGAAAGACATTTCGAAGAACAGGATGTGCAATTGGCAAATATGTATACGAAAAAGGGCTCAATTTCATTAGACATCAGGAGAACCCTAATTAAAACCATAATTTGAGACAACTGCAAGAAAAAACAAGTGCTGCACATTACAAAGGCGTGTCCAGAGTTTCAAGACCCCCAGGTGCGGGGATTTGCCAGGAGGACCCCAGGACTCAGCAGTGGTCATCCTCATGGCCGTGGTTTATACACACAAAGGATGTGAAGCAAAATGAGCACAGGGAAAGATGCATGAGGCGGGGAGTCCAGGCAGAAGCTTCCAGAGTCCTGTCTCAGGGCAGTCCCACAGGACGTGCCTAATTCCCCCAAACCAGATGTGACAGCGCGTGTGAGGTGCTGTCTCAAGGGGCTCAGAGGCCCAGGCCCAGGGTTCCCACTGGAGTCACGCAGGGCGTCCACCCGGCACGGACGAGAGTCCAGACCCAGGAGGAGAGCAGGTGCTCGGTGTAGACCTCATGTGTGCACAGACAGTTTAGGGCCAGAGAGCCCCCGAAGTCCAGTCCCCAGTGCCATCGGGGGCCAGCCTGGCAAGCTGGCCTGTCTGAGGATAGGAGTCTGAGGTCTGCTGTGTTAACTCTTTTCTGCACCAAAGGGGAAAGCCAGCTGTGCATTATTATGAGGATGCTTTCACAGGCATCTACATACGTCAAAATCTATCAAACTGTATACTTTAAATACATGTGGCTTATTGTATGTCAATTACACCTCAGTAAAGCTGCTAAAATGGTTTTATTTCCTATTTCCATGATGAGCTGTATGGATCGAGCATCTTGTGTTTATTCACCTTTTGTATTTGTTCTCCTGTGAATTGTCATTGATCTCCCTTCCCGTTTTTATTTTAGGATGCTTGTTCTTTATCAAGTGTTCTGTCTCATCTGTTACCAACATTTCCTCTTGTCTGTCACTCATCTCTTAAGCCCATTCATAGCGTCTTTCCTCTGGAAGATTTCTGCAAGATTCAATGCCGTCAGATTTGTCGGTATTTCTTCTCTCATGCGCTGAAAATATCTGCTTGGAGTCTAGGAGGCTTTCAAAAATATGTCTCGAATGAATAAAAGCCCAAAGCTTACTCAACCCCTTCTCATTCTCTAAATAATTATGAATAAATGTTGCACATTATGAATTCTCCTAGAGGAGGGAGTCATCCTGTGGGTGTTTACCTGGCGTGCTATTATTACAAATGACCTTTTTTGTTGTTGTTCTTGTGAATTACAGAAACCAGAAAACGAGTCAAGTCACTTTGTGTCTAATAATAAAAATAGCTGCCGCGTATTTCGTGCTTCTAACCAAGCAGGCAGACAGTGGCGTCAAATATTAGGAATTCATAGAGATCGCGCACTTGACCTCTGCAAAGCCGAACTCAGTCTTTCGACACCTCTGATATCCAGCTTTTCCTATTTTAGTGAGCAACGCCGGCATCCATCTAATTGCTCGAACCAGAAAATTAGAAGTCATCCTGATGCCTCCCACTCCTGCAACCCACGCAGACGTGCCAGTGCCAGGTCCTGCCCGTTCAGCCTCCAAGATATTTCTCAGATTCGTCCACTGCCCTGGATCACCCCTGCCAACGCCCTCATCCAAACCAGCACCAGTTCGTGCCCAAAGGACTCTTAACTGGTCTCCTTGCTTCCCCTCTGGCTCCCCAGAAATTCAGCCTTTCTGTACACAGGAGTCAGAAGAACCTTAAAACATAACTTGGATCACAGCCCTCACCTGCTTAAAACTCTTCAGTGAGTCATTGCAGTTATGGTAGAATCTGAATTCCTTCATACGGTCTATAAGATTGTCTCTAACCTCTCACCTCCCCATTGCTCACTAACACTGAGCCAGCCTGGCTTTCTAGTTCCTCAAATACGGCAAGCTTTTTTCTCCCTTTGCATCAAGCACCCTCTCTGCTGCCGCCGCTTCTCACCATACTTTATTTGGTTAATTCGCACAGAACTCTCTTTCTCTTTTTAATTAGTGGCAATTAGTACAACCTATAGTTTTCCCTCTAGGGATGTGTATTAATTATCTTTGGCTGCATAACAAATTACCCCAAAGCTTAGTGGCTTGCAACACAACATTTATTATCTCAGAGTTTCTGTGGATCGGGAATCCAGGTGCACTGGGCTGGATCCTTAGCTTCAGGGTCTCTCAAAGGCTGCAATCAAGGTGTCCACTGGGCGTCAGTCATCTGAAGGCCCGACTGGGGCAGGACCCCCCCCTTCCAAGATCGCTCATGTGGTTGTTGGCAGGATTCAGTTCCTTACAGGTTCTTGTACTGAAGGTCTCAGTCTCTTGCTGACTGTTGGCTGGAGGTCACCCTCGGTTCCTGGTTATGGGAGCCTCTCCAACATCGCGGCTTGTTTCATCAAAGCATGCAAGCTGAAAAGGCATAGAGAGAGTCGTGCCAGCAAGACAGAACTCACGGTCTTTGTAACCAAATCACGGAAATGCCATCCCGTCACTTTGACATATTCTATTTGTTAGAATCAAGTCACCAGGTCCAGCCCACACTCAAGGAGAGTGAACTACACCAGGGCATGAATACTAGGATGTGGGGATCATTCGGAAGCATCTTAGAAGTCTGCATACTGCACTATGTTATTATTTCATTAATACTTGTCTCTCCCTTTAGACTGTAAACTGTGAGGGCATGGGCTTTGCTTTTTGCTCCATTTTATTAAAAACATTTTTAAATTCTGGTGAAATATACATAACATTAAGTTTACCATTTTACCCATTTTAAGTGCACAGCTCAGTGGTGTGAAGCACATTCATGCTGTTGTGCAACCATCCCCACCATCCGTCTCCAGAACTTTCTCATCCTCCCAAACTGAGACTCTGTCCCCATGAAACACTGACTCCCCTCCCCTCCCCCAGCCCCTGGCCCCACCATCTTTCTGTCTCTGTGGATGTGACTCCTCTAGGGGCCTCCTGTGAGAGGATCACACAGTGTCTGTCCTTCTGTGTCTGGCTCACGTCACTGAGTGTCATGTCCTCAAGGTCCATCCACGTTGGAGCATTCTCCACTTTATTCTTAGCGTCTCTCCCCGTGCCTGGCTCATGATAGGCTCGCAAGATCTTAATTAACAAATGAATACAGTCTCCTCCTTCCTAATTCTGGTTGCTTTTATGGGGCAGTGGAACAAGCTTTTCTTTTTTGAATGTTCCCTTCTCCCCAGCTAAAAAATATCAATAGTCAATTTGCGGTCTTCATCTTGACCTATCTACAGTATCAACACCATAACCAAACGATTCTGTTAAAATATGTTGGATCTGTCCCATCTTTGACGAAAACTCGGCAATGGCTCTCCATGTCCCTCAAAGTCCGTTCAATGCCCTCCAAGGCCCTTCACGATCTAACTACCCCGTCTCCACATACTCTTCCCGGCCTGACCGGGTTTGGCCACACTGGCTTTCTTGTACCCTCCTGCCTTGGGGCCTTCACACTCTCAGTTCTTCTGCGTGGAACGCTCTGCCTCCATATATCCCCTTGACCAACTTCTCCATGTTCAAGTCTTTGCTCAAATATCTCTTTCTCGATGGGGTCTATTTGAGCATCTAAATATCTCTTTCTCCATGAGGTCTATTCAAGCATCATATTTAAAATAGCAGCCCACCACTCAGCATTCCCGATAGCCCTTACTGGGCTCTATTAATCCAGAGCACTTGTCACCTTCAGACAAAATTCCATCACTTATTATGTTTATTGATTATTTTCCATGTCTTCTCCTAGAAGGTCCAAAAGGCAGGAGATCTTTGTTTTGCGCACAGATGTTCCCCTAGAAAAGGCCCTGGCACATAGCAGGCGGAGATGCTGAACCGATGAATCTGCTTCTTAAGCCGACGGGCAGACGGCATCAGCAGCGAGGATGCTCCCAGGTCAGGCTCGCGTTTCCCGCCAAAGGCCCAGCGCGGGATTCAGCACCAGACGCCCCTGGACAGCTCTGGGAGCCAAACCCTGCCGGAACCCTTCATCTAAGGTCGGAGTTTCCGGCGGGAGCCGCCTGGAGGCTGTACCCGCCGCTCAGCGGGAGGAAACTCCTTTCCCGTGCAGGTGGGAGAGGTGGAGTCGCAGGATGAGTGGCGGCTGCGACAGCCAATGGCGTGGCGCGCTCGGCCCGCGGCTCTCGGGGCGGCCAATGGGCAGGGGCGTGGGCGGGGCGTGGGCCGCGGCGCGCCGGCCGGGAGGCGGCGGTGGGGTCGAGACCGCGCGGCGGTTGAGCGGCGGAGGCGCCGGCGGGGCCTGGCGGAGGTAGGTGCGAGCCGGGCCGGGGGCCGTTGTCGGCGAGCTCTGCATCCGGCTCCCCCGGCAGAGCGCGGGGTGTCCCCTCTCGGGCGGGACCGGGTCGGCCTCGCCCTCCGCGGGGCGCCGGGTGCAGCGCGGGGCATACAGCAGGCGCTTAATACGTGCAGAATGAATGAATGAATGAGCCCGCCCCCTCCTCTGCCCGGCCCCATCTGCCCCCGGGGTGAGAGCGTCCAGGCCGCCCTCAGCCCCCAACCCACAGACTGGGGCATCCGGACCCCCAGCAGGCATTTATTGGGCGCCTACTGTGTACCTGGCTGTGGGCTGGGGAAGACAGACTCTTGCCCCCGCGGAGGTCGCAGCCTAGAGCGAGTGGGGACATTCAGGGGCTTTAAATCAGGTCGTTCTCCATAAATAATGGCAGGGAAGCGAGGCAGAGGCCTCTCCGACTGGTGACATCTGAGCTGAGACCTGAAGGGCTCCGTGTCATGGGGGGCGCGGGCAGTGAGAACTGGGAGGCTGGGGGAACCCAAGGACGGGAGCAGCCGAGGTCCTTTGTGCTAACAGTGACATTCTCGGGTCCAGGGCGAAATCTGCTCTGGTTTGGATCATTGAGTCACGTAAAGAGATCCACATGCTTCAGCCCATCTGTTCGTTCAGCCAGCGGTCACGGAGCTTCTGTTCTGCACCAGGCCTCGCGGTGGGTACAAGTGATACGGCATAGGGCAGGGGTCGGCCAGGGGAGGCCCTTCCCAGGGGTCTGGGAGGCAGTGACCCGAAAGACGAGACATCATTGGAAGGTCGTGGGAGGGAACAACCTGTGCAAAGGCCCTGGGGCTTGGCACATCCAGGGACCACAAAGGCCAGAGTAGGGTGAGATGAAGCAGGAGCGGGTGGTGCAGAGCCTTCGCCTCAGGATGAAGCGTTTGGATTTCACTTATGGGCAGTGGGAACCCAGTGAAGCAGCACCACCCCAGAGAACATTCTGCAACGACGGAAATGTTCTGTCTGTGCTGTCCCATATGGTGGCTAGTGAACGCTTGAGATATGGGTAGGGCGATGCAGGAGCTGGATTTTACATTTTATTTCATTTTAATTAATTTCAACAGACACTTAGTGACTGCTGTATTGGACAGCACAGTCTGCAGGCAGCCATGACCGTGCCAGGCCTGGAAGGGGGTGAAGTCCTGGGGGTGGCGGGCTTGGTCACTGGAGCCGGGCAGATGCTCCAACAGCTGACGTGGTTGCCCCTGGTGTTCGCAGCGTCTGGACTGAGGCATGAGCCCCCGGCCGCGAGGTGGGGCCCGGTAGCACGCTGCGGGACGGGAGCGTCGCCCGCACGTGGTTTGGCCCTGCGGTGCCTGGAGCAGCCATGATGAAACTGCTGGTGGCCAAAATCCTTTGCATGGTGGGCGTATTCTTCTTCATGCTCCTGGGCGCCCTGCTCCCCGTGAAGATCATCGAGACGGACTTTGAGAAGGCCCATCGCTCGAAAAAGATCCTCTCGCTCTGCAACACCTTCGGAGGCGGGGTCTTCCTGGCCACGTGCTTCAATGCTTTACTGCCCGCCGTGAGGGACAAGGTAAGGGCTGCCTGGGTGGCGGCAGCGGCCCTGGGCCCCTCATGACCAAGGCTTTCTGATGCTTTTTCAGTGCCGACACTGAGCTCATGGGGGAGCTCAAGTAGAAAATGAATTTGCTGTGTGACCATGAGTTGGTGGCTTCTCCTCTCTGGGCCTTATCTGGTAAACAAGGGGTTTGAACTAGACCTGGGGTTCCCAACTGGTGGTTCATCCGTTGTTACCTGACCAGACCACCCAGCCGGCTAGCATATACTTTGTCCTGAAACTGGCGACTGTGGCCTCTCTTCAGCTCCTGTATCAGCTAGCTACTGCTGCATAACAAATGATACCAAACTCGGCGTCTGAAAACAACACAGGTTTATCATCTCACGGTTTCTGTGGGTGAGGATTCTGGGCCTTGCTTAGTCGGGTCCTCTGCTCCCAGCTCTCATCAGGCAGCACCGAGGTGTCTGCTGGGCTGTGGTCTCACTCAGGGTTTGACTGGGGCTGGAGCAGCTCCTGAGCTCATGTGTTGTGAGCCAGGTTCAGTCTCTTGCTGGTCATCAGACCAAGGGCCTGGTTTCTCCCTGGCTGTTGGCTGGGGGCCACCCTCGGTTCCTGGCCACGGGGGCCTCCCCGACGTGGCCGTGTGCTTCATTCACCCACGCCTGGATTTCTGACGCTCAGAACCCTGAGAAGATGTGTTTGTGTTGTTTTGTGCTGCTGAGCCTGTGTCCCTTTGTTACGCAGCACAAGAAACTCGTACTGTGTGCTGGTAACACTGCAGGGCAGGGTTTCTCAGCCCTGGCCCTGCTGACGTTCAGGCCGGGTCCTTCCCCAACCGCTCCAGGGGCTTCCCTCGCCCCAGAGGGTCAGGTCCCCCCTCCCGGCGCCCCCACTCCTCCAGCCTCACCCAGGCGCCCCTTGGAGAACGGCACCGCAATCGGTGGCTTTTGTGTGTCGGCCTCGTCTCTCCTGATCCGTGTTTATCCCTTTGGGAGAAGCTTATGTTTCTTACCAGCTGCTGTTTTCCCGGCTGGCACAGGGAGGCCACCATGAGATGTTTAGCGAATGAATGAAATGGCTTCTCCACGGAAACACGGCCGTCTGCTGCAGCAGAGTCTCATCCCGGGGCGACTCTGCCCCCCAGGGGACACTGGGCTACGTCTGGAGACATCTGTGGCTGTCACACTGGGGGTGCTCCTGGCATCGAGTGGGTGGGGGCCAAGGATGCTGCTCGACACCTCACAGTGCCCAGGACGGCCCCACCCCAGTGTCAACAGCCCCCCACAAGTCATGACAACCAGAATGTCTCCAGACATGGCAAGTGTCCCCTGGAGGGGCAGGGCTGCCCCCGGTGAGAACTGCTCTGTGTGTGTGTGTGTGTGTGTGTGTGTATGTATGTGTGTTCACAGGCTGTAATGAAGCCTTGAGGGGAAAGAAGACGGTGCTGTGAGCGGAGCGTGGGGGCCCCTGGTCTAGGGAGGGTACTTGGAGATTACAAAGCATGAGCATCAACCAGCTGTGAGTAAGACTGAAGCAGGAACATTCCGGACAGAGCCCACGGCAGGCTCTGATGCCCCAGGGCCGGAACGAGCTGTGTGTGTGCAAACATCCTTATGAGTCCAGGGAAAATTAACCCCGGCCCTGCTGTCCAGTATGGCAGCCACTTGCCGTGCCTGGCTGGTCAAGTTTCAGTGACTTAAACTGAAGCACAGTTCAGCACGCCCGTCCTCAGCCATGCAGGCCACTGTTCAAGTCCTCATGAGCCACGTGTGGCTAGTGGCTTCCGTATCAGACAGCACAGATAGAGAACGTTTCCATCCTCCGGAAAGTTCTGTTGGACGGCACTGGCTCGAGGGATCTGATGGGGTGGCCGAATGTGCCGGGCAGCCTCATATTCCTTCTCAGCACCTTATCCCAGGAGGTCAAGGGATGGGAGACCTCTGGAAGAGAGCCCGCCTTGTGCGATATGGAAGCAAACCCCACACAGGCCTTGGGGCCGGAAGAGCTGGCTGCCGTCAGTGCTGGAGGCCGGACGTCCCAGATCAGAGTGCCAGCAGGGCTGGGTCCTTCTGAGGCCTCTCTCCTCGCCTCGCAGACGGCCGTCCTCTTGCTGCCTCTCTACACGGTGGTCCCCGGTGACTCCTCCTCTCCTAAGGACACCAGTCCTGTTGGACGAGGGCCCACCATAATGGCCTCATTTTAACCGAGTCACCTCTTTAGAGACCCGTCTCCAAATATGGTTTCTTTTGAGGCACTGGGGGTTGAGAGACTTCAATATAGAAATTTTTTTTTCGGAGGGGACACAGTTCAGCCCATAACACCTTAATTATATCTCCAAAGACCCTTCTTCCAAATAAATCACATTCTGAGGTTCTGGGTGGGCATATCTCTTGGGGCCACAGTTCAGCCCGCTGCGGGGTTTTGGAACTGGTTGGTGGATGGAGTGGATGTAACGTGAGGCCTTGTGATTCCCTTCATAACAGGGTTGTTTTTAACCCATCGAGGATGAACCCGCCTCCCTCTCTCCTTTTTTTAAACTTCTCTTATGAATTGGGGATTTCTGTGCTGTGCTCATCGACCGGTGACATCTGAGGGACCCTGTTGCATTGGTGGCGGGGGTCCCGCCCGCCCCGCCTCTGAACCTCTCTCTGTCTCTCCTTCTCTCTCTCTCTCTCTCTGGCATCCTCCGCCCCAGCTCCAGAAAGTTCTGAGTCTCGGGCACATCAGCACGGACTACCCGCTGGCCGAGACCATCGTCATGCTGGGCTTCTTCCTGACGGTCTTCCTCGAGCAGCTCATCCTGACCTTCCGCAAGGAGAAGCCGTCCTTCATCGACCTGGAGACCTTCAACGCCGGCTCGGACGCCGGCAGCGACTCGGAGTACGAGAGCCCCTTCATGGGGGGCGCGCGGGGCCGCGCGCTCTACGGGGAGCCCCAGGCCCACAGCCACGGGCTGAGCGTCCAGGAGCTGTCGCGCTCCAGCCCGCTGCGCCTCCTCAGCCTGGTCTTCGCCCTGGCCGCCCACTCCGTCTTCGAGGGCCTGGCCCTGGGCCTGCAGGAGGACGGCGAGAAGGTGGTCAGCCTGTTCGTGGGCGTGGCCGTCCACGAGACGCTGGTGGCTGTGGCCCTGGGCATCAGCATGGCCCGCAGCTCTATGTCGCTGCGGGACGCGGCCAAGCTGGCTGTCACCGTGAGCGCCATGATCCCCCTGGGCATCGGCGTCGGCCTGGGCATCGAGAGCGCGCAGGGCGTGGCCAGCAGCGTGGCCTCGGTGCTGCTGCAGGGCCTGGCGGGCGGCACGTTCCTCTTCGTCACCTTCTTCGAGATCCTGGGGAAGGAGCTGGAGGAGAAGAGTGACCGTCTGCTCAAGGTCCTCTTCCTGGTGCTCGGTTACGCCGTGCTGGCCGGCATGGTTTTCCTCAAGTGGTGAGCGGCCTGTCGCCGTCGTGGTCGCCCCCGCCCGGCGGGAGCTCGCCAGGAGCCCCGGACACAGGCCCGGTCCCCCAGCCCCGCGTCCCCTCGAGGCGGGGGTTCAGGCCCCGGGCGCCGCCTGAGCACAAAGGGGCCCCCCAGGACCGGGCCGCGCCCCACATCCTACGGCCCGAGCCTCGGGGGACTGTTACTGCTTTGAAAAATACTGCTCTTAAAAGTATTCACCAAAGCTGTGTGGCCACGTCAACCTCGGGCGTGGGGATCTGGCGACTCTCACGGGCGGCGGGGCCGGGTGTCCGGATGGGGTCAGGCTGAGGCCCTCCCCTCCCCCGCACAGCCCCCGCAGAGGACGAGGCCTCGGTCCTCTGCCCCCCGGCTCCGTTGCCGGCCCCCCCAGCCTCCCCTCCGAGCCCTGAGGAAGGTGCCGTATGTGGCAGCCGGCTTTATTAGAGGTTTTAGTCACTATAACACGACGCCCCGGACAGTTTCTAGAAGGAGCCACCAGCGTGGAGCCTCGGTTCCACAGTTAGACGGGGCGGCTCTGTAGCTCCTGCCGCCTGAGGCAGTGCCCCCTGGGGGACAGGCGGGGTCCGGGTACCTCAGGACCACCTTTTTCTTCCCTGCCTCCTGGTGCAGCCCCCCTGGCTGGGGAGGTTGTTCATCTCAGTTCTCCTGGGAGCGGGGGCCCACAGGCCCGAGAGACATGCGGGCAGGGCCGGGGCGCAGCTTGGCCATCGGTTCCCAGCCCCGTGTGCAGCTGGGGTCTCCAGAGCAAGACGGCCCCCTCAGGCCCTGGGCAGGCGATTCCCCCCCAGACACAAACAAATGAAGATGCTCGCGGCCCCCGAGGGCGCGGGGGACTAACACCCGCGTGCCGGGCTGGCGCAAAGCCTCGGCCCAGCTCCGTGGCAACCCCTTGTTAGCCTCCTGTGGTTGGGGCAACCCGGCCGCGTGCCTCCGGGAATGAGCCGGGGTGAGAGCCTCTCCCTGGGGATTGGGCTGTGTCTGCTCGAAGCCAGGGAGGCTCGGCGGGAGGGAGTGGGGCCCAGCAGCCTGGGCTGGGTTCTCGCAGCCTCCGCCTCTCCCACCTGTGTCCCGGGCTGTAGGGCCCGCTCCTTACTCAAGCTGTTCCTGCTTCCTCACTTGGCTGCAGGCACCAGGGCCCAAGTGCACACCCTTCTAGAATCCCAATTCCTTCCTGTGCCCCACTCACGGCCCACCGCCCCCACCCACGCCAGGAAGACCCTGCTGCAGTGGGGCCCTTCAAGCTCCCCTCAGGGATAGGCCCCGGGGCCTGGAGCTCGGCAAGGCCTCCAGTCCATCACTCCGGCCAGGCTGGGAGCTCCAGGGGCAGCTAATTGCTTGTCCCAGGGTGGGCGCCCCAGGGGCCAGCCTGCTGCTGCCCGCTTGGCTCCGCCAGGCACAAGGGGACGTGACCGTCACCATGGCCCGGCCTCCTTAGGTGTTGCTACGAGAGTCTGGGGGAGCGGGGAGGCGTGTCTGAGACACCCCCCGTTTCCACTCTGTGGGGCCCCCACCCCGGCGCTGTTGGAAGCATCAGGCCCGTTTCCAGGAAGTTCTGTCTGAATCTCTTACCGGGGACCCTTCTGAACCCTGTGTGGCCTGACCCTGTCCCCGTGCCTGGAAAACGACCCCCATGGGTGTGGAAACATCGTCTCCGCTCTGTCCTAAACCCAGCGTTGCCGGCCTCTGCCTGCCCCCACTTCACTCTGCCGGGAACCGGAAGGTTCCACCACATCGGCCTCTGCCCCGGTGGGCGGGTTGCCGTGGAGCCGCCAGATTCCAGAGCCTGCCTTCAGCTAGGGGGATGTGGCCAGTGGGACGGGGCTGGGCGGAGGACAGGGTGGAGGCATCGGGGGTCCCACACAGGAAGGCTCAGGGCCCCTGTCCCCCAAATGTGGCAGAGACCACACGTGGGGGCAGGGCAGCCTGCCCCAGGAGTCCCCAGCTCTGGACCCCCATCACCACCCAAAGCACACACACGGCAGGATCCCCATCCTCCTGCCAGCCTTCAGCTCCCTGGGGTGGCCCTGGGGACATCCCCACACTCCTCCCTCCCTCTAGTGAAGCCTCCAAGGCCACGTCGTCCCCCTCACTCTGAGCCGGCTTCCTGCCAGCAGGCCCAGGAAGAGCGCTGCCACGTCTCGTGGAAGACCTCTGCCAGCCCCTGACAGAAATCCCCGCTGCGGTTCCCAGTGTCCTCAGATGCTGCCCCGTCTGCCTGCCGCCCGCCCCGTCTCAGGTCTGCCAGCCCGCTCCCGGCCGCCCCTCCGTCCCACCAGCCCCAGCAAACCTGCTTCCAGGCCCCATGAGGACACTGGGACCCGAGAGGCTCGAGGAGGGGCTGTGTAGGAGAGGATACAGGCTGCCCTGCCGGCCCCCCGAGGCCACCTCTGGCCGCCCCTTCTGTCTGCTGTGGTCCAGGAGCAAAGGTCAGCCCTGGGATCTGCTTCAAGAAGCCACTATGGGTCAGCCGGCCACAGGAGTGATGGTGTCTCTGGCCGGCTCTGATCAGCTTTCCCCGCTTTGGGGGAGGATCAGAACGTCTCCACACTGGGGTAAGGAGGAGACTGGTCGTGCCACCCAACAGAAGCCACGCTCACTGCTGAGGTCCCCGGCCAGTGGTGGCGAGTCCGGCCTAGACCAGCGTCCTCTGAGGCCAGCTCAGCCACTCTATCCCCCACCGGCTCTGACACAGGACAAGTGGGGACGGGGTTCGGCGTGAATAAGCCTGCGGGTTGGTCACCACCTGGGGCCCTGGACCAGCCCCCGCCACAAAACTGGATGTCGGCCACGAAAGGCTTCATCCAGCTCCATGCAAATGTGCCACGTCAAGGAAATGTCGCGTGACCTGTGGAAGCAGAGATTCCTCCTTCTCAGGGGTCTTTTGCTAACTCTGGTTCTGTTTCCAGGCAATTCTACCCCCAGAGGACACGGCCATGTCTGGGGACATCTGTGGTTGTCACCCTGGGGGTGCTCCTGGCATCAAGTGGGTAGGGGCCAGGGATGCTGCTCGACCCCCGACAGCGCCCAGGATGGTCCCCCACAGAGAGTGGCCCACCCTGATGTCCACAGTGCCGAGGGGGCGAAATCCCCCCTAATTCACAGGGAGTGATGATGGGTCGAAGACAGGGGCCAGTTCGCTTCGAGAGTCTGGGTCGAAGAGACAGAGACAGAGACGGAGGGAGGAGAGGGAGGGCAAAGCCAGCTGATTCAGTGTTCAATGCTCACGGCCACGCCCAGGCACAGCTTGGACACCATCGCCCCCAAAAAGCACAAACAGCTCTGTTTAAAAAAAACTTCGAGGGGCCGGCCCCGTGGCTTAGCGGTTAAGTGCTCGCGCTCCGATACTGGCGGCCCGGGTTCGGATCCCGGGTGCACACCGATGCACCGCTTTTCTCCGGCCATGCTGAGGCCGCGTCCCACATACAGCAACTAGAAGGATGTGCAACTATGACCTACAACTATCTACTGGGGCTTTGGGGAGAAAAAGGGGGAAAAAGGAGGAGGATTGGCAATAGATGTTAGCTCAGGGCCGGTCTTCCTCAGCAAAAAAATTAATAAAAAAATAAAAAAAACTTCGAGCACAAACACCAAACACCACCTTTGTTCGGATGCTCCTGCCTGGGTCAAGGTCACCCCCGGCCACTTGCTTGGCTGGGCTTCTTGGCTCTGACCAGACAGGCTCCGGGTGGGTCCGATTGTGGGGGTGCACGGGGTAGGGCGCTGTTCAGAGCTCTGCATATGGGAGCGTTAACTCAGGCCTTGCCTTCTTCCTTGGCCGAGCCTGCTGGAGCGTCACCTCCACCAGGAAGCCCTGACCAGCCCGCCCCCCTCCACAGTCTGCTTAGCAAGGGGCCCCCCCGGCAAAGGCGACAGCTGGATGGAGTCGACCAAGTCCCCTCCTGGATCTGGAGACAAAAGAGGAGAAAATTAGGAGGCGGCACCTGGGCTCCGCGGATTGAATCAACCGTAATAACAGCGTGTCGCGCTTCTGTTGTCTGCTGTTTGCGATTCTGGAGGAGAAATTAGCGCGAGGCGGGGAGAGGGAGCGACGGTTCCCCGCCCGCCTGCATCTTTTGGCCCCCAAAAGCAGGCGACAACGGAGGGGATGGCATCACCCAGCCAGTGGCGCCTTCAGACCTGCCCTGGCCACCACCTGGGACCCTCAGTCCTGCCCGGGAGAGGGGGCCGTGCATCCCCCCCTCCCACCCATGGCCGCCCTGAGTGTCCGTCAGCTTCGGGACAAAGCCACTGATGGTCCATCTGACCTTCCGAGAGCCACCTGCAGGCGGGGAGGGGCCGGACACTGCAGGGCCTGGGGGGTGTTCTGTGAAGACCCTAGAACTCTTCTCCAGCTCTCAGGGTGCTGAGGCCAGACTGGGCTGGAGCAGGGAGACCCCCTCTGTCCCTGCCACCCCCAGGAACTGCTGACCTGGCAGGCTGCGGTGTTCTGGCCGAGGGCCGAAGTGATTGCTGTGTGCCCAGCCTGGCAGGAGAGGACCGGGTCGGGCAGGTGGGCAGTTCAGAGCCCCCACTTCCTCGGTGCATGAGAGGTGCCACTGAGGTCCTGCATTTAGATCAAAGGAAACGGCCACCACGGTCGGCGGGCCCTCTGCCTCGAGGGACCGGCTGGGCCTCCCTCTGAGCTGGTGCAGGCCCCTAGAACAGGGTCTCTCCCCTGGCACTGTGGACATTCGGGGCCATCCTGTGCCACGTAGGATGTAAGCAGCATTCCTGACTGGCGGGTGGGGCCTGAGAATCTGCATTTCTACCAAACCTTAGGTGATGCTGACGTTGCTGGTCTGGGGACACGTTTGAGATCCACGGCTCTGCTCCAGGGCTCCCCCCTCACCCCGGCAGTGCTGACACGAGGGCTGGGTCACTCTCTGTGGGGGGCCGTCCTGGGCACTGTGGGGGGTTGAGCAGCATCCCTGGCCCCCAGCCATCGATGTCAGGAGCACCCTCAGTGTGACAACCACAGATGTCCCCAGGCATGTCCCAGTGTCCCCTGGGGGCAGAGTCACCCCAGGTGAGACCCACTGCCACGTAAGGCAGCTCACATCCTGGTGAGGAGACATGACACAGGAACACATAACACAATATCAAGTCACAATAAACACCCTGAAGACAAAACAGCAAGATGAAGGGAGACAGACTGTTTTAGCAGCGTGGTGGGGGAGGAAATCTCGAGGGGCCACATTCGAGTCACAAGAAAATGGGGGAAGAGCTTTTCCGGCAGAGCGAGCGGCCCCTGCAAAGGCCCTGAGGTCTTTCTGCGTGTCACAGTCCTGATAGAAGCTGCCCTGGCTCTCTGCAGAAAGACCCCCGCGTCACAGGGGTGTATTCATTAAGGGGAAGCCCCAGGCCGCCTCCCGGGGCCAGGCAGGTGGCTTCGGCGGGGAACCAGCGCCCTCCACCCCGGGCTGGGGTCCACCTCCCACAGACGCTGGTGGGCAGAATTTGGGCTCGGACGCGTCAGCCCGTTCGATTTTCAAAGCACACTGAGTTTCGACAAATGATCTTATTTTTAAATGTTAACACCAAACTTAAAAGCAAACAAACAAAAAACCCGTGTAGCCAGACCACACCTGTGAGAGGCTGGTGTGTCCAGCCACTGCTTGGCCAGAGTGATGGCGTGAATCCCGGGGCACAGAGAGGGCAGAGGATGCAACCCAGCCACCTTCCTCACGCCAGGGCAGCCGTGCTGGACCGGAAGTGCGGCGGGGGGATAAGTGACACCAGCGTGGCCCCACCAGGACCACTGGGGCGGGGAGAAGTCCCACAGGCTGCAAGGAGCCAGGCGGGGAGCTGGGATGTGCGGGTGAACGCCTGTCCCTTGCAGTCGAGAGGACTTCTGCAGGACAGGGACGGCCGAAGGCCAGGTGCGGGTCCCTGGGCCGGGCCCCCAGACAGCCAGGGACAGCAAGAAGGCTGGGTTGTGGCTTCAGAGCCTGATGGACCAAGTTCCAGCCTCAGCTCGGCCTCTTCCCAGCTGGGCCGCCTCCGAAGACCTGCTTCCCTTCTCTGAGCCTCGGTTTCCAGAGTGGGCGGAGCCGGCCATTCCCAACCCACGTGCGCGCGCACACGCGCTCACGAAGGCCAGGCTCTCCCAGGCGGCCACGGGGAGGGGGTACTGCCATCCTAGTTAGGGGGCTCCCTTCGGTGGAGGTTTGGGCCCCGTGCCCCCGGGAGAGTGAGGAGGGGACTCTGGTGCCTGGCCTCCTGGCTCCTGAGGCCAAGAGCCTGGCCTGGGAGCTATAAATAGCAGCGGCAGAGTGGAACCACTGCGTGCGCCCACACTCCTCTGCATGAGTCAGCCTGCCCGGCCTGGGCTGGCGCCCGAGGAGCCGGAGAGCCGGCCGGAGGCCAGAGGCCCGGCCCAGCAGCGGCCGGTCGCTCAGGAGACCAAGGCAGGCAGGCCCGCAGAGTGGGAGGGAGCAGGCCTGTGTGCCTGGCAGCCCTACGTAGGTGGGTGTCATGTCCATTTGTTCCCAGCAACCCTGCGAGGCGAGATAACAGCAATCCTTGTTCATCAATGGGGAAACTGAGGCTCAGAGAGGCTCTTGGCAGGGACTTGGCGATCCAGATCAGAAGCCAGGATCTGTCTGCACACCAGGCTGTCTCCATCTCTGGCAGAGAGCACCCCAAGACGAGGGGCTGGGGCCAGGCCACCCTCTGAGGTGCCCCACAGGGCCAAGGACAGGGCAGGAGGGAGGAGGGCCCGTGGAACAGCTCCACGCAGCTGGGGGAGGATGGGGAACCAGAAGGAGAGCTCTGATCAGGTCACTGAGGACAGTGAATGCCAGGCTGAGAAGCTGCACCTTGACCCACAGGTGAAGGGAGCCATGGGCGGCATTAGAGGAGGAGAGGCCCACGTTGGAGGCTGAGCAGTGGATGCCAGAGTGGAAGGAGGCTGGAGGGGGCCGTCCTGGGAGGCCAGGAAGGAGGCAGGTGGGATGGGCCAGCCGGGGGATGCAGCCGAGGTGCCCAATCAGGGAGAAGTGGGGCCCTTCAAGCCCCAGAAGCTGGATGACCCTCAGCGGCCCAGCCTCTGGGGGAGCCAGGTGGTCCTGGGGGCAGTGCCCGTGTCTCCAAGGGAGCAGGTAGGGTGTGCCTCAGCCAGAGCCACAGAGATGGTGGGTCAGCAAGAATTAAGGAGCCAAGAGCCAGAGGAGCCATCTGCTCACACAACTCGTGACAGGGAGCTCACCACCTGCCAAGAGCCTTTTCACCCTCCGACTGCTCTGACCCCAGCAAGTCCCTCCTTGTGGGACCCTAGCGTTGGCCTCCCCATCAAGGGGCGCCTTCCTCTAACAGGCTTGGGGCCTGGGGCTGTCTCGCACCCACGCCTGGTCTGGTTGCTGCAGTCCAGTCTCCTCAGATGAGCCTGTGCCCTCCGGGTCTTCAGAAGGGAGGGGGTGAGGGTATCTTGAAGCCTTAAACATGACACACAGACGCGTCCAACGCACACACACGTCCCAAAGGCAAAGATTTCTTCTCAGAGACAACTCCTGCTGGAGGAAGATAAGCATTTTCCTACCAGGAAACCCCAAACCCATTCCCTCCTGGCCCCCTCGGTTCACCCCACCTTCAAATGGACCCCAGACTCATTAAGGGCCCACTGCCATCGCCCCCTGGGTGGGCTGCCTGAGGGACACCAACCCCGACCGAGCGCTGGCTTCACCCTTCGGTCTCCCCCTCCCTCCCAGGGCAGGGCCAAGCCCCGGGAATGGGGCAGTATCTCCAGGTATGGCCCCCGCCCCCCAACCCAGCCACCTCCGCCTTCTCACACCTCCCTCTATCGGTTGGTTATTTATCCATTCCGGCCCTGCACCCCCTCTGGTGCGGGTCCTGTGCTAGAACCACCCCCACCAACCCTGGGGGTCCCATTCTGCTCCCCCAGCCCCCTCATCTGCAGTTTTGTCAACAGCCCCTTCCCTCTGCCCCAGGGGTGACCCCGACTCTGCCCCCCTCTCGCCCAGCGCCTGGCTCTAGTGGGTGACCCTGGGGCTCGCCAGCTCCCACGCGGGGCTCCAGCTCCCACGTGGGGCTCCCCAGGGGGCGGGGAGCAGACCCAGCAGGCAGGAGCTGGTGTGCGCAAGGCAGGGGGTCCAGGTGGAGATCCTCGGTGGGGGTCTGGGGGTGGGGCGTCCCTGGGGAAGGTCCTTGGTGGGGTTCCCGGGGTGGAGGGGTTCAGGTGGAGGTTCCGGTAGGGGTCCAGGTAGACTTCCCGGTGGGGGTCCAGGTAGGGGTCTGGGTGGAGGTCCTCAGTGGGGGTCCGGGTGGGGGGGTCCAGGTGAAGGTCTGGGGTGGAGGTCCGGGGCTGGGTTCCGGAGTGGAGGTTAGGATGGGGGTCTGAGTGGAGGTGCAGATGGGGGTCCGGGTGGAGGTTCTGCAGTAGAGATCCGGGTGGAGGTCTGGGTGGGGGGCCGGGCTGGGGGTCCTGTAGGGGGCGAGGTGGGGGTCCAGATGGGGGTCCAGGTGGAGATCTGGGTGGGGGTCCGGGTGGAGACCTGGGTGGGGTCCAGATGGGGGTCCAAGTGGAAATCTGGGTGGGGGTCCGGCTGGAGGTTCTGCAGTAGAGGTCCCGGTGGGGGTCCGGGTGGCGGTCGGGGGGGTGGGCCAGGCCGCGTCCGGCGGGGCTGCGCGCGGCGGTGACCTTGGCGGGCGCGGGTCCCCGGGGAGGGCGGAGCGCGGGCGGCGGGCGGGACCGGCGCGGGCGCGGCGGCGGCGGGCGGCGGGCGGCGCGCGGGGGGCGGCGGCCGAGCGGACACGAGCCGGCCAGCAGCAGCCGCGGCGGCGCCGCAGGGACGAGCGCCCAGGTAGGCGGCCGGACGGGGGGGGACCGGGCCCTGGCGCATCCCACCCGCGGGCCTCCCCGCGCCCTCCTTTGTCCGAGCCCCACCCTCGGGCCCTCCCTCTACCCCCTCCTCCCCCTCCTCCTCCTCCCCCTCCTCCTCCTCCTCCTCTCCCCCCCCAGGCGGGCCGCTCCACCCGGACCCCCTCTGCGCCCACCGTGGACGGCGCCCTCTCAGCATCCCCTCCCCCGGGGACTCACAGGGAGCCCCGCGGCCAGGCCAGCCCCTCCCCCGGGCCCTGGGCCCCTCCCGGGCTTGGTCGTACCGCTGGGTCAGGCCCCCTCCTCCAGGAGGTGTCGGGTGGGCCCTGCGCCCGGCTCCCCCGCCGCACACCCGCTGAGCCCTCCAGCCCCTCACTCAAGAGCCCCTCCCCACCAGTGAGATCCTCCCTGGCCAAGGGGAGCCCTGGGCTGGTCGCCCAGTGTGCCTCCCCTCCCTCAGGCCCCCTGGAGCAGGCCTCTCATCAAACCCCTCATTAGTCAGGTGGTCCCTAGGTCAGACCCTCCCGCCCACTGGGTCAAGCATCCGCCCCCCAGACCCTCCTCTGGGTCAGGCCTGCTGTCTGGCTCCTGAGGTCACTGCAACCTAAGGGGCTGGGCTTGGAGACCCTGGGCTCGGGGGATTCACCTGGTCCCCAGGGGTCTCAGGGTGGGCTGCCTTGCACAGGGGGAGGCCCCCCAGCTGAGTAGCCAACCAGGGCGGGGTTCAGATCCTGCTCTGCCGGGCCATCTCCCTGCTCTGTGACCTTGAGCCCGTGCCCCCCTCTGAGCCTGGGTGCCCGTGACCTCCCCCGCCACCCCAGGAGGTGAGGGTGAGATTCCAACAGCACCAGGTGAGTGGGTGCCTGGCGTGGACTTGGGAGGTATTGAATGGGGGTTCCTCGTCAGGGATCCAGCGGGCCCCTCCTGAAGGGGTGAAGGACACCCCTGCTGATGGGCCTGGAGCCCTGCCAGGGGGTCTGCACCCAGAGTGAGGCCTGGTCTGGGTCTGGGGCTGCAGAACCAACTGTCACCGGCCACTTTGGGTCCCCAGGCGTGTCGTGGTGGTGCCTGGCTGCACATCGGTGGGCTCGTTCCTTGGGGCGCCCACCCAGAAAACAGCAGTGACAGCAGAGCGGGCCGGCACCCCTCGCCGGCCGGCCCCCCAGCCTCCTCCCAGTGCTGAGCATTGCCACGCGTGTCACTGACACGCCTGACAGCCAACTCTAGTTAGTACCGTGACAGCTACTCGGAGTTTGCCAGGCGCATAATTTGTGGGGTATGTGTTCACTGTTATTTTGTCGTTTTCTGACAACCTGGTACCTTTGCTCATTCGGAACGTGCAACTTCCCACCCCCGCACCAGCCACGTGCCTTCCTTCCTGAGCCCTTGTGACTGATAAACAAGATGGTCCATCTTTATCGAGGCTCCCGTGTGCCAGGCACCTGGCCAAGGGCTTTATCTAGCTTATGACACCACTTGTCCCAGCAACTCCGTGGAGGGGCACTGGGGCTGCTCACATTTCACAGATGAGGAAACCGAGGCTCAGGGACACAGACTTACCTGCCCGGCTTCTCACCACCAGGCCCACACCATCGGGTCTTACCCTCCCCCCACCACACACACACACCAGAGGGAAGTGACTTGGCCAAGTGCAATCTTCTCTTGCCTTCTCTCTCCCACTGGAGACCACCCCCCATGCTGAGGGGCCCTCAGGGATGGCTGGGGAGGAGGGAGGGAAGGGGTCTCTGCTGCTTTCTATAAATGAGGGCACGGATGTTGGAGACAGGCCTCCTGCCTTCCCGCCCGCAGCCCAAGATTCTTCCCCCACCTCCGTCATTTCAGAAATTGCTGTGCTGTGTGACCTCCGGAGGCCACTGGACCTCTCTGAGCACAGGAGAGGGGAGAGATGATGAGAGTCCTGTGGATGCCTCAGACCTGAATGAGCGGCCAGGACAGGCCAGGGCATAGTCTGGGGACAGGGTTTAGGGAGTGGGGTTTTTCTATTTGGGCTCAGTTTCAGTTTTCTCATCTCCAGCCTGGGCTGCTGTTGGAAATCAGTGCTGTGACTTGCAAATGGTGATTCTTGGGCCTCCAGCACCAGAATCACACTTCTGGGATGAGCAGAGGAGACCAGCTTTAAAATGAAAGTTCCCAGGGGGCCGGCCCCGTGGCGTAGCAGTTAAGTGCGCGCGCTCTGCTGCTGGCGGCCCGGGGTTCAGATCCCGGGCGCGCACCGAGGCACAGCTTGTCAGGCCATGCTGAGGCTGCGTCCCATATAAAGTGGAGGAAGAGGCACAGATGTTAGCCCAGGGCCAGTCTTCCTCAGCAAAAAGAGGAGGATTGGCAGATGTTAGCTCAGGGCCGATCTCCTCGCAAAAAATAAATAAATAAATAAATAAAATGCAAGTTCCTGGGGGCCGTGGCCTGGGCCAACTGATTCATCCCTTCCGGGGGGCTTGGCCCTGCAATCTGCATTTTAAAGACGCCCCACCAAGGAGCCTCTGGGCTGAGGGAAGAGCAGGAAGCTGGTGATTGTTGGAGAGAGGCACCGTTTCACCCATTTTGCAGAGGAAGAAACTGAGGCTCAGAGTGGCAAGGCAGCTTGGCTTGGCCAGGTCGCAGAGCCAGGCCTGCTGGCTTCCAGGAGCCACGCTGGGAAGAGAGGGAGTAGCCAGTGCAGCTTGAGGGGGTGGCGGGAGCATGCAGGTGGGGAAGGGGGTTCGCGCGCACGCACGCTGGCCTCTCCATGCCTCTTGCAGCCCAGAGTCCCCCGGGAAGGAGCGTAGGCCCCAGATTTTGTGGGGGGGAAGCAAGCAGAGGGGGCTGGCTCCCAGCCTGCATGCAGGGCAGAATTGCAGAGTCAGCCAAACCAACCAGAAGGGCCTTCCCAGGAGGCAGGAGAAATCCACCTCCTCTGAGAAGCCGCCCCTTCTCTCCCCACCCCGGCCCTGAACCGTCCCCTCCCGATCTGGTGGCCTCTTGCCTCTGACACTCCTCTCCGTACAGGGTCGGTCTGGGGTTCTAGCAGCTGGCCCCGACCCCCACCCCCGCCTGGAAGATGCCGGAGCAGAGCAACGACTACCGAGTGGTCGTGTTCGGGGCGGGCGGCGTGGGCAAGAGCTCGCTGGTGCTGCGCTTCGTGAAGGGCACCTTCCGGGACACCTACATCCCCACCATCGAGGACACCTACCGGCAGGTGATCAGCTGCGACAAGAGCGTGTGCACGCTGCAGATCACCGACACCACGGGCAGCCACCAGTTCCCGGCCATGCAGCGGCTGTCCATCTCCAAGGGCCACGCCTTCATCCTGGTCTTCTCTGTCACCAGCAAGCAGTCACTGGAGGAGCTGGGGCCCATCTACCAGCTCATCGTGCAGATCAAGGGCAGCGTGGAGGACATCCCCGTCATGCTGGTGGGCAACAAGTGCGACGAGACGCAGCGGGAGGTGGACACCCGCGAGGCCCAGGCCGTGGCCCAGGAGTGGAAGTGTGCCTTCATGGAGACCTCAGCCAAGATGAACTACAACGTGAAGGAGCTCTTTCAGGAGCTGCTCACGCTGGAGACGCGCCGAAACATGAGCCTGAACATCGACGGTAAGCGCTCCAGCAAGCAGAAGAGGACAGACCGCATCAAGGGCAAATGTGTCCTCATGTGAGCGCGGATGCCCGCCCGCCCGCCCGGCGCCACCGCTGTCCCGGCCCTGCCTCTCCCGACGCGCCCCGCCGCCTCCTCCTCCCCTCCCCCTCCTCTCTCTCATCTTGTCCGCTTCTCTTCCTCCAACATCTCTGCTGGGGAAACTGAGGCCCTGGTGAGCCCGCGGCGGGTCTGGCTCTGTCTCATCCCTCTGCTCCCCGTCCCGTCTGTACCCCCAAAAGCCAAGTACTGGAGGTGGCCCCATCGATCTGCACGTGGGAAAGTGGGGAAGCTGCCTGGCCCCATTGGGACCGAGGACACTGGTTTTTCCCCCATCTCTGCCCCTCTCCGTGTCCCTCAGGACCCCCACCTCCGTCCTTTCCCCCAGCCAGACCTGTGCACCCCCCCGCATTAGATCACTGTGACCTTGCCAGGAGGGGGAGTTGAAATGCACATGGACCTCAGATTTTGTTTTCTCCTATTTGGTGTTTAATTAACATACATCCCCCCCCACCTCCATCTCTCATGACCTCTGGCCTGTGCCCCCCACCTTGGGTCCTGGACCACTCCTCTCGCCCCTGTTCCCGCAGCCTGGAGTGGGGGTGCCTTGCGGGATGGGTCTCAGGCCACCAGGCAATAACCACAGGGCCTACAGCAGCGCCCCGCCTGCCCGGAGCCCCACTTCTCACCCGGCCGGGGCCTGGGGTGCAGGCAGGGGAGACCCGAGAACGGCCGATGGCCACAGCACAACTCCAGGGGGCTGTCCGGCGTGAATATGGAGGGCCTTGCCGGAATATGGAGGGCCCACAGACAGATCGGCACAGTGTGTCACCACTAAGCCTCAGGGAGTGGTGGGGATCTAGGGTGGTGGGGAGGGGTGCCTGGGGCCCATCCAGGGGCAGGCAACTGGACCCAGCACCAGCAGGATCTGAGGGGGTCAAGGCAGAGCTCTGACCAGCCGCTTCCTCCCACCAACTGTGCCCCAGAGAGGGACCCCCCCAGGAAGGCGAGTGTATATGTGCCACCATCAGATAACTTTACGCTCGTGGGACCCTGTGGGGCTGTGTCTGACAAGTGCGAAGATGACCTGTCGGCCCAGGTTAGGGGGTGACCATGGGATGGTGTATCTGTGCAGCATGGTGTACACGAGTGGGTGGCTTGTGTCTGTGCATGTGTGTAGCTGTCAGTAGGATGGTGTGTGTGTGTGTGTAATAATGGTATAGGGTCGCTATCTTTTTGGGAGTGGGTGATGTGATTTATCAGAGCATCCATAAACCTGTTTGCTCTGACCATCGGAGGCATGCTGAGCCTGTCTGACTCTGTAGCAAGATGGCTCTCAGCTCAAAATCTGTATCAGTCAGCTATGGCTGCGTAACAAAGGACCACAAACTCAGAAACTAGAAACAAGACACATTTGTCATCCCCCGGTTTCTGTGGGTCAGGAGTCTGGACATGGCTTGGCTGGTCTTCTGTGCAGGGTCTCACGAGGCTGTGGTCAGAGCGCTGGCCGGGCTGCAGTCTCATCTGAAGGCCGGACTGGGGAAGGACCTGCTGCTGAGCTCATGGGGCTGTCGGCAGCACTCAGGTCTCTGTGGTTGCAGGACCGAGGGGCTCGGCTGGTCACTGGCTGTCGACTGGAGCTGCCCTCAGCTCCCTGTCACATGGGTGTCCCCCTGGGGCCGCTCGCAACATTGGGTGTCCTCGGGCGTGAGGAGGCTGTGTGTGTGTGTGCGCTTCTGTGCACGCCGGGACTGAACTCTGTGTGTGTGTTTGCGTGTGAGAGAGACAGGCCATGTGGCTGTAAGTCATGTGACAATGTGGGACTCTATGTTTCTGTCCATCTTGGTCACAGCATGGATGTTCTCTGTGTTCCTGTGACATCACTCCACTAATGTTTACTGGGCACACTATAAGAGAGAGGGATTGTGTGTGTGTGTGTTGGGGGTCACTGCCCGGCACATGGACAGGCCTGCGGAAGAGCAGTAGCATCCTGTCCGAGCACAGCTGAGCCCTATTATCCTGTGGGGGGCCCAGGGGCCCCCAGCAGCTGGTGATGCCCTTTCCCTGCTCTGGGAGTGCTTCCTGGGCCTTGAAGGTGCCAGAGAGCATGGGGCTGGGCAGGGGTCTGCGGCCCTTTCTCAGGGACACACCCTGATAGCACAATCTCCCTGGGGCCCTGCCCACCTCCAGGCCCCTCCCTTCCCAGGCCCTGCCCGACAAGATGGGGGTCCTGCAGCAGGAGGGGCTGGAGCCTGCCCGGCTGCTGCCCGTCCTGCCCGGGCATCCCTGGGTCTGGGGACCGCCCCAGGCCTTGCTTGCTGTAACCCTGCCCCTGCCCCCTCTGCCCCCGCATGTGGGTGCCCCCCGCCCCCTGTCGTGGGGTCTGTGTAGCATTCGCTCTAGAAATAGTCTTCCTGCAATAAAGAAGTGGATCCTGCATTCCCCACCGGTGCGCCTTCTTTAGGGTGGAGGGGCAGCGTGCCGTCTGCAAAGAGTGAGGGAGGTGAAGGATGGGGAGGTGAGGGATGAGGGACGGGGGAGGTGAGAGATGAAGAATGAGGGATGAGGGTGAGGGATGGAGGAAGTGAGAGATGAGAGACGGGGGAGGTGAGAGATGAGGGACGGGGGAGGTGAGAGATGAGGGATGAGGGTGAGGGATGGAGGAAGTGAGAGATGAGGGATGGAGGAGGTGAGGGATGAGGGATGGAGGAGGTGAGGGTGAGGGATGGAGGAGGTGAGGCATGAGGGATGGAGGAAGTGAGAGATGAGGGATGGAGG